>OZ024833.1:29522892-30065392 GCA_964016985.1 Anodontia alba | reverse complement strand
GTGTGAAGAAGGCTATCTGTAAAATCTGGACTGGGACATTGACAAATAGTGCAGACCCAGATCAGAAGCCGCGTTTTGTACTGTTTGCTTATATAACAGGTAGTTAAGGGTTAAATGAAACAGTCTTAAGTCCGCGTTCGGGACCATTTTCCCAGCCTACACTGAGAGACAGTCGACCCACCAGTGCTCTCAGTGCTTTGATTTTATATACTTTACTGTAGTACCATTTAAGAGAACCAAAGTGAATCATGTTTTGTTTTGTCTCCCTTCTGAAAAGGGTCAACTCTGAATGAAAAGAATTAACTCACCTTCAGAAAGCGACTTACGAACCTAATCAGAATGTGTAGATGAGCAGTCTTATCTAGGCTTTAGTTGTCCGTATATGGCCCGAAGACATATTTTTGGATGACACGGCTCATTTGCATAAAACAATCAAACTGTAAAACACATGTTGCCATTCCCGAAAGGTAACTGATAAATTAGACTTCATTGCGGAAAAGGTTGTATTCCTCACCGTGAGGCATTCCGGCTGTGACACTATGTCCTTTCCAAAGTATATTGGAGATAAACTGTACTATGTTCAACCCGGAATGATATTCAAATAAAAACTCGAATAGCTTGTAATTGTATAGATAGATTTGTAATGCCACATACCATTTGATATACAAACGCATATGAGCCGGAGCACAGCATTTCCTACAAGATAATATGCTCCTACGTCAAAGAATCAGCTTAGCCTGCGCATTCGCACAGGCTGATCAGAGTCTTCACTGTCCATCTGAAGACGTTTGGGAGCCTTGGCTAACCACAGTGTCTAACAAAGCATCTGATCAGACAGTCTGGATGCGCAGACCAATACGAAAACACGCCTATTCAAATATATAGAAAAGTTTACCTCCAAAAACTGGAAATTTTCGGATAAAAACTCTGATATTTTTCAAATTTCTGCTCAAAACATAGATTGTGGGTATTCGTTAGAACCGCCTCGGTGAGGCGGTTCTAACGAGTACCCATAATCTATGTTTTAAGCATAAATAAGAAAAATAATATATATCCCTGTAAACCCCAGTTCTACTATATAAAAGTGGGGTTTAAGGGCACGATTATATAGGCGTGTTTTCGTGATGTGATTTGAGTTTTGGCTAGCGCACAATATTGTAGGAACTGCTGTGGCCCGACTCAGATACATGTATTTACTACGGATGATTAGGTGTGTCAGTTGCTGAATAGTTGACTCTGGCTATTAACCTCGTCTTGGACTGAAGGTATGTTTGTATTTAATCAGTTTTTGACTTCGACCGTCCCAAGGCGGTATCTTCTGTTGCAGATTTGCTTAGTTTGTGCATCGGTGGTTTTATATGTGGCGTTTGTTTTGTCGTTGTTTGCTCCTTATCTCTCCTTCTTTTGGTGCCTCGGGAAGGGCTCGCTTCGGGATTGGCACTACGTGGGTATCTTTATGTATATTTTTTTTATTTCCTTTTGTTTGTAAAAGTATACTTAAGTCAGTGTAAATAATAATGATAATAATAATAATAATAATAATAATAATAATAATAATAATAACAATAATAATAATATTAATAATAAGTGTTCATTAGAAGATCTAGGATCGTTATCAGTCTCCTTGCTGCGTTAGTTCTTATAGAAACCCATTATTAAACGTTAATTATATTTGAGCACTATGAATAAAAAGAAGTCTGTAGGGCGTATGCGAACAGCAAAGACCCAGATAAACCTGTACAACAAGCCCGTGTGATCAGTTCCTTTAATACTGATCAATATAATCTTGGTAGACTTTCCTCCACTTTTAGCAAGGAAGACAATTTTTTGTTAACATCCGGTTTGCTCACCTGCACACCAATGACCTAAATTAAGGTCTTCTCTAAAAGGAATAATTTGCTCCCACTGGGTGCGAATTCTTTCCTTTTAGAGTAGACAGCTTTTCAGAAGGAAGGCAAACAATTTTGATATATTTGTCATCCTACCCCCCCCCCCCCCCTGAACAGCATCGTCCTCTTAAATATTCAATAAATTTGTAAGCGGGCAGTTGACGCTCATCTGGGCTTTCTCTATCCGCATATGTCCAGGTGACAAATTTTCTTATTGAGCGTCTTTTTTATTTATTTTCAGCTTGGGATTCCTGGTTGTGTTTGTATGTTGCTATGGAATGCGTTCTCTTTGGTTATATTGTGTATTGTGGTGTCCTTTTCCTTAGTATGGCAGCATCTTGGTCTCGCAGGCCTAGATCAAACGTAAGTTATTAATAACCACAGGTGGAAACTAGAAATGTTTGTTTGTAAAACATTTTTCCGCAACTTAATGTACGTTGCTTGTACGTTCAATATGCCAAATTTGAAAAGAGGGATTAAGCTCATAAAATTAATGTATTTTTTTTTTTCGAGTGTTAAGCAACAGAGCCCAGTTGTTCAAAACTAACGATGTCGTTGGTTAACATACCGTTATAACTATGGTCTTTAAATATGACATATACATAAATATTTTTTGACGAAAAAATGTAAGTAGCGTTTCACATTTTTTTTCCAAAAAAAAAAAAATCTGTGAATTAGATGTTGTACTTACTAGAACAGTTAACATTTTGACAACTAACGAGCTCGTTAAGCTAACGATACTTTGAATAGCTGGGCCCTGATCTACTTTTCAGTCCCAGTAAGTCTGCCAAATATAGATTTGTGTAGATTTTGACCAACCTGCGTATCTAGATTCAAATTCTGGCCTTGGTATGCTTGCTTGCATAATACGATTGTGTATAAAATGACATTAAACGGGCCGATTCTCGCGAAAAAGTGCCTTCGAAAATGCGCAAAATGTGCAGAGTCACACCATCCTGCTCATACCCAAAGTCTCATCCAGGGCCCAGTTGTTTAAAGCGTCGTTAGCTTAACGAGCTCGTTAAGGGTCATTTCGTTAACTGTTTTAGCGGATTCAATATACAATATTCTGGTATTTTTTGCTGAAAAAATGTGAGTAGCTTTTGCACTGCAAAAGCTACTCACATTTTTTCAGCAAAAAATTTCAGCATATTTGTGTATCACTGGATGTAAATTTTAACGAATCGTTAACTAACGACGTCGTTAGCTTTGAACAACTGGGCCCAGGTATTTGCTCTCTGTTCATGCATTCTATAGTATCCAATGATTCTGTTTGCGGACAGCGAAGGCCCTGATCAGACTGCGCGGATGCGCAGTCTGATCAGGGCCTTCGCTGTTCGCATATGCCCGAAGACATGTTTTCGCATGGCGCGGCCAGACTGACAATACAAGGCTTGCTGGCTAACAGACAGAACCAATAAGGAACCAATAAAGAGAATTGCTTCAGATGTAACAGCTTGGGATGGTCAACAAAAGATTGCTGCCAGGGATCAACCTGTTAACCCTTAAGATGCCAAGATAACCTACATCTGAAAATGCCGTCTGTTTATGTCGTCTGCTAAATATTTTTGGAACTTTTCAAACCTAGTTTTGCATACAGGCAAACAGTGTGGACCCTGATCAGACTGATCCTAGAGGAACAGTCTGATCTGGGTCCACACTGTTTGTAAAAAAGGACTTTTAAAATCACAAGAAGATGACAAAGCAGACGACAGTTGTTGTGATTGGCAGTTTAAGGGTTAATTCCTACCAAACCCACTTTTAGACTTCTTGGTAGAGTAACTTTTCGCTGAGGTTGCTTACTGCACGGCGAGTCACTGAAAATTTCCATCCTACAGTGCATTCATACTGCTGATAGGATGGAAATCGATCGAATCCAGCAAATACAGAAAACAAGAACGCAACTACTGTATTCATCCTTAATATTTCCATACTTTAAATTTTGCTATTTTTATCCTAAAATTAGTCCTTTACACTAATGATGTGTCCAAAAAACCGCTTGAGGAATAGCAAACAGCATAGACCCAATCAGACGTCTGATCCTGGCCCCGATGTTATAAAACCTTTTTCTTGCTCAACTTAGCTGAGGTTGAAATTTTCTCTGCAAATAAATATGAAAATGCAAAAAAAAATTAGCAGAGAAAACTTCAAGCTCAGCTATGTTAAGCAAGAAAGAATTTGCAATTGTCAGTAATTTGAAATTCATTAGCAGGGCAAATTTCATACTCAGCTCAGTTGAGTATGAAAAAGTTTTATAACCTCGGAGCTGGGTCTCTCCGTCCAAATAAATGTGCTCACGTTTCGCCTTTACTGCGTACACTATATTTGTTTTTCAGAATATGATGGTAAAGATTGTGATCGGTCTAATTGCCATAGTCACAGGTACGAATTACGGAAAATAATGTGTTTCTTTATCAAACCCGTTACACTTGACAACTTTGCTTCCTTCTTGAATTGCACGATTGTGAGTCGGACCTCAGACTAAATGACGGATTCATCCTAAATTCTTATCTGACTGTTGGTATCTGAAGTATGTTCGAGTCCAACGTGATTCCACTGGTTGTTCTTTTTTCTGACGTCTCTTCAACTTTTCCATAAAATAGTTGTATATAATATGCAGTGTTGATACACTGTTGAGCTATGAGATTCCTGTGTGGATCGATAAAAGTATTAAATTTTGTTTAAAACTGCAATGGAGGTGAGGACAAGGATGTGCGCCTGTAAACGTTCTGATTTTTAATCTCCACCTCCCAGTAGCCCGGTTATTGACGGTTCCAAGTATGTTGTTTTGTACATCTTTATAAGCATTTATGCAGCTGCAAGTCCTGTTGTCTATTTGGGATGTGCTCTTGTGCGTCTGGTTTGTAATTTTATGTAAAGTCTATGTTTTCTACTTATGATGTGGCTCAGGATGGTTGTAGTCATTGATTGTGGTTTGGATTCTTCTAGTCAACGATTTTATGGGGCATGGCCCGGGAGATCTATTCTATTTATAGCGTCTTTAACTCGCAGCATAGTCGGCTTTTACGTACCGCTTGATATAAACATTGCTGAATGTGCAACAACGTGAAGACACGTTGCAAGACTTTGACAATACAGCAGTTTTCTATGTGCTTTATGCCCTGATATTCGTATAACCCAAACTCGATTAAGAATTGACCTTGAGAAATTGAAAGACCCATATCTGGTTAACGCTTTTATCAGGCAAAATAGGTGGCAGATTTGAACCATTCGATGCTCGATGTAGAAACCACTGACCTCGATTCCATGATTGCAAACTTCAACCATACTGCTAACCGTTCCAAGGCGTGTTTCTACTGTAGTTCCTCTTTATGTATTCCTTCTCTTGTGATTTGTTTGTCCTGTTTTCGACGAAGTGCTGTTTTGTGTTATCATTTCATATAATGGAATCGCTATCAAGTGCCTTGTGAGGACTGTGTTCCTTGATTGTGACCTTTTCTGAGTATTTTGTGGTATTCCAAATGCGCATGAGCAGTTCCCTATTTGGGCTACAGACATTCGTTCTTTGCCCGAAGCTTCCTCAAGGTCTCTACTACATGTCTGCATTCGCCTTTGTCTTTGCTGGTCGCATATGTGATAAGCACCATTATCTCATATGCTCGCCTGTTTTTGTGTTCAATCTGTCAGTGACTGACAGAGCCAAGAAGTCCTTTAGTAAACAACGTCGCAGTAAAGAAACCCTGGGTTACTAATGAATCTCTTGACCTCTGTAACGGAAGGAGAGAACTCAAGAGACGGTAAAATGAAGCTAAAATAATATAGAGCGATAAACAGACAGATATCAAAAACCTAACAAAGGGAAACCAGGGAAAGTATACCACAATCAAAGATAGAGCAGAAATACGCATCACTGAAAAACAAGCCATTCTCGATAGATGGACTGTTTACAATCACAGAATTGATGGATATTCCACAGTACTAGAGTGTCTAACTAGCTCAGATGAGACCTACTGCCCAATCCTTGTCGCAGTTGGAGCAGTAAAGAACGAAAAGACAGGGGAAATTGATAAAATGTTATTTCAAGCTGGAGGGGACGCCATTATTGATGACATTGGGGACGTCAAGCTGATGCGCAGGCTGATTAGGTCTTTCGCTGTCAGCATATGCTCGAAGACACGTTTTCGCATGGTGCGACCCAAATAAAGTCAGTCTGTGACAAGATCTGGAAGACAGGTGAATGGCCTACACAAAAGAGGTCAATGGCGATTTAAATGCCAAAAGATGTAGATTTATAGCAATGGCAGAACTATAGAATATAGAACCATCAGTGCCATTAGCCATCCAAGGAAGGTAATGTTGAAGATAATTGACTCCAGCCTTAGACAGA
Organism: Anodontia alba; assembly: GCA_964016985.1. Lineage (NCBI taxonomy): Eukaryota > Metazoa > Mollusca > Bivalvia > Lucinida > Lucinidae > Anodontia > Anodontia alba. The sequence goes on along the minus strand of OZ024833.1, from coordinate 30,059,155 downwards.
GCAGATAAATTTTAAAGAGCAGATTTACAGGACGAAGTACTACTAAGCAATTATGCAAACGCAAACTTCTGTACCAGAAACATCTTCGACATCTGCAAGATCTCATCTCGTCATAGACATCAAGAAAGCCGTCAGCAGGGGGCGGCGTGAAGCCTTATGGTAACTTTTGGGGAAATACCACGTTAATGTCGATCTGATCCGTGTCAGTGAGCGGCTGTACGATAAAGCAACTAGTGTAAGCATGTTCAGTGGCACCGCAGGGAAATGGTTCAGGACAACAGTGATGTATTCTGTCACCAATACTGTCCAACATGTCCTTCGAAAGGATATTGGCTAGTTCCTTGGCAGTTCATGAAAGGAATGTCAGCATTGGCGGTAGAATAAGTGCCGATACGCGGTCTCAACAAAACCACCAATACCTATAATAGGGAAATCGGGCCAGAGAAGACAAACATGATGCCGAACAATCCGGATGAATCTGAGCTTTATATCAGACTGAACCAGAAAAGTTCCATCATGACAGGTACATTGTTCTTGTGTTTTAATCTGTGGAGGGGAGCTGTCACTTGGCTTAACGCTAAATTTCTTTTCTGGCTGTTAAATTTCATTTTTTTTCTTAATATTGGAGGTAGTTTGCGATCTGTGATTGTGGGACTTCATGAACTGATTCACTATTTATCTATATATACAGACTTACGACAATTGGGCCTCGTCAAGCGAAAAAGTGCCTGCAAGCATGCGAAAAGTGTGCGGATTCACATCATCTTGCGCTTGCTCAAAAACTCATCAGGACATTTGCTCTCCATTGAAGCATTCTATTTAGTGACTGCAAAGGTCCTTGTGCGGATGCGCAGGCTGATCTGGACCTTCACTGTCCGCATATGCCCGAAGACACGTTCTCGCACTGCGAGGCCCAATTGTCTTAGGAGAGTTGTCGTAGAAGGACTTGATTTTGATATAGTCAGTTTCCCTTTTCTGGATGGCGATGTCCCCCGGCGTACCTCATATGGGGTGTACATGTCTCAACTTATTAGATTCGCCAGGGTTTCTTCGGGTCTTAGTGGCTTTAACTGCCGTGGTGGAGCCCTTGCTGCCGGGCTTCTTAGGCGGGAATGTCGTTGTTTTGGGCTTCGTGGGACGTTTTCGAGATTTTATCGCGGACACTGTGTCTTGGTGGAAGAGTGTGGCGTCAGTCTGGGAACACTTCTGCGGCAGTGTTTATCGGAGCCAGAATTTTTCGGTGACTTGGTGTGCGGGTAGGAACATCTGACTTTTCGGAGCAGTTCAGAGGGCTTATTGGCCCTTGTGGTGGTGGTGGTGGGGTGGAGGGGGGGTGGGGGTTGGCTATGGCCTGGGTATTGTGCAGCGGGCTGCGTGCCTGGTTGTCGGCCCGGTCGTTGTTGGTGGCTGTGCTTCGCTCTTTGGTTGCACGGCTGAGGTTTGGGCCTCAGACTCAATGACGGCCTCTTCGTAAAACTCTACCAGTGGGTTGGGGCCCGCCGTGGTTCATGGTACTATTGTTTTTCATTTACTCTGGCGTACAGCGGCCGTGGGTGCTCGTCTTTGTTTGTTGTGGTGGTTGGTTGGTTTTTGTGTTTTCGCTTTGGTGCGTTGGCTGAGTTGGGGGCCTTTGTGCGGGCCGAGTTTTTGTGTGTATTTCTGTGAAGAGTGGCGTCGGGACCCAGGGTGGGGTTGGCTGGCTGTGGAAGTACTTTGAATTCCCCGGTGGTTTGCTCCGCTGGCCGTTCTAGGGCGGTGGACCCGGTGTTTGTCTTACTCTTTGTTGCTTTGTGGTTTGTTCTGCGAGGCGGTTTGTTTTTTGTCTTACCTTGTGTTATTTTGTTATTGTGTTTTTGTGTTTTTCAGTTCTTTTGGCGTTGCGGTTGCCTCGCTTCTCTCTGTGTGTGTGTGTGTGTGTGTGTGTGTGTGTGTGTGTGTGTGCGCGCGCGTGTGTGTATGTGTGTGTTGTTTGGTTCTGTCGGTTTCCTCTTCCTCTTGGTGTCTTGGAAGGGCTGCGGTTTGTGCTTGTAGCACTCCCTGGACTTTTCTCTTACCTTTTTTTTCAATTAGGATTTTTCAGACAACTCAAAATGACTGTAAATCGATACTAAATGATGATATAAATTGTAGATAGTTTGCAACAGACCGCATGCTTACGGTTTAACAATTTTGCTGCCTCTTTAATTGTACAATGGTAAGTCGGGACGCAGACTCAAATAATGGGACCTAATTGGCCGTAATTAGCTAGTCTTACTAAACAAATTAATAAATAATTTGGATTTTCAAAAAAAAAAAAAAAAAAAAAAAAAAAAAGCTATAAAAACATCTTTTACAGAAGTGAAAAGCAAATAAAAGTACATCGAGCGAGCTCACGACAAAACCTACAATTAGACTCATGCGACCAGCGAAGACTCAGATCAGTCAGCCATCTGTGCAGTCTGATCAGTTTTCAATCATCGCTTGTTCATTCTACAGCCTCAGGGCAATCCAAAGAAGGATCAACGTGAACCCTTGTCATGCTGAGTGGATGTACAGGCGGATATGAGTCTTTCCTGGTTACACAGATCTTATTGAAGGTTTTGTCGTGCGCTGCTCATTTATCTTATCTAAATTTAACATTCACGAAAACCGTTGTTGGGGTTTTATTTGTAGTGATGTATCTCTCGGTCTTTCTTTTTCAGTCGAGGGAAAGTATGCTAGTTTCACTGAAAGTTGAGGGAAACAGTTACATGTGCCACGAGGATTTCGATTTTGCCTCGTATGATGAGCGTTTTCCAGAGCAATTCATCCACGACGGCCGTCCACAAAACAATCAAATATGGAGGTGTTCATAATCTTATGGCTGTTGACAGAAATACAGTTTTCAAATTAAACATATAATTGTTGCGAAACAGTGAAATATAGAAAATGTATTATAAATTGGCTTTAAAGGTCTTTTGTAAATAAATTTCAGCTAAAACTCAATTGAACTTAAGAGGATTGGATACACAAGATAGATGGTTCACTTTATTTACAAGGGAAACAACTTTTGCGATTTCCTGTTTTCTTTACTGCAGGCCAAGCTGAGCATGAAATTTGTCCTGCTGATAAATCTCAAATTAGTAACAATTGCGAATTGTTTCTTGCTAAACATCGCTGAGCATGAAATTTTCTCGGCTAATAAATATGAAAATGTCAAATATTGTTGTCATTTTCATATTTATTAGCAGAGAAAAATTGTAACTCACCTTTTTTTTTTTGATTTGGGTTTTACGGCCCTTTCAAGAATATTTCACTTATATCGAGCCGATCGTTCATCGAAGGTGGGCGAAAACCGGAGAACCCGGAGAAAAACCACCTGACCATCCGTAAGCAGAACTTGGCTTTCCCACATATGACCCGAGCGAGGCTCGAACCACAGCGGTGAGAAACCTAATGGATTAAGAGTCAACTCTCTTATCCATTAGGCTACGGGGGCCCGTCTGTAACTCACCTTAGTTGGTTTAATAACCTCGGGATCTGATTACGTGTTTTGCCATGGATAATTTCTGATTAAAAATAAACTTGTTCCCAGAACATTTAGTGTCATCTACATTCGTCCTAAACAAAGCTATGACACATAATTCGTTCACAGTTTTCTGATAAAAAGCGGTTTCAGGGTTCCAAAGCGGTTTCTTTGTTGCAGTTCTTCTGTATTAAGAGTAACATCGGGACCCAGGGTGAAGTTGGTTAATTGTAAAAGTGCTCTAAACCTCCCTCCGGTGGTTTATTCTACTGACCGTTCTAAGGCGGTGGTCCCGGTGTTAGTATTACTCTTTGTTGCTTTGTGGTTTATTCTACGAGACGATTTGTTTTATGTCTTACCTTGTGTTATTTTGTTCTTGTGTTTTTCAGACCTTTTAGCATTGCGATTACCTCGCTTGGGGAAGAGAGAGCTAATCTTAGTGTTTTTCGTACGTTTGTTCGATTTGCGCTTGTTTGGTTTTGTCTGTTTTCTCTTCCTCTTGGTGTCTGAGTTGGGCTGCGGTTTGTTATTTTGGCACTCTCTGGACTTTTCTCTTACCTTTTTTCATGTGTGGCGTTTGTTTTTACATTGTTTGTTCCTCATCTCCGTCTTTGGTGCCTCGGGAGGGTTATGCTTTGTGAGTTTGGCATTTCCTGGGTATCTTCACTTATATTTCGCCTCCTTTCTGGAAAGGTATATACTCTTAACCGATTTGTGCCTGGCGTCCTATAAATGGGACTTTGGCAAACAGTGAAGACCCAGATCAGACGCCGCAGAACGCGGCGTCTGATCAGGGTCTACATTGTTTTCATTAAGTACAGGAATTTATGTACAACAAGGAAATAATAAAAGCTAATCAGACGCCCCTTTTACTGGACATGGACCGGTCCAAAGAGGTATGGTAGAAGAATCCACTCGGCATAAATGGGTTAAAAGAAAGAATAAGCTCCTGGGAGCAAATTGTTTCCTTTTGGACTAGACCCCTTTTTAGTAGGGGCTTAGTGCACAGAGAAGCAAACAAAAAGTCACAAAGGTTATCTATCTCCCTTGTAAACAGTGACGGTCATTCTATCAAGTGTATGGAGTATATCTTCGTAACTAGCACATGCGTGTATCATACTTAATGGTGGTAGAAAGTAGGGATATAATTGTGTATTTTGTTCTGAAAGAAACACAAAACAAAACAAAATATATAAGAAGAATCCAATAATAAATATGAAAGAAATGCGATATAAACTCCCTGTAAGGTGTGCATCTGATCCCGTTTATTGTCCCCCGCCTTTTCGAAGAAAAGTGGAGGGACACTGTTTTTGGTTTTCCGTGGTGCGTGGTGCGTGGTGCGTGGCGCGTGATGCGTGGTGCGTGGTGCGTGGTTCCGAGTTTTTAGTGGGTACTTTGTCCCCTTAACTCCTCCCACAGTTTCTGTCCAATCCTTTTGAAACTGTACAGGTGTTTTAAGGATGGTATGAAGATATGCATGTGGTTTTTTCAGAATCCTGAAATAATTTTTTATCACTTTTTCTGCATTTTTAACTTAGACATTTTTTGAGTTCTAATATTACAGAAGTCTATAGGGAGTAGGTACCTTGTCCCCTTAACTCCTCCCACAGTTTTTGGCCGATCGTTTTGAAACTTTACATGGGCTTTTAGGATGGCCTGAAGATATGCATGTGGTTTTTTCAGAATCCTGAAATAATTTTTTATCACTTTTTCCGCATTTTTAACTTAGACATTTTTTGAGTTCTAATACTACAGAAGTGTATAGGGAGTAGGTACCTTGTCCCCTTAACTCCTCCTACAGTTTTTGGCCGATCCTTTTGAAACTTTACATGGGCTTTAAGGATGGCCTGAAGATATGCATGTGGTTTTTTTCAGAATCCTGAAATTATTTTTTATTACTTTTTCCGCATTTTTAACTTAGACTTTTTTTGAGTTCTAATACTACAGAAGTCTATAGGGAGTAGGTACCTTGTCCCCTTAACTCCTCCCACAGTTTTTGGCCGATTCTTTTGAAACTTTACAGGTGTTTTAAGGATGGTATGAAGATATGCATGTGGTTTTTTCAGAATCCTGAAATAATTTTTTATTACTTTTTCCGCATTTTTAACTTAGTCATTTTTCGATTTCTAATACTACAGAAGTGTATAGGGAGTAGGTACCTTGTCCCCTTAACTCCTCCCACAGTTTTTGTCCGATCCTTTTGAAACTTTACATGGGCTTTCAGGATGGCCTGAAGATATGCATGTGGTTTTTTCAGAATCCTGAAATAATTTTTTATTACTTTTTCCGCATTTTTAACTTAGACATTTTTTGAGTTCTAATACTACAGGAGTATATAGGGAGCAGGTACCTTGTCCCCTTAACTCCTCCCACAGTTTTTGGCCGATCCTTTTGAAACTGTACAGGTGCTTTAAGGATGGTCTGAAGATATGCATGTGGTTTATTCAGAATCCTGAAATTATTTTTTATTACTTTTTACACGTTTTGAACTTAGACATTTTTTGAGTTCTAATTTTACAGAAGTCTATAGGGAGTAGGTACCTTGTCCCCTTAACTCCTCCCACAGTTTTTGGCCGATCCTTTTGAAACTTTACGTGGGCTTTTAGGATGGCCTGAAAATATGCAGGTGGATTTTTCAGAATCCTGAAATAATTTTTTATTACTTTTTCCGCATTTTTAACTTAGTCATTTTTCGATTTCTAATACTACAGAAGTGTATAGGGAGTAGGTACCTTGTCCCCTTAACTCCTCCCACAGTTTTTGTCCGATCCTTTTGAAACTTTACATGGGCTTTCAGGATGGCCTGAAGATATGCATGTGGTTTTTTCAGAATCCTGAAATAATTTTTTATCACTTTTTCCGCATTTTTTACTTAGACATTTTTTGAGTTCTAATACTACAGGAGTATATAGGGAGCAGGTACCTTGTCCCCTTAACTCCTCCCACAGTTTTTGGCCGATCCTTTTGAAACTGTATAGGTGCTTTAAGGATGGTCTGAAGATATGCATGTGGTTTATTCAGAATCCTGAAATTATTTTTTATCACTTTTTACACGTTTTCAACTTAGACATTTTTTTAGTTCTAATTTTACAGAAGTCTATAGGGAGTAGGTACCTTGTCCCCTTAACTCCTCCCACAGTTTTTGGCCGATCCTTTTAAAACTTTACGTGGGCTTTTAGGATGGCCTGAAAATATGCAGGTGGATTTTTCAGAATCCTGAAATATTTTTTTATTACTTTTTCTGCATTTTTAACTTAGACATTTTTTGAGTTCTAATATTGCAGAAGTATATAGGGTGCAGGCACCTTGTCCCCTTTACTCCTCCCACAGTTTTTGTCCGATCCTTTTGAAACTTTACAAGGGCTTTTAGAATGGCCTGAAGATATGCATGTGGTTTTTTTCAGAATCCTGAAATAATTTTTTACCACTTTTTCTGCATTTTTAACTTAGACATTTTTTGAGTTCTAATACTACAGAAGCGTATAGGGAGTAGGTACCTTGACCCCATAACTCCTACCACAGTTTTAAGCCGATCCTTTGAAACTTTACAGGTGCTTTAAGGATGGTCTGAAGATATGCATGTGGTTTTTTTCAGAATCTTGAAATTATTTTTTATCACTGGTTTCCTGCTTCAATACTTAGGTATTTGATACAGGACCAGTGGTCCTCTGGTTAACTTTACCATTTTTAACACCTCAAATAAAAATTAGGCGGGGGACATAAATTCCCCATGGAATTTGCTTGTTTTCTCTGTGATTAAGATGGAGTCATATCTAAGTGCAAAGCAGCCTGAACAATTTTATATCCTCTTAGCTGAGTACAGAGAGCGCTTTCACAGTTTGAGCTTGTAGGCTAAGTACTGCATTCTTAGTTATATAAACCACAATCCCATAAACACCAATTATTGCATAAAAAGCAGTATCGAACGTTATTAACAGCCGTGCATTAACCGGCGTGAAACCGACCGTATATTAACAGGGCAATTCACACGCTGTTAATGCATGGCTACACAACTTTCAATATGATCGTACCGGGGCCACAGATTTGCTGCCGTTACGAGATGTGTACTACTCGACTCTAGGGCGAGCATAGTCCGTGCAAATTGCGTTCGCGAGACATCGGTGAAAAGGCGAAATAAAGTAGTGCAAGAAAAAACGCGAAATGTAGCAAATGTTTTCAGTTTTTGTGCAATAATAGCGATCAAACATGGTTTTTCAATGTATTAACATTCGCCAGGTCCCTGGGGAGGTGTGGAAAACCGAGGCCTCCGGCCTCGGTTTTCAACACCTCCCTCGGGAGCTAGCGAATGTTAATGCATGAAAAACCATGTTCATCCCTATAATAAAGCTACTGACATAATGTGTTCTATCATTATGAATGCAGAACATAATTTTGATTACCTCATGAAAACCGCTCGCTTTGCCTAGATATTTCTAACCAGAAAAGTAACGATTACAACTGTAAGTAGATAAATAAATAAATGAAGCAATTTCTAACATTTCAATAAATTCGATTGAAAAATGATAAATGATTAAACAGAAGACATCATTCTATACACTTGTTTTTTTTTTCAGTTTCAATTCATTGTATTTGCATTTTGCAGTGGTTAGTTATATATTTTACTGCTTTAACATAATTTTCTTTTTGTTGGAGCCAACATTCCTCTTGAAAAAATACTGGCTAAGAAATTCTTTTATAATATTTTGAGGATTAAATAGTCTTGATACATGTGTTGTTGATCTGTTAAGGGTGTAATCGTAATTTAATTAGTGTTTTAGGGAATCTAAGAAAAGGGCGTTTTCTCTAAGGGTATGCATGGAGTATGTTTTAACTCGGACGAAAATATGCAGCAGAAACATCAGAGTATGAAAGTAAAATTAAACCTCACTCCCAAGCCGTCCCACCCCGCAACACACAAGGGCATAAAAATGGTATAGAGGATATCCAGAAATAACCACTGTCACATTCGATGAAAATATTTATGGTATTCACAGCAAAATAGTAAATTGTCTCTATTAATATTTTTATAATTATCTTATTGCAACTGTGCCGTTGTGTCTTTCCGTTGTTTGCTCCTCATCGCTTCTTCTTCCAGTGCCATGGGACATTGCGTAAGAAACACGCCTATTCAACTATATTGAAAATTTCACCACCAAAAACTGAAAGTTTTCAGATAAAAGTTCTGATATTTTTCATATTTCTGCTCAAAACGTAGAAGGTACTCGTTAGAACCGCCTCGCCGAGGCGCTTCTAATGAGTACCCACAATCTAATTTTTTAAGCAGAAATAAGAAAAAATAATGTATACCCCTATAAACCCCAGTTTTACCATATAAAATGGGGTTTAAGGGGGTCAGTATAATATACAGTCGACTCTCGTTATCTCGAACTCGCTTATCTCGAATAACCGCTTATCTCGAACTGAAAATCTGGTCCCTGTTTTAACACAGAGACCTACCAAAAGGCAACAAAATATTGTGGAAAAGAGGAGAAATTGCTCCTTAGGAGCAATTTCTCCTCTTTTCCACAATATTTTCAATATATATCTTTAACTCAGGAGTCAAATTACATATTCATTCTGTTTAAGGTGATTGTTCGATTAATTGTTTCCCTCAGTTCTGCAAATCTGATATGTCGAAGTACGGATATCTCGAAGTGTTTCATAGAGTCCCTTGGAGTTCGAGATAACGAGAGTCGACTGTAGGTATGTTTTCATGATGAAGACTGTGCGTCACAATCATGTTTTTTTCTTGGTAACTTTATTTACATACAAATAGCCAAAAACATTTAACTTGGGCGGCAAACAAATGTGCAGAAGTCTCAACGTAATTATTTGACATCCATGTTTCCTTTTCTACAAGGTGACAATTTTTGTAACCTGCTTGGGTTATCTTTCTGCACACCGAGCTTTTTCTGAAAATTGGGATAGAATTCGATCGCAAGGGGAACTTTCGTTCCTTAAATTTACACCATTTTCAGAATGGAGGAAACATGAATAATTCTGGCTGTGTTGCCTTCCTTGAAAGTGTATCATTCCTCTTATACTTTTTTGACGGTTCATTACGAAAACACGCCTATTCAAATATATTGAAAATTTTACGACAAAAAAAAAAAAAAAAAAAAAAAAAGAAAAAAAAAGAGGCGGTTCTTACGAGTACCCACAATCTGTGTTTTCCAACAAAATAAGAAAAATAATGTATACCCCTGTGAACCCAAGTTTTACTATATAAAAGTGGGGTTTAAGGGGGTCAAAATAATATAGGCGTGTTTTCGTGGTGACTAGAAAACTTGAAATTAATTTTCATCGAAAACAAGTGTCCATACCTCCAATATTCTAATGTGTGGACAAAGTCAAGGTTGCCAAAACCTAATCAACTTGAAGACATACCCCAATGAGCATATTTGATGAAAATCCGCCGGTCCGTTCACAAGGTGCCGTCACGCCAACACATATGCCGACGCTAATTATATACGGGATCCGCACCTAAAATAATGCCCTGTTCTGTATCTTTTCTAGATTACCCGACCCTCAGTAAGTACACGACTCCCTAAGTAAGTAGGCCGATACCGATATGTCGACTTTCTGTGCCCAACCATTACGAAAACATGCCTATTCAAATATACTGAAATTTTAACCACCAAAAATTGAAAATTTTCAGATAAAAAATTCTGATATTTTTCCTATTTCTGCTTAAAACATAGATTGTGGGTACTCGTTAGAACCGCCTCGGCGAGCCGGTTCTAACGAGTACCCACAATCTATGTTTTCGAGCAATAATAAGGAAAATAATGTATACCCCTCTAAACCCCAGTTTTACTATATAAAAGTGGGGTTTAAGGGGTTCAAAATTATATAGGCGTGTTTTCGTGATGTATATATATTCGCACTAACCGTCCGTCCGTTACCAGTTAGCGAAAGTGGCCATAACTCTTATACCGTCAGGACTATTTTGAAAATGTTTGGCAAGCAGATAGATACAAACAAGATCTAGCCAGTGGGCTTGCCATATGGTAGTTTGCATTGCCCGATGCTTAGCTGAGTTCAAAAGTGTGACAAATTGAAACTGGCTGTAAGTCTTGAACCGCAAGGAATATTTTGATGAATTTTGATATACAGATGCATACCCCGACAATATCTAGCTATTCGGCTTGCAAAATGGCGAGCATGACCCATAGCAAGTCGATACAGCTCAATTTTCGAGGTGTGCCCTAAAGCCGCAATAATCGTTTGGCCGTTATCAGCTAGTGAAAGACGCCATAACTCTTAGACTGCTAGAAATAGATTGATTTTTTTTGTATACAGATATATATGAACAAGGCCTACCCAATATGCTTGCTAAATGGAAATTTTCTTTAAGCCGAGACCAAAATTATGAAAAATTGAAACGGGCTATAAATTATGACCCGCAATGCATATTTTGACTATGTTTTACGTATAGATACATATCGAAAACAACATCGCCATTCAGCTTGCGTAATGGAAATTTTCATTTACCGAAACTAAGCCGAGGCCAAAATTCTAAATGTAAGGAAAACTCTTTATATTTTTTGATATACATTGTTACAGAGTTGCCTCCCATGACAGTGTATCGAATCCCAGCTTCCCGACGCGTCGGGAGGCTAGGATTTGATGCACTTTCATGGGGGGCAACTCTGAAACAATGGTTTTGACTCACCTCTACTCTATAAGGAAAGAACTTGCTTCCCCATCGGAACAATTCCTTTCAGTTTGGAGTGAACAACTTTTTCAGAAGGGATTTGGTATGCAGGAAAACAATCAGGAAATCACCAAAGTTGTCCCCTCTGTAAAATATCGTGTCTCCTTAAATTTTGAAATGGCATAATTTGTCTACATAATTTACAAAATCGTAATATAAGTAATCCAACCTTTGATATTTCTTAATTATTTTTGCAGTTGTTCCAAATCTGAATGTCACATTTATGTACTTAGTCTTGGGAAAACCAAAACCAATTTATCGACTGAGAATGGACGCTTTATATATAACAGATGAAAGATTGAAAACGAGGCTATAACATGTTATTTTAATGTCAAAGATTTGAAGGAAAACTATAGCTCAGGATTAAGATAAGGATTATAAAAACAAACACATGATGGGTATCGTTTACTTACTGGTTCAGTTAATGATGATAAAGAGCTTGGAATGCGTAAGTGCACTTTGTTGTCTGGAAACTATTTTGCTTTTGTAAAAATACGCGTTGTGGTTTGCTCTCTGGTTTAAGCAAAGCTATGCTTTTTATCTCGTTTAACTTGACGAGTTTTCAAAAACAACAACAAAAAAACAAAAAACAACAACAACAACACCCCCCCCCCCAAAAAAAAAACAACAAAAAAAAACAAAAAAAAAAACAAAAAAAAAAACAACAACAACAACAACAAAAAAACAAAACAAAAAAAAACAACAAAAAAACAAATCAAACAAAAAACAACAACAAAAAAACAAAAAAAAACAAACAAACAAAAACAACAACAAAAAAAAAAAAAAAAAAAAAAAAAAAAAAAAAAAAAACAAGAGGACAAAACTTCAAAGCTATAGATGTATTTTTCTCGGAGTTTCCTAGACAGTACTTTTTACCTCACCTGAGCACGGCTCAGGGTGCGCTATTGTGATCACTTGCCGTCCGTCGTCCGTCCGTCCACACCTTTGAACGAATTCTCCTGTGTAACCCCTGGGTCAATTTTCTTCAAACTTCATGTGGAGCGTTCTGTTAAAAGGGGGTTGATAATTCATTTTCTCAAAACGTATGAAAGACTAATGGCTGAAATTTACAACAAGTGATTAAAGAAGTAAAACATTTTAGTTATATTCAAAATTAAAATATTAAAAATCTTCTTCTCCAGAGCCAAGAACACTTTGGGGATGAATCTTGGTTTATAGCATCGAGGGCGCAAGGTCTACCAAGATTGTTCAAATGGTGACCATAGGTTGACCCTTGAGCTTTTTACGGCAAAGTAAAATTTGCTTCCCTATACATTTATATGAGGGAAATGTTGAAAAGTCATTTTCTCAAAATGTATCAAAGACTAATTGCTGAAACTTACAATGTACGATTAAAGTAGTAAAATATTTTAGTTATAATCAAAATTTTGTCCCCAGAGGGTTATCTGCCTTTGTCCCTGGGCTATATACATATATAAAATTGTGTAAAATTTTTTCATGTCTTCTTCTCTGAAACCGCTTTAGCAATTTTCACCAGATTTCACATGGGGCCTTTTGACAAAAGGGTATTGCCAATTTGTTCAAATGTTTCCGCGAAATTTTAAAAAGACGGCCGACATGCCCATATGCGAGATGGTCGTAGAAACACTTAAAAATCTTCTTTTCAAGAACTAAGAAGGCTTTTGGGCTGAATCTTGGTATATAGCAACGAAGATTCAAGTTCTACCAAGATTGTTCAAATGGTGACAGTAGGTTGACATTTGACCTTTTTACGGCAAGCTCAAATTTGCGTCCCCATGGATTTGTAAGGGGAAAATGTTGAAAAGTAATTTTCTCAGAATCTATTAAAGACTAATGGCTGAAACTTGCAATGTGTGATTAAAGTAGTAAAACATTTTAATCATAATTAAATTTTTGTAACTTGAGGTTATCTGCTCTTGCCACTGGGCTACATACATGTATAAAATTGTGTGATTTTTAAATGTCTTCTTCTCTGAAACTGTTTGAGCAATTTTCACCAGATTTCACATAGGCATTTTGTCGAAAGGGTATTGTCATCTTGTTTAAATAGTTCCGCGCAATTGAGCAGCCATGTCCATATATGGTAAAACATCCTCGTCTCCAGAACCAAAAATCTTTGGGCTTAATCTTGGTATATAGCATCGAGGACTCAAGCTGTATCAAAGTTGTCCAAACGATGATCATAGGTTGACCTTTGACTTTTTACGGCAAGGTCAAATTTGCGTCTGTTTAGATTTTTTGTAAGTGGGGGTTGGTGGTGGTGATGGTGGTGGGTGGGCGGGGGGAGATATTTTTCAATATGTATTTAAGACTAATGGCTTAAACTTACAATGTATTATTAAAGTAGTAAAACGCTTTAGTTCGGATCAAAATTTTGCCCCCCCCCCCCCCCCCCCACAAACACGCCCCCTTGCTCCTGTGCTATATACAGGTATAAAACCATGAAATTTATAAACATCTTCCTTAAATCTACTTGACCAAATTTCACCAGATTTCACATGGGGCCTTCTGTCGAATGGATGTTGACACTTTGTTCAAATGGTACTGCATCATTGATCAAGATGGCTGCCATGCTCATGTGTGGTAAAAACACTTAAAAATCTTCTTCTCCAGTACTAAGACAGCTTTGAGGCTGAATCTTGGTATAAGGCATAGGGGACTCAAGGTCTACCAAGTTTGTTAAAATGATGAGACTAGGATGACCATTGGCGTTTTTATGGTATGGTCAAATTTGTGTCCCAGTTGTTGTGGCAATACTGGAAAACTGTTGCATGGCATTTGAAAATATGCAGGTGAGCGAATTGTTGCCCATGGGCCTCTTGTTTTGTTTGTAACTCACTGACGCCATTTCTTAAGTTAACGAACAGTATTTTTTACGTATTTTAGGCCGTGGAAATCAGGGCCAGCACTGTTTGCGATGACATTACCATTTGCAATATCAGATACAATTAAGGCAAATTATCTACAACTTTTATAGGTACAATAATTTCTTAATTCTTGACAACAATAAGCCGTCTTCGAACCCATTTGCAGTTTACTTAAATGTTTGTTTTTCATTGTTTCCAAGAACAGCCTTTGTAGATATAAATGCAGGTGGTTTTAGCATGAAGAGTCACAATAAAACCCAGGCTCATACTTGCGTTCTTTTATGTGTTATTTCTTTGCAAGGGCAACCTTTGTAGAGTTTAATTGGATTTCATATAGAGCGTTTGAATAGTAACTAAAGGACGTGTCCTAGACGAATAGTCGCGCAGGGCACTCTGTGGGTAGCCAAGGATCCAAAGCGTCTATAGGCACACAGCGAAGACTCTGATCAGCCTGTGTGGTTGCACGGGCTGATCTTCGCTGGGCGCATATTTTCGAAGGTACGTTTTCTGACGTTGAGGATCAGTTGTAGTGTGATCGTTGAATATCTTTCACAAAAAAAAAAAAAAAAAAAAAAAAAAAATGGTCTACGCTTAGCCCACAATGTAAGCTAAGCGTAGATCAAGCATGTCTGTGGAAGCTTATACAGTATAACCTCAATGGCTCGAATACAGATAGCTCGTTTACCGTGGATGATTCGAATTCTTTTTTCAGTCCCTACAAAATTCTTCTAATAGTTCAAGAAAACAAATATTTAGGGATTTTTTTCTTATTTTATCATGGAATTCTAATGAGTACACTCAACATACAATCATTGTGTAGAAAATCGAAATGATTTCACTAAATTATCGTTATTTGCTTCCTGAACTTGTGCCATGATTAACCCTCAGTGGCTCGAACTACCCGTGTTTCGAACGAATTTCCATGGTCCCAAAGATGTTCGAGCCATTGAGGTTCGACTGTACTAAGTTATTATAATTTTGAGCATTAGACCAGTATATGACCTTTCATAAAATGCTTTCAGGATACAGTGAACTAATTATTTTTCCCACAGAGCTCCATAGTAAATCCGCATTTCTTTGGTGATTAAGAGTTCATTTCAGGGTATGGCTAGGCTTCCAAATTTTATTTTAATTCAAAGATTAGGCTTAGCACAGCAAAATAAATAAGGAAAACACCACTGTCATTGGCACTTTCTGGGACTTTTTGGAGGCTGAATGCAGCAACCCTCAGTTGGCAGGTATCAAAAGTTGAAACTTTGCAAATTAACTACTTCTTCTTTGGGCTCCAGCAAACACACAGAGAAACATTTATTTCTTTGAAATAATCAGGAAATTTACAAACACACATTTTTTTCTTCAAATTAGAATGATGAGTTTTAATTCATCTTTATTATCAACCAATCACAGGTCGCCTTACACACAGTTACTACTCCGGGCTTCCCTACTTTGTTTTGATTCACTGTGCCCTATAGAGCAATATTTCCCCCAATAAAGCACAAACAACACTTAGTATCAATGAAATGAACTGATTAAAACTAATGCATGTCCTTTCTTTTACTTATTTGCTTAATTTTGCTGAAAAGAACACTTTTTGTATGCCTACCCCAGTACGAATACAGCAAAAGTCTCCAATATAAATAATAGAGATAAAAAGTGACCAACACTTTTTCTTTCAAATTAACTGTCAGAATGATACAAAAATCAAACCATATAGCTATACGTATCTTAAAATACAAATCAAGTACTTACAAACAGTATGTGTACTACAATTATTGTCATATCTTGATATTACCCCACCCACCCCCTTTAACATGGACTAAATAGCTTGTCTTTAATATAACACCAAAATGTCAAATTATATACAGAAAATATAATATAGAAGGTTTAATTGGCCAGGTTGACATGGCAATGGCATGGTGTGTTTCAAATGTCAGCTTAAAGCGACCAACTGTAAACTTATATTTGTGCTTTCTGATGAATTGCAAATAAGAAGAGATAAAAAATGAACTTAATGGATAAGTACAAAGGTCAAGGTCACACAAGGTTAAGGTCAAGGTCACAAAAGGTCAGGTCAAGGTCACTTAAATATTGAAAAGCACAGAAAATCAAGTTGTGTTACATGTTTTTAGGCATGCTTGTAGATGTTCAGAAGAAATGTCACTAAGATCAAGGTCAAGGTCACATAACTGTTAAAATCAGTTTTATTTGACTGATCCAGTCTCAGTTCCTGGTGGTGTGCATTCTCAAAAAAAGGGGAACTTATAGTTCATGCCATTATGGGATTCTGTGCAGTACGCCACTTTCCAAGTGATACATATCACCATCTTTTTTATATTTACGAGTCACAGGTCGCCTTACACAAAATAACTACCCCGGGCTTCCCTACACTTTTTTGCACCAATTAGCAGTCTTGTCGCAATTGGTTCCCTGTGCCCTCCAGAGCAAGAACAAATACTAATATTGTTTACGCTTATGGGCGTAGGCAACCTTAGCCCTGAAAGCGCTAAGCATATGTACGAGTATAGCAGACGACATCCTAAACTTGATTTTGTTATTTTTTCAGAGACAATAAGGCTTGATATTTCGTGTGAATTGATTCAGACGAAATTTACCTGAAAAAAAAAAAAAAAAAAAAATCCCTGCTTAGCAGACGATGCACATGAAATGTCTAGTTCTTTTTTCGCTGAAAAAATATATGATAAAATATCTGCTGTAGTTGTGATTAGCGCTTTAAAGTTACTCGCGTAATTTCCAAATTTTCGCTGGAAATTACTTAATAATGACATGATCTACATATATGATTATTTATGAGTTAGCAACAGGAATTTTACGACAAGTATTAGCTTTCACAAAAAGCTTTGTCCACGCTTAACACACAATAAATATTAAAGCTGGTTCTTTACTTGCAAATCTTGGTGAAATCGGCTAAGTTCAATAATGAAAAAGGATAATTCGAGAGGTCTAAATGAGATCTTGTCCCGTTGGCATCTACATGTACATGAATGACCCTCATATTAAAAAATTGTACCACGTCGCCAATCTCACTTCGCTTTTTTAGGCCAACATCAACAAAATTAAAATAAAAAAGTTAAGCAGATCAAATTTTTGTCACGTTATCCCTGCAATACTATAAATTGTGCTTAGCAATACCCATTTTAAAAGTGAAATTGTCAAAAATGTATGTATATCCCATAATATTTGTGCTGCAATGGTTACCTTTTAGAATATCTACATAAGCGTGGTGTGCTGACACAATGCATGTGAACAGAGACCACCTTCTGTATATGCATTCTGTATTTGTAAATATTATTCAAATCTAGTCTGTTCAGTGCTCCAACTAGTCTCTGGTTTTACTTGTAGACAACAAGCATATAAGGTCAGTGATGCATAATTGATAAACACTGATGGATTCACTTCCGTGTCTCTCCTCATCCCTACAGAGTATGCATCCCAGGGCGTAGACAATAATATTCTTGCGGCTCTTATGGGGAAGCTTAAGTAGTCAACTGTTTTTTTTTCTTTTTATACAGCTGAAACGGTGCGCGGCAATTCCTACAAGATTGCATGTGTCCCCAGCAAAGACTCAGATCAGCCTGCGCAACTACGCAGACTGATCAAAGTATTTGCAGGGCACTCTGTGGGTAGCCAAGGAGCCAGAGTGTCTTCAGGCGGACAGCTAGGACTCTGATCAGCTGCGCGGATGCCCTCATGAGAAAATTCTTCTTTTTTAGAGTAGACCCCTTTTTAGAAGCAATCAGGAATTCATAAAAGTTGTCTCCCTTGTCAAGACAAACGGAAAGTGTATCCTGTGTCTTTAATCATAATTTCTGTTGATCTCATTGCAGATTATTGTAAACGTGACATTTGAGGAACAGCATAGGGCGCTCATACAGGAGCGGGCGTCATGTGAACATAGGATGCAAACAGAGGAGTCCAAAGTGACAGGTATAATAAACACAATTTGTCAAAACATCCTATGATTCGTATAATCTACGCCAGCAAAATTCAAGAAAACTTCCTTGTAAATAGATGTTATATCATACGTCATACAGCAAGGCTGAATAAATGGTCTGTATACAAATGTACTTCTCGCCCTCTCACATTTCTGCCGCCCCACCGTGTCAACATTAGACTTAGCCTCGCTGTCATCAGCTGAAAATGCTAAGGAAGCAAATTCCAGAGCGAGTAACCTATGTATACAGGTTAGGGTATTACTATGTTTTCCGCACCATAGTTATCGCGCCAAGGTTAAACGAACAAATAGATATTCTATCAATCGGTCAATTTTCAATCATGGAACACAGCCAGGCCTCAGGTCTCATAAGTTACATAACCTCGGGGCCAGGATCATAACAAACATGCCTTTTCAAATATACTGAAAATTTTACCACCAAAAATTGAAATTTTTCAGATAAAAAATTCTGATATTTTTCATATTTCTGCTCAAAACATAGATAGTGGGTGCCCGTTAGAACCACCTCGACGAGGCGGTTCTAACGAGTACCCACAATCTATGTTTTTGAGCAGAAATAAGAAAAAATAATGTTTACCTCTGTTAACCCTATTTCTACTATATAACACTGGGGTTTAAGGGGGGTCAAAATTATATAGGTATGTTTTTCGTGATGACAATACCGTATCGCTGTAAGAGCTAATCAATTAGAGATTGTTAATTTTTTGGCAAACAATATAACGGAAACTTTAAAAACAACCTTTGCATTATAATAAACTTGCTACTTAGCTACTTGACAGATAACTAATAATGCTATATGATTACAGGCCACCACTGCAGCAGAGTTTGGGATTCCATTATGTGCTGGTCAGATACTCCCGCAGGTACCGTTGTTCGCCAGCCCTGTCCAGATTATATCAATGGTCTTGATACCGAGGGTAATATTTATATTTTGAATTCTTTCCGTAACATTGGCGATAGTAAGAGGTTTTGCATATGAAGAGTCTCAATAAAAACGCAACTCCATTTTTTTATTCTTCTTTTTTTTTTTTTTTTTTTTTTTTTTTTTTTGTGTGTGTGTGTCTTTTGTTTCCAAGGGCAATCTCTTATCTACATTTTTACAAACCGCGTAGATACTGATGCTCTTGAGGTGTCTCATTAGGATCAATGTTGTTTGATACCCAGTAAGCATTCTTTTATTCTTTTTCAATCTACAGCGGACCATTATCGGCCCGTCAGGGTAGCTGACGGGCCGATAACGGCCCGCTGTAGATTTAGAAAGAATGCTATCTAGGTATTCAGTCTTTGAGTTGGAGCTATACACTTATTTCCAGTAGTATTAGAAAAAAGCAATCTGGGCACTAAAAGAGCAGTCGCAACGTGAGAATATGTACCAAAAAAAACTTTCATTCAGTAATCTCACACACCGACACACCAACCTACGTTCAACTGCCAGACAATTCACCGACAACCCGAATCAAGCAAACCTTGTACACAAAGCTCTGGACGATTTAACTGACAACTCCAGAGCAGTCGAAATGAGTCCTGACACTTTTAATGTCCTTCAGATTCTCACAAATGACAAAATTATCTCCAGTTTCAGGGTTTTTTCATATCCGGGACATTGGGAATTAAGATAAAATGGACCAAAAACTGATTCATTAGATTGCAGTTGGACTGCAGTTTTTGCCCATAAGCATTCTTTATCAATCTACAGCGGACCATTATCGGCCCGTCAGGGTAGCTGACGGGCCGATAACGGCCCGCTGTAGATTTAGAATGAATGCTATCTGGGTCATCCCGGGTCTCCCAACTATAGGAGTGTTATTTACAATAGTAGAATAAATCCGACGGGACCTACCATTGACCGACTATGTCACGACCAAGCTATATCAGAAAAGTCTACATATAAGGTTTGATGTATTCCTCCAGCTGCTCTGTCTATTGATGCATCTAATGGTGTTACCGCCGATGATATTCATCACGAAAACTACCTATATAATTTTGACCCCCTTAAACCCCACTTTTATATAGTAAAACTGGGGTTTACAGGGGTATACATTATTTTCCTTATTTCTGCTCAGAAACATAGATTGTGGGTACTCGTTAGAACCGCCTCGTCGAGGCGGTTCTGACGGGTACCCACAATCTATGTTTTGAGCAGAAATGTGTAAAAATATCAGAAATTTTTATCTGAAAATTTTCATTATTTTGGTGGGAAAATTTTAGTATATTTGAATAGGCATGTTTTCGTAATGTAATCATCATCATCTTGTGACTGATGATTGGAAAGAGTTTTTATAGTCGACTAATCGGAAAATTCTATTTTGAGAAACATATTTCTTTTCACTTTTAATTTTAATAGGCAAGTTGTATTGTAGAAATGAAATACTTAGCTGTCTATTTGAATAATTACAGATTTTTAGTCAATAAAGATGAAGAAATTTGGTAAAATAGCTTGAAATAAGACGCTTTTTAACAACAGAAATGTACTGTTATTTCCTTATTTCTCTATTAAAAATGTCGTGGGTACTCATTTGAAGCGCCCCTTATGAGCACTTCTAATGAGTACCCACACATATGTTTTCATGGAGAAATAAGAAAATATTATCTTATTACGAAAACACGCTTATTCAAATATATTGAAACTTTTACAAACAAACAAGGACAATTTTCAGATAAAAAATTGTGATATTTTTCATATATCTGCTCAAAACATATTTTTCTTATTTCTGCTCAAAAATATAGATTGTGGGTACTCGTTAGAACCGCCTCGACGAGGCGGTTTTAACGAGTACCCACAATCTATGTTTTGTGTAGAAATATGAAAAATATGAGAATTTTTTATCTCAAATTTTTAATTATTTTGCTGGTAAAATTTTCAGTATATTTGAATAGGCATGTTTTAGTAATGTTAACTTTAATTAGTTTCAACTGCTATTTTGTAAAGATTTTCAATTTAATGTCATGACAAATTGTTCAGTCTGGAATGGTACCGTAATTTTTACCCTAAATATTGAGACACCTTAACTCCTTACTATTAAAACGGATCTATTTTACTGGCCGTTGATGTGTGTTAAGACTTCTGGATCAGTGGCGGTTCATATGAGTACCCACTGTCTATATTTTGGAGCAGGAACACGGAAAAGAATGTTCTACGCAGAAAACCCCACTTTTTACTATATTTTGCGGTTAAAGGGTTCAAAACTGCTAAACTTCTTAATCAGGGTTATCAGTATCATAAACTACGTAAAGTCTTTTCTAAGTTTTATAGACGTCATTCCAATTTAGTTTCAAAATTCAATGTTGGACTAAAATCTCTTCTGCAACAAGGCCTATCGGAACCCGAATTTTATGGTGACTTAGTGTATATATTCAGAAAAATATATGCTTGCAATGACTTCAGTTCCCAATTTCGTAAAGTCATTCTTCGATATAAAAAGATTGGGTACAACATAAATGTTATACGACAGACTGCATGCATGGTTGTTAACCCAATCACGGTTAATAACTTTGCTTCTCTCTTTAATTGCACGCCGGCGGGTTAGGCCTCAGATTCTATGATGGTTCCAGCGTAAAGGCTTACTTGAAATTTAATTTTGGGTAATGTTGGTTGGTACTTGATGCTCTATCTTTGGTCGGGCCCACCGGAGTCTAACATGTGGTTTTCTTTTGCTCCAGCATTTCAGCTGCTTCGTGCTGTCGAGTCCTCATCGTTGTTTCTTCTCTGTAATTAGTTGATTTTGTTTGTGTTCTCGGAGATGTAGCACTGATGAGTTAGGAAGCCTTCATGCGGACTGAACAAATTATGTGTCTAAACCGCGGCAGAAGTAAGGGCGAGGATTGTGGCCATGTAAAATCAATTTAAGCCCCCCCCCCTCCCCCAGTGAAATACTTTTCACTGACCGTTCTTCTGTCATGGTTTATTTTTGTTATAGTTCGTCTTTGAATGTGTGTGTCGCTTACATCTTTTTGTTTTGGATAGCCATTTGGCCACTTTGTGGGAAAGTAACTGTCCGTTTTGCTTTCTGCTAGTGATGTTTCCATTAGGGTCTAGTTATTTCGTGTTTGTGTTTTTGATGTCTCTGATGAGAGGTGTGGATAATTGTATCGATTCCTGATCATTGTCTTCCCTTCTATTTTTCATTACACGGCTGTTTTTATTACGCTAACGATCCCTGAAATGTATACCATTGAAAAACCAGCTACAAAAATGAATAAATAAAAAAAATCAGTAGATGCAATTATGCAAAATTCTTAAAACATTTAGGCCTTTTTTTTATTTCAATTTCAGAGTTCGCCTTTCGTACCTGCTTGCCGAATGGAACTTGGTATGTTCCTTCACATCTTAGCCACATCGGATTCAAAAAGGGATGGACAAACTTTACGCTATGCATTCCTCCTTTTGAATGGGACTAGAAATACAAGTTATACCAGAACTATCAAGAAAACTTCGAAATACTGGTAACACCCAAACTATACTAAAGGTAACTTCGAAATACAACACTTAAACTATACTTAAGACAAATTTGAAATACTAGTAACACCCGAGCTATACTCAAGACAACTTCGAAATACAACACCTAAACTATACTCAAGATAACTTTGAAATACTAGTAACACCCGAGCTATACTCAAGATAACTTCGGAATACAACGCCCAAACTATACTCAAGATACCTTTGAAATAATAGTAACACCCGAGCTATACTCAAGATAACTTCGAAATACAACGCCCAAACTATTCTCAAAATAACTTTGAAATACTAGTAACACCCGAGCTATACTCAAGATAACTTCGAAATACTACTAGGACCCAAACTATACGGATTTTTCTATCTACACTCACAACCATGATACTTTTTTCTTGCACACCTTTCATTTCTGAACGTAGAGATTTTAATAATGCAGTCACTTCGACTGCTGATGTCCATCTTATTATGATGACATTAATGTGGCGTTTATTGACGTTAGAACGTTCAGAGACGTAAACCTTATCAATGGCGTTCGTGACGTCTATAACACCAGTGTATATACAAAAACTTGAGAATTCTTGATTTTTACCTTACCCTGGGTAGGATAACCTGGATAGGATAGGAATTTCTATCCCAGGATTAAATTCAGGATTCCCTTATCTTGTGTGCAAGAAAAACCCAAACTATACTCAAGATAACTTCGAAATACTAGAAAGATCCAAACTATACTCAAGATAACTTTGGAATCCTAGTAACACCCAAACTATACTCAGTATGTAGCTGGAGAGGATCAGGAGTAAGATTTAGCCCACTAATGTTGCCTGAGAGGGTGTTTTATTTTTTTCAGTTTTCCCGATGTAATGGCTTCGGGAAATTTATGAGCCGCTACATGAGAAAACGTACCCTCTGACACGTCATTACGAAAACAAGCCTATTCAAATATATTGAAAAATCTCACCTCCAAAAACTGAAAATTTTCAGATAAAAAAACTCTGAAATTTTTCATATTTCAGCTCAAAACATAAATTGTGGGTACTCGTTAGAACCGCCTCGGTGAGGCGGTTCTAACGAGTACCCACAATATATGTTTTTGAGCAAAAATAAGAAAAATAATGTATACCCCCGTAAACCCCAGTTTTACTATATAAAAGTGGGGTTTATGGGGGTCAAAATTATAAAGGTATGTTTTCGTGATGTGCATCCAAAGGAGACTTAAGTCAACCCGTGCATCCGCATAGTCTGACCAGTCTTCGTTGTCCGTATGAAGAAACTTTGCCTCCTTGACTATCCAAAATGCGGTCAGTAAAGATTCTGATCAGACTGCACGAATGATTTCCGAACGCGTCAGTGGATCATTACAAATTACCGTATTCAACCTAATTACTGCACTGTATAAAAGTACAGGTATCCACCAATACATGTATATACTAATTTTTTATTACCGATATATAAGCATCGTTAGAATCGCATCAGGTACTCATTACAGTCGCCTCCACTTGTAATGATTAGACTCAGATCAGCATAACGAAAACACGCCTATTCAAATATACTGAATATTGTACCGCGAAAATATGAAAATTTTAAGATAAAACTTCTGGTAATTTTAATATTTCTGCTCAAAACATAGATTTTGGGTACTCATTAGAACCCCCACAATCTATATTTAGGAGCCGAAATATGAAAAATAATGTATACCCCTGTAAACCCCAGTTTTACTACATATAAGTGGGGTTTGAGGGTGATCAAAATTATAAAGGTGTGTTTACGTGATGGCAAGTGTATCCGCAATCCACAGACTGATCAGACTGCCAACATGCGTAATCTGATCTGATTCGTAGCTGGCCGAAATGTTTTGGTCAAAATGATAAAGATGCTGATGAAGAGTCACAATCAGTGAACACAACCCACGAATGGCACAAAAAAAGAGGATGCGTAAACAATCTACGACGGACAGCATACACTTTACAACCCAACGAAAAACAAAGAAACCAAGCCACTAGGTTATAAATACTCGTATATTTTCATGCTCAACTCAGCTTAGCATGAAATTTGTCCTTCTAACATCACGGAAACATGCCTATATAATTTTGACCCCCCTTAAACCCCACTTTTATATAGTAAAACGGGAGTTTACAAGGGTATACATTATTTTTCTTATTTCTACTCAAAACCTAGATTGTGGGTACTCGTTAGAACCGCCTCGTCGAGGCGTTTCTAACGAGTACCCACAATCTATTTTTTGAGCAGAAACATGAAAAATATCAGAATTTTTCTGGTTTTGGTGGTAAAATTTTCAATATATTTGAATAGGCATGTTTTCGTAATGTACATCTCAAATTACTAACAACTGCAAATTCTTTCTTGCTAAACATAGCTGAGCATGAAAATTTCTCTGGTAATAAATATGAAAATGCCGACTATTGTTGGCATTTTCATATTTATTAGCAAAGAAAATTTCACGCTAAGCTGAGCTGAGCATGAAAAAGTGTTATAACCTCGGGGCAAGATCCCTCTTCCTAAATAGCCATACAGCTGATGTTCACAGTGCTAGACTTCAAACAGAGGACTGTGCATCTTGGTTGTGACATTTCCTGGATGTCTCCACTTATATCTTAAAATGCAGCGAGGGACCACAAAGTCCTGCAAAGAACAAATAATACAAGAACCGCCGCTTTAGAAATGTCAGTAGTGAAAACCACCGATGGATTGAAATCGATTTTATTGGGACCAAATCCTCACCCTTGGTTCATATGTTATAAAAATACAAAATGATTGTTCGGCTCGCATGGAGGCTCCCTGACGGAATTAGTAATACATCATAGAAAAGAACGTATGGTATAAATCAAACCAGCTCACTGTGATAAAACAAGGATAAGTGCTCGTGGCAAACACCTCAGACACTGACAGCAAGAGCTAAAGACCACCCCCCCCCCCCCCCCCCCAGTTGAACCATGGAGTACATAACATCAGACATCAGGGCCCAGTTGTTCAAAATCTAACGATGTCGATAGTGAACGTATCGTTAAAACTTTGGTCATTAAATACGGCATATAGGCTAATATTTTTGCTGAAAAGAAAATGAGCTACTCACGTTTTTTTAGCAAAAATACATGTGAATTAAATATTGTACTTATTAGAACAGTTAACATTTTGATCACTAACGAGCTCGTTAAGCTAACGATGTTTTGAACAACTGGGCCCAGACTTCTAGTGAAATGAAAGGTTTTACTTTGGCACCGTCATCATGTCTGAGACACGACCCATCGACAAACATTTCAAGAGGATAGTCATGATTGGTAGAAAATAAGTATGAGGATAGTCATGATTGGTAGAAAATAAGTATGCAGTCCATTACATAACATATGCCATTCTTTTATAACGGGCAAGATTGTTTTTGTTTTCTTCTAAAATTAGATATCCCAAAATTTTTCCTAAAGTTTATAAACTAGGTCATCGTAAAACTCTGGAACCGATAGTTCTTGCTGCACAAGTGTTTTTCAAACTAACTGTATATTTACAAATCAATTCGGAGTGTCGGCAGTAATATTTTGAAGAAAAAAAAACGTAGCATATGATGCCAATATATAAAGAGCCTTTATTATACCGTGTTTACCCTTAGGGACACCTTGACCTTACCATACTTGTCCTAAAATTTGAGAAAGTCTATTACACTACCTGTGGATGAGTCTAGAATAAAGCCAGATGAGTGGCAAACAGTGTAGACCCTGATCAGACGCTGGGTTCCGCGGCGTCTGATCCGGGTCTACATTGATTGATCATGCGTATCAGTCCCAGTAATTAGGGTTATTATGATACTCTGATATTTTTACAGGATCCAATGACTAAGTGTACAGCGAAAGTCCTGATTAGCCTGCGCTCTCCGCGCAGGCTTATCAGGGCCTTCGCTGTCGACATATGCCCCAAAAGTACAGTATTACATGCGAACCCATTTTGGACAAGAGTCTGAAAGTCATCAACCGAATAAAAATCATATGTGATAGCCGCGGTTACTCTATAATTCAGACATCATAACCGTGGCAGAGTTACGTACCTGTCACATATATATATAGAAAGAACAAGGCCATTGACTGTCTTTTGAAATGGCTAAACTGTGCCAACCAAAGTGAGGAATTTGAATTTTGGAACCGTTCATATCAGATATTGTCAAACACATGAAACAGGCAACGGTTGATCATTTAAACACACAGTGAAGGTTTGGCGACAATAAAAGTCTTACTAATGGCTGTTTAAGGCGGTGGTTCTAGTCCTGTTCCTTTTATGTTGGGCCTTGTGGCTGTTGCTGCGGGTTTTTTTTTTTCGTGTTTGTCCTGGTTGTTTTATGGTGTGTTCGATGGGTCCTATATGGGTCTGTGTTCACCCGATGTGGGATGATGGAGCTCATTGCGTTGTCTTTCCTTGGTCTTGCTTTGTAATATGAGTAATGTCCACCGTAGTTTGGTTATGCTTCCTCTTGGTGTCATTAGTAGACATTGTTCTGTGAATATTTACATTTCAAATATAATCATCTACGTTAAAGCAGCCATTTTTTGTTGCTGTTCATTGCTTTATGAAAAACATTGAGTTGTAACGTGATCTAGGCCGCGCATTAGGGCGGGGTTGTGACAGCGTCCGCCTGTAATGTTCTTTGTTTACATACGTTCATGTGACATCGGTCTCGGATCTCCAGGACGTTAAGCTCGGGGAATCCGCCGCCAGGCTGTTCCAAGACCTCCGTTTAGTGAAATTTAATTCCAAATATTAGGAAATCAAGCGAATTTAAATGTAAGGTAAGAGCTGATGAATGAATTGATAATATAAAATATAATTATAAGAAATGAAATTCAGATTTTGAGCTTGCATTGGATGATGAAAAATATAAGAATACTTTAATGTCTCCAAGAAGCCCATTTGAGCTTCACAGACATTAAAATAGCCTAATATTTTTCATCATCCAATATAAGCTCAAAATCTGAATTTCGATTCTTAATTGTGGCTCTTCCTGGACTACTTTTCTGCCTTCAAATACTGTTAACACAAGTATAAAGCGTAGACCATGCTTTTTGTAAAAGCTAATACTTGGTTATAATAATGTTGAGCAGTCCATGGAAATAGCAGCGGACTAATCCATGACCTTTCATAAAGTCCTTCCTGAGCAATGGCAAATTCTAAAATTGGCGCACACAATAATCTGCCGTCACTTTCCCCTTGGGAGTTCGTTGGTAGTTGAGAGGCTTTTACTATTTGACAGGGCCATTGACCGCATTGCTATTGACCATCCCAAGGCAGTATTTCTGTTGAAGTTTCTTCCCTCTGAGTTCGTTCTGTTTCCGATGAAGTGGCTTCATATTCAACATACCAGGTGCCTTGGGTGGGAGGCTGTGTTCAATGACTGACCCCTTCCCAAGTATACTGTTTTCTATAACCTATTGGCAATGCCAAAATAGCGACAAAATCGTTTTTCTTTTAGAGAATTTGACCTTCACCTTCCCGACTAATACTATATCAAAGTCGGATTAGTGGGGGTATAACATTTCCAAATGTTTCTTATGAGACCATAAAACTCTGCCGAGATGCTCCGTTATGCAATTAGTTAAGTAATACTGATAAGACAGTTAACTACAAACCTGCACGAAAAATTCTGAATATTAAACACAATGAAGAAGGTCAAAACCGATTCCAAAATCTACATCTGCATAAAAAGTTAATCAAATTACAATTTTTAACGGTTTCCTACGATAAAAAATAAATATTTTAAGATTATATATTACAGTGCAGGGAACCAATGTTATCGGAGAAGAGTTATCCATTACGTTAATCTGGCAATGTCACCTGTTGTGACCACTCATTAGTGTATGGAGAGTTGAGGACAGTAGCCATAAAACATCTAGTTAAATTATCAATTGAGTGTGAACGTTTTGCCATTTACCGTATTCGACTCAATTACCGCACATACCCATATTGGCGCACAGTCAAGTAATTCCGTATTCTTCAGATTACACCCAGTGTACTTTTTATCTACTTCATTATAAAGGCATATGTTGTGGTTACCCATTTGAATTGCATCGACTTGTCGATGCAATTCAAACGAGTACCCACAACATGTGGTTTTATTAAGAAAATCAGAACAAAAACTAAAAAACATCGCCTAAGCATCATTTTATGTCCTTCGCTGATCTTTTTTTAAGTGTACCCTTAGTATAAGTAGATATACATTTTACCAGTTTTCCTAGTATTTTTTTTTAAAAACTTAAGCGCACAGTGCAGTAATTAGGTCAAATACGATAAAAGAAAAACTTGTCATGTTTTATTTGACCCCATATATTCCGAGTGGACTCTTCTACCTCTCTCTTTAGACATGTTTATTTCCATTGTCAGGTTGGTTTTATTATTAGCAAATTTTCCGGAAACTCCTTTATTTAACGCAAATAGGGTCTACACTGCTTGCCAATGTCCCTTTTGTGGGACGCTTGACATATAAAAGGGTTAAGGGGATTTGATACACTTTGTAAATTTTTGACAAAGGAGATAACGTTTGTGGTGTCCTGTTGCTTTTTGGCACACCAAATCACTTCTGAAAAGGGTTCTACTGTAATCTAAAAGGAAATAATTTTCCTTCCGCACTAGCCGTATAGAAGCAAATCATAGTTCTTTTCGTTTACAGTAGACCCCTTTTCAGAAGGAAAGGAACAGCAATTTTTGACAGGATCGCTTCCGCTGAAAGCGTGTATCAATTTCCATTAAGAAATTGTCAAGTTTTAACCACAGTTCTATTGGAAATATCCAGGAAAAAAGAATGCTCGCTGATTCCATATTTGTTGATTCAAAATCCAAAAGAACTATTTATCAATTTGATAAAGCCTAAAGATACTGGCTGATAAGCTACTTTATGAGACCCACGTACAATATTTACCCCAAAGTATTCGGACAGAATGGCCTGAGCAAACAGCGTAGACCCAGATCTGACGCCGCAAAACGCGGCGTCAGATCAGGGTCTACACTGTTTGCAATTCATCCATCATTTTTAGAAGACTTACGGATGGTAAAATAGACTTTTTAAATGTTAGGACAAGCAAGGTAAGAAGTTGTCCGAATATACAGGATATATACGGTAGTATTGTCTAATACAATAAGAGACTTCTAAGTCTTCAGACTAATGGATAAAGGTCACCAAAGTGTCACGAGCAGAGGTTTGATTATAAATGGGAATCTTTGTTAAACAAAGAATCCGTCCATGCAAACAGTCGGTTTGAGCTATATTAGCGGGACATTACCGTATTAGCGAGTTATTACTTTTGTCGAAAAGTGATACTTGTGGTCCTGTTTGTGGTTTCTTGTGTTCTGGCTTCAGGTGGCCACTGAGCGATTTGCTTTGTTTCATCACAGTGTTTTTGATTACATGTGTATGTGTTTCCTGGTGAATGAATGCCTTTTGATGTGTCACCAGTAAAATATTCTGATTCACTGTGATTTTCCATAGATGAGGGTTTTGTTTGTGTTGTGATTTTACGGCCTAGTCAACCCAATTGGGTCATGTCGAGCGCAGTCAGTTTACCTAATCACACTTTTACTGGGCAGGCTTAGTCCTCTAAGCGGTCAACCAGTATTGTGCAATTCTTTCGCTAGAAACTGACATCTGCCCTTCTTAATCAGCGGAAGGGAGAGAATGACCGTAGAAAATATTTCATGATCAATCCTTACGAAAGAATGTTGACGACCCCGCACGGGTCGAACCCGCAACCTCCTGATTACCAGTTGGACGCGCATCCAACTGAGCCACCGAGGCCGGCTGATAAATGAGGTAGAGGACCTCTGTGCGGACGGAGCATATATTTGTAGTTTGAAGCTGCATCAGAATTAAAGGTGAGGCTTCACGCGAGAGAAACTGGTTTAAGCTTCAGGGCCCAGTTGTTCAAAACTAACGATGTCGTTAGTTAACGAATCGTTAAAACTTTGATCATTAAATATGGTAAATAAGCTAATATTTTTTTTTTATAAAAACACTGCAAGCATAATACCCCGCCATAGCAATTATTTGTTTATGTATTAAAGTTATTGTTGCAAAAATGTCGAGAAAGAAAATGACGGAGGGACAGATAACAATCCTAAACTAGCTCTTGATAATATCAATAGCAGATCTTGGTAATATCAATGCATATAGCAAGTTTGGTTAAAAGGCCTTGTTATTTACTCAAGTTATCATCCAGAAATGAAAATATGGACGTGTCTCGGGCAGATAACTCTGTAAAAACTTGACGAAATTTGCCCATTAGCAATTCCAAACCTGATCTGCTTACTGTCAATACATATAGCAAGTTTGGTTAAAATCCCTTGTTATTTACTATAGTTATCATCCAGATACGAAAATATGGGCGTGTCTCGGCCAGATAACTCCGTAAACATTTTACGAAATTTGCCCATTAGCAATCCCAAACCAGATCTCCTTAATGTCAATGCATATAGCAAGTTTGATGAAAATCCCTTTTGTTATTTACTCAAGTTAACATCCTGAAACGAAAATATGGGCGTGTCTCGGGCAGATAACTCCGTAAAAATTTGACGAAATTTGCCCATTAGCAATCCCAAACCATATCTCCTTAATGTCAATGCATATAGCAATTTTGGTGAAAATCCCTTGTTATTTACTCAAGTTATAGTCCGGAAACGAAAATATGGGCGTGTCTCGGTTAGATAACTCCGTCAAAAATTGACGAAAGTTGCCCATTAGCTATCCCAAACCAAAACCTCCACAATATCAATGCACATACCAAGTTTGGTGAAAATCCATTGATGTTTACTCAAGTAATCATCTCGGGCAGATAACTCCGTAAAAATTGACGAAATTTGCCCATTAGCAATCCCAAACCAGATCTCAACAAAATATAAATGAACATACCAAGTTTGGTGAAATCCATTGATGTTTACTCAAGTTATCATCCGGAAACGAAAATTGGACGGACGGACGTACGACGGACGGACGGACTCACGGACGACCAACGTGAAACCATAATACCCTGCCACTATTGTGTGGCGGTGTATAAAATTGTGAGTAGCTTTTGCATTTGCAAAAGCTACTCACATTTTTCAGCAACAATAACTGTGAATTAGATATTGTACTTACTAGAACTGTTAACATTTTGACCACTAACGAGCTCGTTAAGCTAACGACACTTTGAACAACTGGGCCCAGGAGTTTTACTAATGACCGTTTCAAGGCGGCTCCTCTGTTGCAGTTATCCTTTTTGCATATGTAGTTTCATATGTGGCGTTTATTTAGTTGTTATTTGTTTCTCATCTCTCGTTATTTCGTGCCTTGGGAGGGTTTTGTTCGTGATTGCGACATTCCTGGTTATCTTCAATTACAGTCGAGCCTCAGTAGCTCAAACACCGATGGCTCGTTAACCATGGCTTATTCGAACTCTTTTTGAGTCCTTACGAATTTCTTCCAATAGCTCAAGAAAACAAATACAGTTGACTCTAGCTATCTCGACCTCGCTTATCTCGAATAACCGCTTATCTCGAAGTGAAAATCTGGTCCCTGCCTATACATGAAAATCTAACAACAGGTGAAAAATATTGTGGAAAAGAGGAGAAATTGCTCCTCAGGAGCAATTCTTCCTCTTTTCCACAATATTTTCAATATATCTTCAAGAGTCCACGTACATATATATTTGTTAAATGTGGCTAATCGAATTATTTTTCCTCAATTCTGCAAATCTGATATGTCGAGGTACGGATATCTCGAAGTATTTCAGAGAGTCCCTTGGAGTTCGAGATAACGAGAGTCGACTGTATGTAAGGAAATTTTCTTACGTTATCATGAACTTGTATGTTCGAGGCGATTTTAATAAGTACACTTAACATGCAATTGTTGTATAGAAAAAACAACAACAACAACAAAAAAACAAACAAACAAACAAAAACAAACAATCCTAAATTCGCCATTTGCTTGCTGACCTGACACCATGATTTCTTGGTGGTACCCATGTCTCTCGAACAATGATCTCTAGTCCCAAAGATGTTCGAGCCATTGAGGTTAAATTGTATATTTTTGTGAATTAATTACTATATCAGTCACCAAAATGCAACCTGACCATGTTTACCTATTTACTATAAATATCCAGAGAGAACCGCCTACGCAAAGCAGGACGCGTCGTCTAATTTCCATCTTCACTGTTTGCCATTCATTCAAAAAAATTAAGAATCAGCGAAGCCGAGCAGAAACATGCTCAGCGGAAAGCTAGAGCTAAGGCATCATCAACACAGCTTTCTACCTCAGACCTCTCTTGTTCTATCTGCAGCTGGCAGTTTAAAGCTAAGATTGGTCTAATTAGCCATCTCAGAACACACAAACAGTAGCACTTCACGCATTTAATTAAGATTGGTCATTGTCAGTAATGACAGACGAAATATTTGGTTGCTCGTTGCGCGGTTCTTCATGTTTTGTTCTGTTCGTTGCGTTGCTGATGTGTTAAGTGGATCCTTTCTAGCATTGTGTCCTTGCTAGGGAGGAGAGAGCTGGTTGCTTTGCTTTCCTTTCCTTTGTCTCTGTCTTGTGTACTCTCTGTCATAGTTTGTTTCCGTTTCCTCTTTATGTCACTGGTAGGCTATGACATCACAAAAACATACCTCTATAATTTTGACCCCTTTAAACCCCACTTTTATTTAGTGAAACTGGGGTTTACAGGGGTATACATAAATTTACTTATTTCTGCTCAAATACGTAAATTGTGGGTACTCGTTAGAACGGCCTCTCACAATCTATGTTTTAAGCAAAATATGAAAAATATCAGAATTTTTATCTGAAATCTTTCAGTTTTTCGGTGGTAAAATTTTCAATATATTTGAAAAGGCCTGTTTTCGTAATAATCTGTGATTGTGGCTTTTCTCGGATATCTTCTATACTATTTATGGTTGAGAAAATAAATAACTCAGAAAAGGGAAGCATAAACAATGTATAAGTCTATATTGTTTCAATAACGCAAATCAATGAGAACATTCAAATGTTATTTAAATATAATAACAGACAGATAAAATTTGAATGAATAGAATGAATAAAACTTAAATTAAACTTTAAAACATGTGAGCAGACCACTAAAAAGACCGGCTCCAGTCTCTAGTGACTCTCTTATATACAGACACTAGCATAAAAACAAAGACAAATTAAACACGCTAAGAGTGAAGTGACCAGTGCTTCATAATCTTAGCATGTTGATTTCGTCTTTCTTTTATTTTAGCGCCTATGTCAAAGAGTATTTTTTAAAAAAAAAAACTAAATTTAGTCACTAGGGACTGGAACCAGTCTAACCAGCAAATTGCCATATGCGAGAAGCGAAGGTTAAGATTAACCCTTGCCATGCTGAAAAAATTAAGATGCCCCGCCCAATGATAATTTTCAGCCAATCAGATTACATGATCCAGGTTATTGATACAAATTCACATACGTAATGCCAAACAGTGTAGAAGAAGCAAACTGGTCTGGATCTGAACTGTTTGCAAAAGCAGTGCATATCCGGATTCAGCAAGACCAGGCTGAACCTGTTAGATAGTCGGCTGCATTTAGGAATACAAGAGGATAATGTCAAAAGAAAATAAGTCAAAAAGGGTTGCCTTTAGAAACAAAGAACACACAAGTTTGACTGAGTCTCTTCAACTTTACTATTAAAATGACTTTAAGGGCACTTGATATACTTGGCAGATTTTTCCGCCAGTTTTCGCAAGAGAGACAACTTGTGTGACTTCCTGTTTGCTTTCCTGCACATTCACACCCTTCTAAAATGGGTGGGGAGGGATGGGTGAGGGGTGGGGGGTGCAATTTCTTTCCTTTTAGAGTAGACTCATTTTCAGAATAGGAAACAATTAAGACAGAGTCACGTCTATTGAAATCGTAGCCATTTCCCTTTAACTTTCAAGTTGTGGTGCTGAACGTCAATTTATTTAACACTAATGATGGTCCTTAATGACCAAAACACGCTTGAGTGGTGCAAGAATAGCAGTTGAAACCAATTCCAGTCCTTATTGTTTTGTTCGAATTTTGTCAATTACATTTAACCCTTGTCATGCCGAATAATTTAAGGTGCCACGCCCACTTCTAATTTTCAGCCAATCATATTACTTGATCCAGGTTGTGGATACAAATTCATATACTTAATGACAAAAAATGCAGATCCAGATCACTTGGCTTCTTTACTTAATGACAAAAAGTGCAGATCCAGATCTACACTGTTGCAGTCATGGTATATCCGGGTTCAGCAGAACTAGGGTTAAAACGTCATTTACAATTGTTACCAATGACCACGATTCTTAAATACATTTAGCGTTTTAGATATAATAAGACTCGGTATTTCATGTGATTCGTCTATCCAGCAGACTAATTATACGAGATCCTTATTTTCACTGAAAAATATATATTTTTAGAATGTCGTCTGCTGCTATTGTGACTAGCACTTAAAAGGTAAACAGTCTTTAACACTTAGCACGCTATAGTCATATTCAGCAGATATCAAATTGATGACATTTTCTTATATTTCCCAGGAAATAGGACTAACATTTCTCGTATTTCATGATTTGCATGAAATATCAACAATTAGAAAACTATTTCAAAACGTCGTCTCTGAATTATTTACCCAGCATACTAAGATTAAGCGACTTTTGTTATTTTTTCAGCACTTGTTATTTTTTCAGATTTTTTTTCTTGTGAATATAACTGTAATAGTATACGACAATTTGAAGCCTGTGCTTCGCTGTATTCTGACAGGGAAGTTTCTATTCACACAAATTTAATAATTAAACTATGCTGAAATAAATAAATAATAATAAAAAACGGTTTGGAAGGGCCAACCGGATGCGCAATTGTCCCTGTGCAGTCTGGCTGATCCTAAATTGGGCATTCACTCTTCGCATATGGTAGTTTGTTGTTGTCTCTTCTGCTCTGCCGCATCACATCATGAAACTTATATCACTAATGAATATCACAAAGAGTTTAATCTCACTATTATGTGCGTTTCATTCAATGGACTGGATACACTTGGTACATTTTTAGCCATTTCTGCAAAGGGAGACAATTTTTGTGATTCCTGTTTACTTTACAGAACACCAAGACGTTTCTGAAAAGGGGTCTACTCTATAAGGAAAGAAAGGGACAAATTAACTCCTTATAGAGTAGACACCTGTTCAGAAGAAGTGAGGGAACAAATTCTTTCCTTATAGAGTAGACCCCTTTTCAGAAGAAGACAAAAAATAATTTTGAAAGAAATGCTTTCCTTGCAAGTGTATCCATTCCCCTTAAAATTACAAAAAAAAAAAAAAAAAAAAAAAAAAAAAAAACCAAAAAAACAAAAAAAACAACAAAAAAAACCCAAAAACAACAAAAAAACAAACAAACAAAAAATAACATTCACATAACAATTTTAGGCCTAATAACCCTTACTGCTAGCCAGGGACGTGTATTCGATCAATACCTGTATAATATTTAATATTCTGGACTGCAATTTCAAACAAACATTATCCATGTCTTCGTCCAACCGGCATAATGTCAAATCAACGTCGGTCTTTATACCAACAGTATCAAATTTTATTTCACTCTTTTATACACATGACGTAGCAATGTATGTTTTGAAACTATGCATTTGTTTCGTACCAAGTGTCTATTCTGATCGTTTACTTACGGTACAAATTTCATGTGCTCATACCTTCTTGTTTTAGAAAGATGGCGGTGTAGAGCGGTTAAGTATATAATCAAACAATTTTTCAAAGAACTAGGTATGCGGCTGTTGTTGACTGTTTACCGTTCATGGAGATTACGTTTCATGTTCTGCTACTATTGCTGAAATCACGTTGAAACGATATGGTAGATTCTTTTGTTGCTAAATATTTAAGGGAATTGGATGCACTTGATAGGTTTTCTGTCGCCAGTCAAATGCTGAAAAAGGATGTTTAAAAGAAACAACAAACCAAACGTAAACAGTGCACTTCCTAAGAAGACTAATCAAACGCGTCACTATGTGTAAAAAGTGTGTACTTAAGAGGTTGTCCCCCAACAATTTTTAGCTTTGATCGTTCAAATAAAATATTTTTGTTGCAGATCTGTTTATGAGGGAGGGTTGTGTGTTTTGATTGTTTGAAACAGTCAAGCAGTTCATCAAACCATTTAAACGATAACGGAAATATATATTTTACAAATCAAGGAAGCGGTCATAATGATACAAAGTGATCAAGGAATCCATCAGAATAATCCGGAAATTTCTAAATTATTCTTTAGGAGATGTAAATAACGCAATATATCTTACGTTGACAATTGTAGCTGACTCAATGAAACGAGTTGGCTGTATGTCTGCAGTTGATGTGGTATGTTCCTCGCTTGTGAAAGATTCCATTTACAGACTATATTTTATTTCAATATGGCTGGTTTTAAGTATCGAGTGGTAACAATAAAACATCTATCCGTACTTCAACATAGGATAGATTATATTATCTGGACCTTTGGTACGACACAGCCCATTTAAGTTGTATCTAAAACAGGGTTCTGCTCAAATCGGGGCTAGA
Source organism: Anodontia alba (assembly GCA_964016985.1). Classification (NCBI taxonomy): domain Eukaryota; kingdom Metazoa; phylum Mollusca; class Bivalvia; order Lucinida; family Lucinidae; genus Anodontia; species Anodontia alba. The sequence goes on along the minus strand of OZ024833.1, from coordinate 30,022,138 downwards.
GGGCATGTGCAGTGTAACAATCCATTCTGCACAGAAATGATCCTGCTTTAGAGATCACAATGTACATACCAACCAGACATGTATTTTAAAAACATGATGCCCCCACCCAACTACATCTGATGTAAATTTTACCCTGTACATACTATGCTGGCATTGAAAATGATGCCAATGTCATCAAATGTTATCAGCTCATCACGAAAACACGCCTATATAATTTTGACCCCATTAAACCCCACTTTTACATAGTAAAACTGGGGTTTACAGGGGTATACATTATTTTTCTTATTTCTGCTAAAAAACATAGATCGTGGGTATTCGTTAGAACCGCCTCGTCGAGGCGGTTCTACCGAGTACCCACAATCTATGTTGTGAGCAGAAATACGAAAAATATCAGAATTTTTTATCTAAAAATTTTCATATTTTGGTGGTAAAATTTTCAGTATATTTGAATAGGCGTGTTTTCGTAATGTTTTAGTCAGGTCAAGTGATACATTCCTGCACATCAATCAACTAATAAAGCAGACCCGATATTGCTGAGTCTGTTCATGGACATAAAGGGATAATGCGAGTCGATGTATACGTCCTCTAGACCCGGATTAAGCAGAGCTCTGTTGCATTGCAACTTAAATGGGTTCAGTAGTCCCAAATTACCATACAATATAATTTACTTCGAAAAACAACTGTTATCAGCTAAAACTTGAAGGATTAATATAAACGAACTAACATTAATTTATTAATCCGCAATTTTAATCCGTCACATCAGTAGTTGAAATGTATATCGAAGAACTTATGAATCTGCCACATAATTTTGATATACTGCATACAGATAATACATGAAAAAGGCTTATAAGACAAAACATGGTCTTTTAAACCGCCAAAGGTATAGCAAAATAATGCTCGACATATACGCCAAACACTAGCACAATGGATTCACAGTATCCGACAAAAATTACATCTGCCACAGAAAAAAGTAGCATAGACTGGTCAGTGGCAACATTATCATGGGCTTAAACCACTGCCGTATTTGCCCTGTATATTCGAATACCTTACAACATGATAGAAGATGTCCAGGAAGAGGTCTGCCAATGACACCAAGCGGACAAGAAACAAACCATGAAATATAGCACAAATGCCGCAAACCAAAGAAAAGCAAAACAACCATCCCCTCTTTCCCAACAAGGTAATCACAATGCAAGACTAGATCCAACAGACACAGCAATAAGCAAACAAACAGGACAAAAAAACTAAAAAAACAACAACAAAAAACAAAACAAAAAAACAACAAAAAAGAAACAACAAAAAAAAAAACAACAACAAACAAACCAAAAACAAACAAACAAACAAACAAACAAAAAAAAAAAAAAAAAAAAGGGCTATAGTGGTCCTTGACGCTCATGTATGCTTAAAAGTAGGTCAAGGTCACATAATGTCTATAATATTCATTAATCTGGAGGACATAATTCTTAATATATCCATGCGCCCCCACCCTCATCTGGAAGTTTCAAGAAGATCCAGTCAAAACCGATGGAGCTATGCAGCAAACAAGTTTAATTACAGGCGCCTTTAGCAACCAAGGGACACAAGTCTATGTATCAGAATGTGTAGGTTTTCAAACTTTTCCAAAATCTTTATTTAATAGGTTATGACGTTCTGAATGTTTGGTGTACTTTGACTTCTAAACAACAGACACTGCTCCGCCCCATGTTCTTACTATCCAATAACTTCTAGCTTAATAGATGAAAATTGTAGGTGTTAGCCAGAAATGAAATTGTGTGTGACCTATCTTAAAAGAATAATTTGGTGTACTGTAACTTTAAAATAATATGCGCTGTACCACCTCATAGTCTGTCTATATCCACTTTATCTCCAAGCTTCTGAAAGATCCCTTCAAACCTGAACACATAATGCTGATGACAAAGCGAAATAGAGACTTTTTCAGTAGTAAAAAGGACGTAACTCCAAGATTAAGGATCCGATCTGGCAAGTTTTTGAAATCACCTAATATTTTATCAATGTTCACATTATCTGCAAGTTTCAGGAATATCTGACTAATACTGAATGAGATATGCTGATGAAAAGTCAAACAGAGGATTTTTCAGCAATCAAGGGAACGTAACTCTAAGATTAATGATCTGATGTGGCCAGTTTTCAAACCTTTCCGAGACTTTATCCATATCCACATCTGCAAATCTCATGAGGATCAAAATAAAATTGAATGAGTTACGCTGATGACAAAGTCAAACAGAGGCTTTTTCAGTAATCAAGGAGGACGTAACTCTAAGATTAAAGATCCGATCTGGCCAGTGTTTGAATTTGTCCGGGAGTTCATCCATGTCTAACTTATCTGCAAGTTTCAGGAACATTCAGTTAAAAATGAAATACCTATGGTAAATATTTGCATTTTCCCACTGTAAGTCTATGGGACATTGTGGTTGCCATAGAAACTAAGGTTGTCATAGCATTTCCATGAAAGGCTCATGTCATCTATGCCCTACCAGAGACATGCTGTAGTTTAGAAATGATTGAGATCAGCCTGCAGACTATGGAGATATAAGTGGTCAAATGTGCTGACTGACGGCGGACGGACGACGGATGGCATACCATCCTATAAGCTGCCCTGGAGCCTTCGACTCAGGTAAAGTAAAAACTGTAGCGTGTAGCGATAAGGGTACAAGGAACAAAGTGTTTTCAATATTTGACACATTAAGTTTTTACCATAATTGAACAAGTCCATAAGGCTACCTGGTGGTGTGGTGTGCCTAAAAGGTGGCGGTTTAATGATACTTTGTCCGCACTCTTTTCTCAGGCCTGCCTGTCCAAATACTTAGGGTAAAATGGCACTTTAATAAAATATCTAAATTAAGTATTCTGTTCCAGATAGCGGTCTCCTAACTCAAAGACTATCCCTACATCATTCAAAGCTTACAAACAATGTCTTTTGTTTGTTTAAAATCAATAAAAAGAGGTAGTGTTGAACACCGTGTGTTATAATTTGTAAGACCCTAAGACACGCAAATTTACTCAAAAACTGAGTATCATAAAATGTGAATGAAGTCATACAAACTACTAAAAAGCAATTTCAGAACAGCCTTTGCATCTGCAATGTATAGAAATTAATCGATGTTCCGACTTACAATATTAGAAATACGTAGAATCTGATCTGCAAACACCTAAATTAAGATGACCTGTTTATGAATAGTATTTTGTGAATTCTGGATATTCATATTTCTCCACAAAACATATGTTGTAGGTACTCATTATAGCCGACGAGGCGCTTCTAATGTATACTCACAAAACATTTTACATGGAGAACTGGATAAATTGATCCCAGAATTATTAATAAATACTCCTCCTTAAAAGTCCTCTGTAATTCCCTAAACAGTGTATTCATATGCTATAGGCTCCCTGGCGTTGAGACTCCGTCTTTCATCTTATGTTCTTTTGAGTTTCTAGTACAACCAATCACACAGATTAACAGAATCCTATGAGGCGTCACTGATTGATATGCTGCAGTCAATTTTATCGAATTCAATAAAACAAATAATTTCAGCTATGTAACAAAGAAAACATTGTCATGTTTTATAGTCGCTTTCTCTGTAACTTGTGCTGTGTCAATATCGGGCACTTCACTGTTATTGTTAATATGATTAGATTCTCCTATCTTTGTGCCATTTTGCAGTGTTTCAATGTGTAATGACGACAGATTTCTATGAATATCATCTTTTGTACTCCGCTGAATGTTTAATATGTTAATTTTCACTGTAAGTTCAGTGTCACCGCCTTCAACTTTCTTATCCTTACTATGATGCTCTTTTGGGTCCAACAAATTTGTCATTTCCGTACAAACTTCCGGTTCCTGATTCGTCATTTCATGTAATCTGATGTCATTACTAACTGGCAAAGTGTCGTCACAATGTGTGAAAGATGTGTTATGCTTTAAAAAACTTCTTTTTTTTCGACAACCATCAGCCATATTGCACGATTCAGAGACTGGGATGTCCTTAGACAGTCTCCGCAATCGGTTTTGGCTGTGGTTCATTGATATGGCGCTATTTCGTCTGAGATGATGTCTGTTCCACGCTTTCCGGATTTCTCCTCGCACCTTGAAAGTGAACATTAAATAATTAAGCCGAAACACAATAAAAGGGATAGTATGTTTTGTGGGTCTTCAAATGCGCATGAGCAGTCCCCTATTTGGGCTACACATATGCTTTTATGCCTGTAGCTTCCTCAAATGTTCTACCACATTTCTGCGAACAGCAGATGCTCCGGCGACACCTGAGCCTTTGCTGGTTGCCTATGTGATAGATACTCTTTTCTCATGTGCTGGCTCTTTGCAAACGATAAATCGTTGAGTAGCGCAGCCTGTGAAATGTTCTTTCAGAGACTATTGCGGGCATCAATGCCTAGATCGACCTAGGCAACCATCGTTGCTATTTCAGGTCTTCCTTTTTCGCTGACCAAAGAAAATATTGAATAGACAAAGAGGTGTACCTAATTTTGCAACCTAGCTGTGTGGTCTGGATTTTTTTGCTCGCATATGCCCTGAAGACAGACATTTATTTCATAGTGCAACTCAATTAGTTTTCTTTTAAATCAATTTCCATGAAAAAGGCTTATCGAATGAAAGTCCTTATTTCGAATATGTTATTTTCCGTGACCGTGACCTTTCTTGGGTGTGTATAATTTTTGTTTATGCATTGAAATATTTACGGTAACCCTTTTTAAATCACATGTGACAATAAAAGGCTCTATCTAAAATACAAATAAAGTTACCCAGGAAAGGCCAATGTCAAGAAGCACTATTACCGAGGCACGGAAATAAAAGATGAGAATCAAACAATGAGATATACAAAGGCATAGATGCATTAATCGACGTACAGTAAATTCTCGATGACTCGAACACAGATGGCTTATTCACCTTGGATAATTTGAGTCCCTATGAAAATCTTGCGATAGCTCAAGAAAACAAATATATCAGCAAATTCTCTTATTTTATCATAAAATTGTACGTTGTGTGTACTCATTAGGCGATTCTAATGAGCACACTCAACATATCATTATTGTATAGAAGATCGAAATTATCGCTATTTGCTTCCTGATCTGGGACTATGATTAACCCTCAGTGGCCCGAACAACCCATATATTGCACACATTTCCATGGTTCGAAAGATGTTCGAGCCATTGAGAGTCAACTATACAAACACAAAAGAGCTGCAACAGAGGCAGCGCCTTGTAACAGTCAGCGAAAACAACTTCTAGGGATTAAACTATTCATACTCGATCGAAACCTCGCCCTTAAGTCTGATACATCTGATGTGTGTTTGATCTAGACTGTTTGTCAGTGTATTGTCGAATTGTTTATGAAAAACACGTCCAACAAACCATCTGTAAAAAAGGTAAGAGACAAGTCCAGGGAGTGCCACAATCACAAGCTACAGCCCTTCCCAGACACGAAGTTGAAGAGGAAACAGACAAAACCGAACGAGTACAAATCGAACAAACGTACGAAAGGAATTAAGATTAGTTCTCTCTTCCCCAAGCGAGGTAATCGCAATGCATAAAGGACTGAAAAACACTAGAACAAAATAACACAACGCAAGACTTAAAACAAATCGCCTCGTAGAATAAACCACAAAGCAACATAGAGTAAGACTAACACCAAGACCACTGCCTCAGAACGGTCAGTAGAATAAACCACCGGGTATTTAAAGCACTTTTACGGCCAGCCAACTTCACCCTGGGTCCCGATACTACTCTTAATACAGAAATACATAAAAATTCGGTTCGCATAAAGGCTCCCAACTCAGTCAATGCATCACTATGGTAAACAAAGAAGAGTTCTCATGGCTAATTCTACTGTGTGACAGACTTAAACAAAACCAATAGTTGAACCACTGTGGGCCAAGCCAAAGACATATCGCTAAGCCCCATCCCAATGGTTAAAGTTTTACGAAGAGGCCGTCATTGAGTCTGAGGTCCGAACCGACTTACGTAAGACAATATAAATTCAACATCAATTAAAGCATAAAAATAGTAGAAATATCACTGTTGCGCTGTTGGAAATACCAAAGCACTAACAGTAACTGAAAAGACTGCATCTAATTATGCGACCTTGCTGTATGGTCAGGATTTTTCTGCTCGCATATGCCCTAAAGAAAGACATATGTTTCATAGTGCGATTCAATAAGTTTTTTTCTTTTTTAATTTCCTTGAAAATGGCTTATCGAATGAAAGTAAACCACTTCTCGCCTTAATCAACCGCCGCCTTGCTTGTAATCCTGTAACTAGATCTTTTTAATTTTATACACTTTTACTTTCCTTTAATCTTCACAACTTTATCTTTCTTAGCCTGACACTGCACTCATATGCTATTAGTCCAAGCAGTGGGTTAAGCATTATTGGAAGATAGATAAAAGACTGATAAATAGACATGAGATCAACAAAGGTAAGAGAAAAGTCCAGTGAATGCCACAATCACAAACCGCAGCCCTTCCCAGACCCCAAAGAGGAAGAGGAAACCGACAAATCTAAACAAGCACAAACCGAACAAACGTACGAAAAGCACTAAGATTAGCTCTCTCTTCCCCAAGCGAGGTAATCGCAATACTAAAAGGACTGAAAAACACAAGAACAAAATGACACACGGAAAGACATACAACAAATCGCCTCGTAGAATAAACCACAAAGCAACAAGGAGTAAGACTAACACCGGGACCACCGGTCCCAAAATGAAACTTGTGCGTGTATGTTTCACGCGAGAATACATTTGTATATGTTACGCTTTGTTTGAATAAAGTTTTAACAGCCGTCGGAATAAAAGTTCAATTACCATAGCTACAATATTATTCAGAATCTTTTTTTTTATTTTTAAACTTTATAAATATATGAGCCGCAATATAAGAAAACGTACCTTCGGTCATGTGCGCCCAGCGAAGAATCCGACGAGACTGCGCATTCTAATCAAAATCTTCACCGGGCGCATTGGGGATAGCCAAGCATGTAAAGTTTATTCTACGGAAAACCAAGGCTCTGATCAGACTGCGCGGATGTCAGGTGGTACATTTTTGCATGTTGCGACTCAGATACGTAGTGAGCGTTATTTATATTCTGACGGCGGTTTGCATCTGAAGTTGTTTTGTAATGACCTATTAGATAAAGATTTATGGCTATTGTTTTTACGTATGGATATTGTCTCATAATAATAGAATACAATTTAACATGCACAATGTGGACACAGGGTAATACAAACCTCAGCATTGGCAAAGCAAAGAACTATGGCAATAATCACACCCTGAAATAAAAAAGGAGAAATATACAAGGGCCTAGGCACAGCAGTTCCTACAAGATTGCATGTGCGCCCAACGAGGGCACAGATCAGCCTGCGCAGCCGCACAGTCTGATCAGTCTTAGCAGGGCACCCTAGGGGTGCGAAGCAGCTTCAGGCGGACAACAAAGACTCTGATCAGAATGCAGATGCCCAGCTCGTATGATATATTTGAGTATGATCAGTTTATTTGTTTGTGTTGAGATTTTACGGCCCAGTCAACCCAATGGGGCCATGTCGAGCGCGGTCAGTTTACCTAACCACACGTTTACTGGGCAGGCATAGTCCCCTAAGCGGTTAACCAGTATTGTGCACATTCTTTTGCCAGAAACTGACAACTGCCCTTCTTGAATCAGCGGAAGGGAGAGAATGACCGTAGAAACTATTTCATGATCAATCTCCACGAAAGAATGTTACCGACCTCGGTGGGGGTTGAACCCGCGACCTCCTGGCCTCCAGTCGGACGGCGCATCCAAGTGAGCCACCGAGGCCGGAGTATGATCAGTACCTACTAATAGTACGTATACTGTGAGAAAATACCTACAGATGGCATATTAGCGGACAAGGTAGTATATATCTTATTGTGTCTTACAGTACAATGAAAAGTTTTAAAGCACAAGCGCAATGGAGACAAAAAAAAAAACTATCAAGTGATAAAGGAACTCCAGTAAAACAATATTGCATAATGGGACACTTGGTACGGTGAAGCTTTGAGTCAAGTTAATTAGATAATTTGACTGTCTTCCTATTTGGAACTGTTTACCACTATAAGAAAGGGGAGTAAATCGTGCTTGAAATGGAGGCTTTACATTCCTTCTATATGCATTGATAAAGTTACGTAATTAAGAGGAATGGATACAGCTTCAAACATGATACCTCTAACAGAGCATTTGCCTCCATTTTTAAATGTGGCTACTTTTCTCAAGAATTTGCTCCTCTGGGTGCAAATTTTTTATTTGAAGAGTGGCCTACATTTTAAAGATTCAAATGCGGGGGAGGAAACTTTCTGTTTGCAAATGTTGTCTTCCTTTGCTAAATCGTTGAATTGTAAGCTGAATCCATTTACTTTAAATCGTATTATTCTACGACTTTAATGTTTTGGCATTTACTAGATTTACAGCGCATGTTTATTCGACATCGAGGATATTTTAACCCTTAAAGGGCTGAGCAAAATCATAGCAGACGATATGCTGTTTTTAAAATATTTTTCAGAGAAAAGAAGACTTTGAATTTTATGTGAATCGTCTGCCAAAACGTATGCTAAGCATTACGAAAACAAGCCTATTCAACTATACTGAAAATTTTACCATCAAAAAATGAAAATTTTCAGATAAAAAATTCTGATATTTTTCATATTTCTGCACAAAACATAGATTGTGGGTATTCGTTAGAACCGCCTCGGCGAGACGGTTCTAACGAGTATCCACAATCTATGTTTTTAGACAGAAATAAGAAAAATAATGTATACCCCTGTAAACCCCAGTTTTACCATATAAAAGTGGGGTTTACGGGGGTCAAAATTATATAGGTATGTTTTCGTGATGGAAATGATACATATTCAATATCAAGCCTTATTTTCTCTGAAAAATACAAAACAAATTAAAATCACAATGTCTACTGCAGCTGTGATTAGCGCTTTAAGGATCAAGTATCATTATAGTACCTGGTAGGAGTTGAAAAACATTTCTATAAAAAGCATTACAAATGACGTCGTGTCATCAAGGTTGTCCAGAGGGAACGTAAACACAATGTAGTAGACACCAAAGATGGGAATGAGGACAAGAGTGCTGCGAGCAAGGCGTCTGAAAAACAAATAATGCATATTGCGATTAAAGGTTCCTTATGTTATTATTTAATATGATGAAATGTTCCTTATGTCATTGTTCAATGTAATTAAAGGTTCCTTTTGTCAATATTAAGTGTGATTAAAAGTTCCCTATGTCATCAGTTAAATAAATGTAATTAAAGGTTTGTCATGCTTTAGGTGAACAGAGAAGGTCCAGACCAGCCTGATCATCTGGACAATCTGATCGGACCTTTTCAGTTTGTCTAAGATTTCAACATACAGTCGAACCTCGTTGTCTCGAACTCTCTTATTTCGAATTACCGCTTATCTCGAAGTGAAAATCTGGTCCCTGTTTTAACATAAAACTATGACAACAGGTAACAAAATAATGTGGAAAAGAGGAGAAATTGCTCCTAAGGAGCAATTTCTCCTCTTTTCCACATTATTTTATCGTGTATGTGTTCCTAACTTCAGGAGTCAAATTACATATTCATTTGTTAAATGTGGTTGTTCAATTTATTGTTTTACTCACTCTCTCAACTCTGATATGTCGAGGTACGGCTATGTCGAAGTGTTTCAGTGAGTCCCTTGGAATTCGAGATAACGAGAAGCGAGTATAATTATACAAGCAGCAACAAAAACGTACCTTCTGACTGATTAGAGTCTGTATTGTCTGCATGAAGAAACTTTGTATCCTTAACTATCCAAAATGCGCAAAGTGAAGATTCTCTTCAGACTGCGCAAATGCTAATCTGAATCTACCCTGGGCAAGCGTTTTCTGACGCTGTGGCTCTTTTGGTTCGGTTGGCGAACAAGGACGACTATGATTAGACTGCACATTTGAACAGACTTTTTCGTATGCGCAGTGCGATCATCTCTCGTTATCTCGACTTTGCTTATCTCGAATAACCGCTTATCTCGAAGTGAAAATCTGGTCCTCTTTTAACGTGGAAATCTAACAACAGGTAATAAAATATTGTAAAAATGAGGAGAAATTACAATTTGTCCACCTTTCCACAATATATCTCTAACTTCAAGAGACAAATTACGTATTAATTTTTGAACTGTGGTTGTTCGAATTATTTTTTCCTCAATTCTAAAAATCTGATATGTCGAGATACGGATATCTAATAGTATTTCAGAGAGTTCCTTGGAGTTCGAGATAACGAGAGTCGACAGTATGTTCTTATACGCAGAACAATGGATTCTCTAAACGGAATAACCTTTGAGAGCAATGAAAACATCGGCAAGACAGAGAACAACTTAATTGTCACTATGTCATTATCTAGGAAAGACCACAATCATGAAGTACAGCCTTCCCCGTACTTCACCATAATGCAAATTCTATAACATTAAGTTTTCAGAGCCTGCCTGCCTAGTTCTTTGGAGTGGGCTCATTGATCACAAAGGACCAGAAAATATAAACCACACTACAGTGAAATACGGGGACAGTTTTTACGGTTACCATACAGCGCTAACACCAGCTGTAGTAAAGATAAACTGACTCTTAAAGGAATAAACCTTGAGAGCAATGAACACACTCAAAATTAAAAAAAAAAAAAAAAAAATCACTTGATCAGGTCCTTCGCTGACCGCTAATACAACAAATGGACACTATTTAATGTATCAATTCAGAGCACAGTGACTTTAAAATATAAAAAAAAAAATAAAATAAAGGACATTTAATCGAAACCAGAATCAACAAACAACCAGAAACTGCCTTAGAGCGATCAACTGCAGAACTGTTGTGTGGGTAGGCGACGGGGGTTTGATTGAACCAGGCTCAAGACTATTCTGCCACTTGCCGAAACTTGCTTTGCAATTGTTTCCTTTCAAACAATCAGGATTTACTGCTTGCCAGGGAGTTAATACAGAAACGTGTTTTCGTCCACTAAACTTTATATGGTAATGCAATGTAATAAAGTGTCTTGTCTTGTCGTTGTTTATTCATCATCACTTCTCTTGGTGCCTCGGCAAGGCTGTGCTTCGTGACTGTTACTGTTTTTATACAAGCATATTAAATATTTTGTTTATTCGTTGTGTTTCTTGCTTCCAAAAGATCCCTCTTTTCAGAATCACCAATATCACTGACGTTTTTGTCGTGCGATTCACTCGACTTTATCTCAGACATTTTGACTCCGGGCCATGTGATGACGTCAGATTTACCAACCTACATCTCAGACGTTTTGAATTCCGGACATAGAGATGACGTCAACTTTACTCGCCTATATCACAGACGTTTTGACACCGGGCGTAGGGATGATGTTAGCTTCACTCACCTATATCTTGGACATTTGGACTCCGGGTAATATGATGATGTCAGCTTTACTCACCTATATCTTGGACATTAAGCTCCGGGTAATATGATGATGTTAGCTTTATTCACCTATATCTTGGACATTTGGACTCCGGGTAATATGGTGATGTTAACTTTATTCACCTATGTCTTGGACATTTGGACTCCGGGTAATATGATGATGTTAACTTTACTCATCTATGTCTTGGACGTTTGGACTTCGGGCAATATTATGACGTCAGCTTTACTCACCTATATCTTAAACGTTTAGACTCTGGGCAATGTGATGACGTCAGCTTTGTGAAGAGTACACGAACAATGCTGATGAAAAACAGAAAATTGAGCTGCAAAGAAACAAATAAAATCAATAAATGTTGCATTTGGTAACACTGAACACATAAAACAGTGGTTTCATTGAGACTCTTTGTTTGACAGTCATTTACAGTCAAACTCTGATGGCTCGAACATCTTTGGGACCACGGAAATTTGTTCGAGATATGAGTAGTTCGAGCAAGTGAGGGTTAATCATAGCGCCAGGTCAGGAAGCAAATAACGATAATTTAGGAAACTCTTTTCGATTTTCTACGCAATAATTGTAGGTCGAGTGTACTAAATAGAATCGCCTCGATGAGGCGATTCTAATTACATACAACATACAATTTCATGACAAAATAAGAAAATTTCCTAAATATTTGTTTTCTTGAGCTATCGGAAGAATTTCGTAGGGACTCAAAAACGAATTAGCCATGGTAAACGATTTTGATTGTGTTGGGGTTTAACGACACGTCAATCCTTGTAAGTCATTTTGTGTCGTCTCCCAGAGAAAGGGAAAAGAGAGATAGAAGAGATAGTAGAGAAGACGAAAGAAAAGGAAGGGAAGAAAGGAAAATGAATGAAAATGAAGAAACAGAAGAAATAAAAACAGTCCTCATCTACTCTTACCTGCTGTAAGAATAGCAGGCCTTGCTCAACTGTAAGCCAAATCAGTTGGACGTCCCGGTGACGTAAGATACACGACACCTTTGACTCACCCAGCCACCTCGATCCATGGTAAACGAGTCATCGGTGTTCGAGCTATGAAGGTTCGACTGTAGTATGTACGGCTGCTTACACCAACCTTCACCAGCACCGGCTTAAGTGGAATTCGATTTTCCAAGACAGCAGATTGGGCTCAGTAATCCCAAGGAATATAAGAATAAAAACTGCACTACGATGAAGTCGGAAATGATGCGCATGATGCCAATAGATGTCTACGGGACATATGCATACAGAAAAGACCCAGATCAGTCAGCAAGACCATATTTGTTTGCTCAATGACTTTGCAACATTATTGTATTATTGTATTCTGTAGTACCCTGTTATTCTGTAAGCTGACAGCGAAGACCCAGATCAGAGAGAGAGAGAGAGAGAGAGTTTTTCTTTCAGTTAGTTGTTTTATTGTTATGCCGTGTGTTGTAGTGTGTGTGAAGAAGGTTTAATCAGGAGAAATCTCGTAGCAAAGCTTTGAGTGCACAGTTTTTGACAAGTTGTCAAGAATACATGTGCGCCCAGCAAAGACTGATCTGACTTCGAAGGGAACACTGTGGGTAGCCAAGGAACCAAAGCCTCTAGGCGCACAGCGAAGACTGATCAAACTGCACGGATGCGCAGTTTGATCTGAGTCTTCTTTGGGCGCACATGCAAGTTTGCAGGAAATGCTGTGTCCCGGCTACTTCGATAATAAGTCCTTAAGGGATTCTTCTAGGGATAAAGAAAGAAGAAATCCATTAATATTCTTTTAACAATTTAGGCTTCTGGTAATAAGCCAACAGAACTCTAAATAATATTTAAGTAATAAAGCTCTAGGAAATAATAAGCATGCTGCATGTGAGGGTAATCTAAACCTGAAACAGAAGTTAACTCCTGTACTATTAAAACCGGGAATGCATATGAGCCGCAACGACAGAAAACGTACCTTTGGACATGTGCGTCCAGCGAAGATTCAGATCAGCCTGCGCATTCGCGCAGTCTGATCAGAATCTTCACTGAGCGCGTTTTGGATAGCAAAGCATGCAAAGCGCGGGCTGACACGAGTCTTATTTGGGCGCATATGTCAGAAGGTACGTTTCCTCACGTTGCGGTTCATAGGATTCGGGGATATTTAAAGCACTGGGAAGAATCGGATGTTTATCTAAATATAACAAATAAAGCACACATCCAAATATCAAGCTGCTGTGAAAAGCTCCCAGCCTTACTGAAAGGACGCGTCAGGGAAATTGAATTTCAAGCATTTATGAATACCAGGGCGAAAATCAGTCTATACATCTATGCATTCAGGCAATCTGACCAGGGCGTGTGCCACACACACACACACACACACACACACACACACACACACACACACACACATGCTCGAGCTGTCAGAAGATCTGACTATAGGCCCGCTACAAGGTACAAGGCTGTAGAGGAGACGATTTCACAAAGTATTCAGTGCCTGTATAACTTGAAAAAAAAAAAATAAATAAAAAATAAAAGTTTATACAAAAAGCACAAGCATATCTTCATTCCATATACAAAATATCTGCAAAGTTTCAAAACGAACAGTGCAAAGCTGTAACAGAGGATTTCAGAAAGCTGCCGATAGTTAAATATACAGGAAAAGCTCGATGACTCGAACACGGATGGCTCATTTACCCTGGCTAATTCGAACTCGTTTTTGAGTCCCTAGGAAATTCTCATGACAGCCCAAGAAAGCATATATTTATGGATATATAAGGGTTTTCTTATTCTATCATGAAATGTATGTTGTGTGTACCCATAAGAATCGCCTCATCGAGGCGATTCTAATGAATACATTCAACATACCATCAACATACCATTATTATATAGAAGATCGAAGATATCCCTAAATGATCCCAATTTACGTCCTGATCTGGCGTTATGATTAACCTTCAGTGGCTCAAACTACCCATGTCTAGAACAAAAAATTACATGATCCCAAAGATCTTCGAGTTATTGAGCTTCGACTGTAGCTTTTTAGAGAAAGAAAATAACTGTTCAAAAGCCCCCCCACCCCCCACCCCCCCCCCCCACTTCCCACCACATCCCCTCTCCCCTCAAACGGTGATCGTTTGAAGCTTCGCAGATTTTTTATACATGGAAAGAATGTGTTTGCGTGTGTCTTTTATATTATTTCTTTTTACATTATTCCTTACTTTTTCGTTGTTTTACGACAAGATGTTTTTGGCTGGTAATACAATAGACAGTGGGTTCTTTGTGAACTTGTCTTCTCTTACATAGTTCCATTGATCGTTTTGCAAGGAGCACATGCGATGGCTTAAGTCCTACAATCATTGTTGTGTTTATCCTACAGTTTATCCTACAGTTATAGTGATGCACTCTGGCTCACTTGCACAGGTATATGTAGTGTAAAGTCTTATTCTGGAATCATGCCTCTCACATTTATTCATTACTTTATATTTTTGTTCTTCCGCTTTCTCCAGTTTTCAGGTATTAATGTTTTTTTTCTCTGATAACGCTGTAGCAGGGTTTTAGTCAGGGCCCAGTTGTTCAAAGCTAACGACATCGTTAGTTAACGATTCGTTAAAATTTACATCGAGTGATATGCAAATATGCTGAAATTTTTTGCTGAAAAAATATGAGTAGCTTTTGCAGTGCAAAAGCTACTCACATTTTATTAGCAAAAAACATCAGAATATTGTGTATTGAATCCGCTAAAACAGTTAACAAAATGACCCTTAACGAGCTCGTTAAGCTAACGACGCTTTGAACAACTGGACCCAGATCTTCTGACTGCTCTATTTTAAAGTGCGCTCCCAGAGGACCAGACTGTATAAACTATACTAATGCTCATTTGGTCTTAAGTGCACTGGAACTATTCAAAAGCGAGATGCACCCATCACAATGGGATGTAATTTCATATCAAATATACCTCTTTATATCAATAAAAAATGTAAATGAAATCACCCAAGAAAGGCCACAATCGCAATGCACAGCCTTCATTGAGAAAGCCGCAATCACTATGCACAGCCTTCATTGAGAAAGAAAATTCGAATTGTGATTGTAAATGCAGTTCCTGAGAATGAAATAATGACTTCATTAAGGAAACTCAATACAATTGGTAGATTTTCTGCCATTTTTACAAGGAAGACAATTTTGTGACTTCCTCTTTTACTTTCCCGAACATTAGTTCTATTCGGAAAAGGGGTCTCGCGGGTTCGACCCCGCCGAGGTCGGCGACATTCTTTCGTGGAGATTGATCATGAAATATTTTCTACGGTCATTCTCTCCCTTCCGCTGATTCAAGAAGGGCAGTTGTCAGTTTCTGGCGAAAGAATGTGCACAATACTGGTTAACCGCTTAGAGGACTAAGCCTGCCCAGTAAACGTGTGGTTAGGTAAACTGACCGCGCTCGACATGACCCCATTGGGTTGACTGGGCCGTAAAACCTCAACACAAACAAACTACTCTAAAAGGAAAGACTTTGCTGACTTTGGGAGCAAATTCTTTCCTTTTAGAATAGACCCATTAAAAATAGGAAATAAAAAACATTTCAACAGTTATCTCCCTTGAAAGTGTATCCATTTCCTTCAAGTATATGTAGGGGGAGTTGTTCTAAACATTGATTAAACGCCATTAATGCCAATTAAACACATAATCTACTAGAGTTTCCTGTAATTTTGAGTTATTATTGTGTATTAATGGATCCATTGTCGGCTTAGCCGGCGCTTCCTTTGATGGCTAATATATTAATGCTTGATTATATTATCTATGAACCGCAACGTCAAGAAACGTACCTTTCGTCACGTGATACTAGCGAAAACTCAGATCAGCCGCGCAGACTAATTAGAATCTTCACTCGGCATATTTTGGACAGTCAAGGATACAAAGATTCTTCATGTTGCCATCGAAGACTCCACTAGACTGCAAAGATTCGCAGGTCGATTTGAGTCTTCGCTGGGCGCACATGTCCGATCGTACGTTTTCTGTCGTTGCGGCTCATAGTCTGAGCTTCTGAATGCAAGTTTGCAAGTAAGGAAATGTCAAGGGTAGTTTTGGATATAAAGGAGGGGTTTTCATTGAATGGGGCTGATTCATCTAACGGATTCATTCATAGTTTTTTTTTTTTCTTTTCCATTTTTTTTTTATTAATTGTATTGCATGGTTATACGAAGTTTGGCTTCAATAAATCCATTGTCAGAATCACATATACGAGTTATAAAGATTTTGAGAAACGTTATAATCACCTGGGCCCAGTTGTTTAAAACTGAACAAAGTTTTTAGCTTACATGACATTAAAATCTCTATCTTCAAATATGGCAAATGCATTGATGTTTTTGCGGAAAAAATGTGAGTAGCAAAAGCTACTCACATTTTTGAAGCAAAAACATCAATGTATTTGAAAACACCTTTGCTAGTGCAGTTAACGCGTTTGTCATTAACGAACTCCTTAAGCTAACGATGCTTTGAACAACTGGGCCCTGATGTTAATTATGTTAGCATTTATGGTAAATAGATACGCTTACAGCAGAGGTAGCTCTCTTAATTACATTTTGGCTCCCTTCTGAATAGAGTTCGACTCTAAAACACAGATACTTGGGGTCAGTAGGGCAGCGCAGGCCCAAAAAATATCTTGTATATATATTTTTCTCAAGTTATTTTTGTATTTTAGTACAACAGAAACACTGCTGATAAAATATAATCATATTCTGTGACTTCTGAAAAGGTTCTAAAAAACATCACATTTCTCTCAAATGGTAATATATGGACAAGATAACAATCAATGGCCAGCACAGATCTGGGGTGGGGGGGGGGTGGGGGGGGGGTCCCCGCATGTTTACACTGCTACGCTAACTAAAACAAATGCAACATGCAACTAACTTGCATCCGCTATTTCGGCAAACATTAGTCTTCGCCGCCATATCGTTGTCATAGCCATATCTTGTTGCACCGCTTCATTTTTGGCTGAAATATTCTCACCAAACGTCAACAAATTCTTCTAGTACATCTACGAACCGTGGATCAGAAATGGGTCAAGTTCTGGATACTGGCTTCCATTTAGTAAATTATGGATACATCGGAACTGAGCCGAGAGCCAGAATTGGACAGGTTTGAAATCGTTTTCGTGTGATTTCAATAAAAAAAATCGTGATGAAATTTCAAACCCGTCTAATTCTGGTTCTCGGCTCATTTGCGCTGTATATATGATTTAAGTAACGGAAGCCGGCATCCAGAACATGACCCATTTCTGATCTACGGCCCGTAGATGTAGTAGAAGAATTTATTGACATTTGGCGATAATATTTCAGCCAAAAATGAAGCGATGCAACAAGATATGGTTATGACACCCATATGAGTAGTATAGCCGCCCTACACTACTCATATGGCAGCAAAGACTAATGATTGCCGAATTAGCGGATGCAAGTTAGTTGCATATTGCATTTGTTTTAGTTAGCGTAGTAGTGTAAATATGTGGGGACCCCCCCAGATCTGTGCTGGCCATTGATTGTTATCTTGTCCATATATTACCATTTGAGAGAAATGTGATGATTTTTAGAACCTTTTCAGAAGTCACAGAATATGATTATATTTTATCAGCAGTGTTTCTGTTGTACTAAAATACAAAAATAACTAGAGAAAAAATATATACAAGATATTTTTGGGGCCTGCACTGCCCTACTGACCCCAAGTATCTGTGCTCTAAAAGGCAAGGAGCTGGCCCGCTTGGGAGCAAATTCATGCCAGATTTTGTCTTCCGTGCCAGCAAATCCTTGCCTTTTAGAGTACAACCTGTTTAGAAGAGGTTAGGTAAGCAGAAAAGTAATCAGGAAGTCTTAAAAGTTGTCTCCCTTTAAATAAATGCGGAAAATCTATCCACTTTATACAGTTTCCTTTAAATATAATTCAGTTGTAAAGAATTTCTTGTCAGTTAGCTACTGATCGAAATATATTATTTTCAGGCATTGAATCAGAAAATAGTTCTCCTTATATATATATCCCTTTTCCTTTAGAAATTGTATTAAAATTATTATCAAGCAATGGAAATATTAACCCGGAAGTTGAAATTCTGCAAATTATATCAACAGCCGTCCTTAACTATTATCATACAAGTATTAGCGTTCACAAAAAACTTGGTCTACGCTTAGCGCACAATAACTATCAAAGCTAACTGAAGATTGACAAAGGTCAATGTGACTTGGGGTCAGTGCGATTTATATTTTATGGTCAAGTCATTATATTTGTAGAGACTAATTGATGGACTAACATAAAACTTGATATTTTGCTGTCGATCATCAATCAGCTTTACATTTATTGCATGCTAATCGTATACGAGTACAAGCATTTTACTGAAGCGAATGCTAGGTTCTCTCAAATGAATATTACACAGAGTGTGAATAATCAAGTTGCGCAGTTGATGGAATAACTTTAGTCAGCTTTAACATCTTGGATGTCGGAAAGGAATAATTTTAGCTATTCTAAATCTAGATGTGGCCCCAATGCCTCCCACCAAGTTTGGGCTAAATTTGACTTAGGGTTCGGGAGAAGATGTGGTTTGAAGATTTTCAAGATGGCCGTCGTAGCGGCCATTTTGGATATCGGAACGAAACGAAATTCTGAATCTCTATGTCGCTTTGATAACACCCAACCAAGTTTTGGCTCAGTCCGACTTGCGGTTTGGTAGGAATTGTCGTTTGAAGAATATCAAGATGGCCACCGTGGCGGCCATCTTGGATATCGGAACGGAAAGAGTTTAGCAATTCTAAATTTCTATGTCGCGCCGATGCCTCCAATCAAGTTTCGGTTCAATCTAACTTACAGTTGTAGAGGAGATGTCGTTTGAAGAATTTTAAGACGGTCGCCTTGGCGGCCATCTTGGGCATCGGAACGGAACGATTTAAACAATTCTGAATATATCCCTCCAATGCTTCCCATCAAGTTTCGGCTCAATCCGACTTACAGTTTCGGAGGAGATGTTGTTTGTAGAATTTCTAGATGACTGCAATAGAGGCCATCTTAGATATCGCAACGGAACGATTTTAGCCATTCTGAATCTTCATGTCACTCCGATGCCTCCCATCAAATTTCGGCTCAATCCGACTTACGCATCTGGAGGAGATGTAGTTTGAAGAATTTTGGATATCGGAATAAAAATTTTAGCAATTCTGAATCTTCATGTAGCCACAATGCCTCCCACCAAATTTCAGCTCAATCTGACTTACGATTCTGGAGGAGATGCTGTAAATGTTAAAATCTAACGACGGACGGACGGACGGATGACGGACGACGGAAAACATGCCACGGGATAAGCTGACCTAGACCAAAGCTCCAGATGAGCTAATTACTTTTTAATGATAAGGTCATATTTTCTGTATTTTTACAAAGTATTGGAACAGACTTGCCCGAGCAAACAGTGTAGATCCAGGTCAGACGCCGCAGAACGTGGCGTTTGATTCAGGATCTACATTATTTACAGTAAAGCGACGGCGTATGATCCGAGTCTGCACTGCTTGCCGTTTTCAGACACAACGACAGGTAGTATAACAGAATGTTTTTTTTTTAGATTTAAGGATAAGTATGGTAAAGAATTAATAATGTCTCAATATTTAGGGTAAATTAGATAGGTAATAAAGTACCACGATGTAAGAAAAATAAAATTAGGGATATCTAGAATATTCCGAAGTGTAATGAATCCAAAGGAAAATACGCAAGCGTTGAAAATTAATGACTTAGAACTCAAAAGAGAGAAATAATACACCGAAGGCAAGTCATACAAATATAATATCATAGCAATTAAAAAGATCCATTACAGCACTAGCCCTATTTACCATAAATATTTGGAGACCTTATCTAACCATAGTTGCTCTAAAATTTGGTTACAATAGATTGCACGACCCGAAGGGATACCCTAAATCACTTTGTGTGTCCGCCCGTCCGTAGTCAAATAGCGAAAATTTGTGGTCAGCGAAAATGGTCATGGCGCTTGAACCCATTACGAAAACACGCCTATTCAAATATGCTAAAAATTTTACCACCAAAAAAATGAAAATTTTCAGATAAAAAATTCAGATATTTTTCATATTTCTGATCAAAACATAGTTCTAACGAGTACCCTAAATCTATGTTTTTGAGCGGAAATAAGAAAATTAATGTATATCCCTGTAAACCCCAGTTTTACTATATAAAAGTGGGGTTTAAGGGGGTCAAAATTATATAGGCGTGTTTTCGTGATGCGTTGGGAACAAACTAGCTAGTTTTGGTCAACTGGGCCTCATCATTATCCCTCACAAAATTTTCCAAACGATATCGGACGTCTATATTACTATCGGCTTGTATGCTTTAACCTGCTGAAAGAGTCACAAATAGTGCAGACCCTGTTCTCTGTGGTGTCTGATCTAGGGCTACATTGTTTACTCAGGCTTGTCTTTCCGAATGCTAAGGGTAAATACGGTAACTGTACAACCCCGTTTTCCTCATATAAATTGACTTATTTAACATACAGTATTTACCCTAAGTATACACACAGACAGGCCTGAGCAAACAGTGTACATGTTTTGTGGCGTCTGATCAGGTTATACACTGTTTACATTTTACACACGAATTTCTATGAAACATAATAATAATAATAAAACCTAATTAGACACCTTTCTATTGGGAATGGACCCGTCTAAAGTATTAAGGTAGAAGAATCCACTCAGCATAAATAGGTTAAAGACAGGAGCGCACTATAAAAAGAGGATTCAGTTCCACAGTGTCATTCTATCTCAAGGAGGTGACATCTCCAATCAACCAGCAGAATTACCATGTGGTATATTTCTAGTCCACTGATGGGCTAAAATAAATTCACACCTTTACCTGTACAAATAAAATATTCCCTGTACTGGGAACCAGACCCTCCTCCCAGTTTGAAAATCCTGTTTTTTAAGGTGTTCAAATATTAAGAATACTTAGGGTAAACATGGTATGATGAGCAATGCAACGAGGTTCTAAGAAAGACTAATTCATCTTCTTCTGATGTAATCTATAGCGCTAATGGTTATATTGTATACGTTACGGAAAACATAAAAATGGTTAAACACACATCATCTCTACACTTAACGCCAGCCTGGTAGGGGCTTAACCTAATAGCATAACCGAGTCTGAATTGGTTACGATGATACATCGAATGACGTTTATTCATTGCACAAGTGTGAATTTCAGGGAAAATACACCCGACGACAGCCACAAATCTTGACACATATTTCTCAGGAATTTCAGCTGAGGAACAGTTTACTCAGCAGGCATACATCTGAGCTTCATTATAGGCTTTATTTGTGATTTATTTGTTGCCGGAAATGATTTATGGATGAGTTGAAGACCTCCACACGGACCGAAGAAATATAAGTTTTTTTTACCAAAATGGAAGCTGAGAGCGAGGGTTGGGATCCTGTAAAGCTAGCTCAAGTCCCCTAGTAATTTTATTGTGGTACTTTTATTCTTTAGTGCTTGATTTACTAATGTTTTTCTTTTAACAACTGTGTAGGTTAACTATATATTCAGTTAAGTTTAGGTCATAGTTGCCACCCTTTTGGGAAATGGCTGCCAACTTTGCTTGCCATCTGTTCTTTTCGTGGCTGTTTAATTGTCTGTCTTTCCTTTTGATGTTGAGAACTTTATGCGGATCTTATTGTATCAGTTCCTGAGTTCACTTATTTACCTTATAGAACGTTGAAACGACATTGTTTAAGCACAGTGTACCTGCTTTGTGTGGAAGTTGGGTGTGCATTTCAATCTCTAATTGTAGCTGGACAGAAACTGGGCTTGTAGACATCCATTTTGACGAAGGTTACTTTAAAATCAAGCGAATGCTTGTTCTTACACCATTCTCTGTAGACGTACGAGATCAGATGTCGGCGTTTTTGCTTGATCCTTTAGCCCATTATACAAATGAATAAAAATGCACTTTTTTTCCGGATAATTTTTTTTCATACTACCGGACTCATAATTTCAATTCGAGGTCATGAACCCGACAGCTCCATTTTGCACTTTTTTCAGTTTTTTCTTGAAGAACTACATTACGAGGGTCCTGCAAAAAGTTTTGTCACTGGGTTCGAATTACTTTAGTGCTACGTTTTATCAAACACATTTTTATTACAAACCCTCAAAGTAGTCCCCCTTTACTGAAACACCTTTGTAACCTTTTTACCCAGTCACGAAAAGCAGATAAATAGTCTTCTTTTGGTATCTGTTGGAGACACTGATAAATAGCGCTGCCAAGAGAACGTCTAGACGTATACTTATTTCCAGAAAGCATTTTCTTAAGCCTTGGAAATAAAAAAGAAGCCACAGGGACTCAGGTCAGGTGAATAAGGTGGATGGTTTAAAACTTTCACCTTTTCAGAAGCCAAAAAAAGACTTACCAAACTCACACTTATGAGAGGAGGCGTTGTCATGTAAAAGGTGGACTCCTGACCAGCTTTTGCTTGGTGGTTTGCTATTGTAAAACTCTCCCACTTTCTTCAGTACAGAATTCTTGTAGAATCGGCCAGTGACTGTATGACCGGATGGACAAGGCACTTGAACGACTGACCCACTTGAATTAAAGAAAATTGCGTACAACATCTTTTTCGAACTTATGGTTCTCTTGGCAACACATGGGCGTTTTCGATCTTTTCGCTTCCATTGCTTATTATCAGCCCTTCTTTGTGGCTCAAACATGTGCACCCAGGTTTCAGCACCTGTTAGCAAGCTAGAAATAACCCGACTATTACAGCCTTTGTATGTTTTCAAAAGTTCCCGGGTACATTTAAGGCGTTGTGTCTTTTGCTCCTCAGTGAGGAAATGAGGTACCCACCTACCGCAAACCTTTCTCAGGTCCAAACACTTTTTCAGAATTGTTTGCACACTGCATTCTGATATGCCAGTACAACTAGCTATATCTTTGACAGACAATCGCGCATCCTGTTCGACCACAATCTTTACAGCAGCGATGTTAGCCTTAGTAACAGAGGTTTTAGGCCTTCCAGGGCGGGTATCATCTTCAACAGAAAATTTCACAGCTTTAAAAGCTTTAACCCACCTAAAACCTGTGCGCATTGAAATGGTCTGAGGTCCATATATACCACACTTCATTAAATATCTGCTTTGAATCTATATTAAGCCTAATGCGGATTTATTATAGCTACGAATTTCAGTCTTTTGGTCCATGTTCCAATGTAACAAGTAACTTGGTCAGTGTATATGACTGCATCTATTTCAATTTGAAATAGTTCGGTCAGTTGGAAAGCAATTTGCACGAAATAAACGGGGTATCGTTAGCTTTTCAACACACAATTCAAGTGCAGTGAAGCATTTCAAAATATACCTGGGATAAAACTAAGTAAGTCTATTAGTGACAGAATTTTTTGCACGACCCTCGTATGCGCACCGGCATTTTGTAATCTGTTTCTGTTACCTCAGCAGGACTCATTGAGAGATTTCTTCTCAGTAAACCTAAGGTTCTTCTTGCCGCATACATGTTGCCGATACAAATATTCCATCTAAAGTCACGTGATAAGGACCCCAAGGTACTTAACCCTTTCAACCATGTAGACCGATATAGATACCTATGCAAACAGTGTAGATCCAGAATGAGCTGTCTCATAATGAGCCATCTCATTAGGATAATCACTGCTTGCCATCTTGTTATTGATCATTGAATAAGCCCCCTATTTACAAGGAATGGGCGTGTCGAAATTCAAAGACTGAAAGGTCAATTTCAGAAAATCAGGGATAAAAATGTTAATACTACATCCAATTATGTACCTACCATGGATGTATGGGTATGGAACTGTTTGATCCGCTTCCTAGGCAGCTGGCGTGTGACGGCCATAAAACGTCTCACCGTGCTTAATCATAGTGCAACTTATATTTTTATTTTCTTTGCGATCACAGAGCCCTCTCTTATTACTTTGAAATCGAATACCGCTTAAGCCGGCGCTAAGGGGCGTGGGGTGGGCCATGCAGCCTCGCAGTTTACATAGTTCCATATGAAGAGACTTAATGAAACCGAGTCTCCGATTTTCGTTCTTTTGTCTGCTTTTGTTTCCAAAGACAACCTTTAAGATTTTCATTACGAAAACAAGTCTATTCAAATATATTGAAAATTTTACAACCAAAAAAGGAAAATTTTCAGATAAAAATTCTGATATTTTTCAAATTTCTGCTCAAAACAAAGATTGTGGGTACCCGTTAGAACCACCTCGGCGAGGCGGTTCTAACGAGTACCCACAATCTATGTTTTTGAGCAGAAATAAGAAAAATAATGTGTACCCCTATAAACCCCAGTTTTACTATATAAAAGTGGGGTTTAAGGGGGTCAAAATTATATAGGCATGTTTTCGTGATGTTATCATTTTGCACGTTACTGGCTGGAAACACATTCCACCAAGCCTATCATTGGAATACTGAAGATTTGGGCATCCTCAACTGTTTTCGTTTGCTGCAGACAAACACAATCAAACAGACTCTGTGTCAATCGTGATATCCTTTACATTATGAAAACACGCCTATTCATATATATTGAAAATTACACCTCCAAAAACTGTAAATTTTCAGATAAAAATTCACATATTTTTTCATATTTCTGCTCAAAACAAAGATTGTGGGTACCCGTTAGAACCGCCTCGGCGAGGCGGTTCTAACGAGTACCCACAATCTATGTTTTTGAGCAGAAATAAGAAAAATAATGTGTACCCCTTTAAACCCCAGTTTTACTATATAAAAGTGGGGTTTAAGGGGGTCAAAATTATATAGGTATGTTTTCGTGATGATATATAGACAGAACAACAGGGTCACAGGACCATACCCTGGGGAGCACCAAACAAAACGGGGGCCTAACTAGCTCTCACATACTGCCCGATAACATACTACTATCTAAAACACAAGAATGTGTTTATCCATTTAAGAGACACATGCATGAAGTTTGCACCTTCAATGTTTAAGTGGATGTGTATTAAAAGCCTTTTCAAACCACAGTAGGAATGTTCATTTTGACATCCACTATCCAATCATTTATGACTGTTACTAGCTGGGTTTTGCAACTATGACATCGTCGAAAAGCATGCTGCTTTTTCAGATAATAGTTTCTGCTCGTCCAATTTGGCTCATAATCTTGGAACATAAAGTGTGCTCCAAAAGCTTGCAAGGGACGTTTGTTACGGAAACGGGCCTATAATTACTGGCCAGTGATCTATCATCTTTCTTAAGGAGTGACCACTTTTCGGAAATTTCACCAGAATCAGGAGAGTGTTAGAAAAGATGGGCGAACATTGGTCCGGGTTTCAGAACACTTTGGTAAATTTCATCAGGATCAAACGTTGTAGATAGGTTAAGAACATAAGGCTTTATCATTGGTGTGAGGGGTAAACAGAAAAAAAATTGTCTGGAGGATCACTATCTGGCATCACGAGGTTTGCCGAGTGATGCCAGACTGTGATCGCGAGGGACGAATTTTTCTATCTACCCCTCACACCTAAAACAGATTCTTTTTCTTGCACACCTTTCATTTCTGAACGTAGGTTTTTAATGATGCAGTCATTCCCATTGCTGACGTACGACTGATTGTGATGACATTACATTGTGGCGTTTAATGGCGCCATTACGTTCAGTGACTTAGACCTGAACAATGGAGTACGTGACGTCCATTACAACCAGTGCATATCAAACATGTGAGAATTATCGGTTTTTATCTTATCCTTGGTAGGATAACCTGGGTAAGATAAGAATTTTTATCCCACGGTTAAATCCAGGATTTCCTTATCTGGTGTGCAAGACGGTATCTTACCCACTAGGGGACAGCATTTATTTCTTTCGTTTCTGGGGCTAACCGCTTTAAGCTGGGAACTTCTCTAAACTCACCCTTGGTGAATACACCTGTGAATAGTCTGTTTAACTCTTTCGTCCCAACAGACCAATACTGCAAACAGTGCAGTTAAGATTTGACGGCTCTCAACAAGCCATCTCATCAGGATCTATACAGTTTGCCGCTCTGCTATTGATTTTTGACTAAAACCAATCTTTACAATAATGGATGTATCCACATTCAGAGATGGAAGAGTCCATTTCAGAAACTCGGGCGGGGAAGGGGGCGTTAAGGATTCAGTCACCTCGACTCATTTATATCTGTAGGAGATATAAGCGTAGAATACCTTGATTGCCTTTCTTATTGCTACCGATAAACCTCCAGAAGTGCCTGGGATCTTTATGAGACCTGCTTGCTTCAGTCATCTTCAGCCATTATCTCCTGCATCAACTTTATGAATTTGTCTCTCAGCAATTGACTGGGTTATGTTCCTTCTGCGAATAATTATCATTGATCCATGAAACCGATAATTTAGATTTACTTAGTTTCGAGGGGAGTTCTATCGGCAGCATCTTGAATCACGACGCGCAGTCTTCCCGAGGCACAAAGGAAGTAGATGTGAGGAACAAACAATGACAAAACAAACACATAATTATGAAACCACCGACGCAAGAAATAAGAAGAACTGCAATGGAGGAACCGTCTTGGAATGATCAGTAAAAACTACTAGTTGTGTGTGTGTGTGTGTGTGTGTGTGTGTGTGTATGTGTGTGTGTGTGTGAGGGGGTGGGAGTTGGAGGGGCGAGGTTGGGAAGGAGCATAAACCTGTTTAACTCTCGCGAAACTTCACCCTTATTCTAATGCAGCTATAAATTACAAACATATGTTTGGTCCGCGTAAGGTTGGGGTTCAATATCATCAATATACAGCGAATTAGCCTCCAGCATTTTTAACAAGACCATCCTTGTTAAAAACACTCCATTTTAAGCAAAAGTAAACACATGAAAGGTTAAACAGTAATAAATAGGAAAGAAATCAAATGATGCTAAAAAAACGTGTCTTTCCGGCGCGCGCATGCGCACTTGACAATTATCTGGAGTACAATACTAAAAGTATTTTTACGGTCCTCTTAACCCTAGTCCTGCTGAACCCGGATATACCCTGCCGTTGCAAACAGTGCTGATCCAGATCAGTTGGCTTCTGAAGAAGCCAACTGATCTGCACTGTTTGTCATTCAGTATGTGAATTTATATCAACAACCTGGAGCAAGTAATGTGATTGGCTAAAAATTAGAAGTGGGCGGGGCATCCTAATTTATTCAGCAGGACAAGGGTTAACGTAACCTTTTCATTTCTGCAGACCAACACAGATACCTTTGCAAGCCGTGCAGATCCAGATGAGACGTCTCGTAACGTATCATCAGTATATACACTATTTTTTTTTTCATTCTCTATTGATTTTTGACTGAAACCCCTATCTGCAACAATGGATGTGTCCAAAGTTAGAGATGGATGCGCCCTTTTCAGAAAATCAGGGGTGAAATTGCTTTAGTACAAATGCATCGCAGACATACGGCGAAGAACTATTAGCCGATATATGTTTGAGATATAAAAAAAAAACTGCTGACGAATTGCCAGTAAAATGTTTGTGGCATAGTCATTAGTTTACGAGTATTTTATGACAGATCGCGCGCTTAATCGGATTCGGAGCCATATTTCCCAATCATGATAGTACGTTAATACGTGTAATTCTATGTTATTCCACAGTAAAAAATTACCCTAAATATAAAGACAGATTCACTCCTTACTTTTTTCCAGTGACTAAATATCTGAATAATTAAGGTCTAATGAAATACCATGAAGATAATTTACAAGAAATGTCAAATACTTTTTTTCTGGGAAAATGCCGTCTACTGAATTTATACAGAGAATGACAGAGGTTAAGATTTTTATTCATGATAAATGAACGAACGGAAAATTCCGAAACCAAAAATAAAAGCAAACTGATATTTTTAGCATTTTTAAACTTTAGAATTATTCTTTTTTTATCAAGTAATTGCTTTATTTTCAATTTAATTTTCCATATAAAGGCGTGCTAAACACGTTCTAACTTTTCAAATACTTCCGTAGACATGCTGTTGTTGTTGACAGTACAATTAATATAGATTCTAGCATAAGTCTTAATTTCAGGAAACCCTGCAACGTTCCTGCCCAACGGGTCATTGTCTTCAGAAACACAGTATAATGACAGAAACACATAGAAAGCAGACATTACCTAAGGCAAGTCTACTATATAACTGGAAAATACTATAATTAGGCCGAACCAAGCCAAAAAGCGCCTTCTAGCATATGCCGAATCCAGGGGGTCCGTATTCATGATATCTGTTTAGGACATTTAATCATAAATCATTTGATATAGAACTAAAGGCCCGAGTGGGCCAGAAATCGCTCGTCTGGATTAGGCTGATCATGATATATTACATTATGCCATGATGGCCATATTGGCTATAAGATCAGATTGCCTTTAGCCATTCAGAATCTGATGTTGTTTGAAGAGTTTCAAGATTGCCACCATGGCTGCCATGTTGGATACTGGAACTGAACAATTTAGCAATTTTGAATCTCCATGTCACCCCGATGCCTCAAATCAAGTTTCGGCTCAATCTACCTTACTGATTGCGAGGAATTGTAGTTTAAAGAATTTCAAGATGGCGGCTATCTTGGACATTTGAACAAAACGGTTTTAGCAATTCTGAATTTCCATAACACCCCAAAGCTTCCCGTCATGTTTAAGCTTAATCAGTCTTACCGTTCGGTAACAGATGTGATTTGAAAATTTTCAGGATGGCTGACATGGTGGCCATCTTGGATATCAGAACCGAACCATTTTAGCAATTCTAAATTTCCATGCTGCCCCGATGCCTTCCACCAAGATTGCGCTCCATCCGACCAACTTTTCGGAAGCAGCTAACAATTGAAGACTTTCAAGATGGCCGCCATCCGCCATCATGGATACAATTCTGATGGAGATGTCGAAAATGTGAAAAGTTACTGACGGACATATGGATGAGGGAGGGACCATGACCAACAGACCACGGCATAAGCTGACCTGGAGCAAAGCTCCAGGTGAGCTAACAATAGAAGATCTTCAAGATGGCTGCTGCGGCAGCCACCGTGGATATTGTAACAAAATGTTTTTTAGTAATTCTGAATCTCCATTTCACCCCAATGCCTCCCAATGATGTGGTTTGAAGATTTTCAAGTTGGCCACCTTGGGGACAATCTCAGATATCGGATCAGAACTATTTTAGCAATTCTGAATCTCTATGTCACTCCGATACCTCCCATCAAGTTTTTGCTCAACCCGCATTATGAGGTGGGAGGAGTTGTCTTTTGAAGAATTTCAAGATGACCCCGATGGCGGCCATCTGGGATGTCGGAATAAAACGAATTTAGTAGTTCTGAATTTCCATATCTACCCAATGCCTCCCACCAAGTTTCAGCTTAATCCGACTTACTGTTCCAGAGCAACTGCTGTTTCAAGGTTTTCAAGCTGGCCACCATGGCGGCAATCTTGGATTTTGGAATCAAACTATTTAGCAATTCTAAATCTCCATGTTACCCCACTGCCTCCCACCATGTTTGGCTCGATCCAACTTACCGTTCGGGAGCAGAAATGGTTTGAAGATTTTCAGGATGGCCATCTTGGATATCAGAACGGAATGATTTAAAAAAATTCTGAATCTTCATGTTGCTCCGACGCCTCCCATCAAGTTTCAGCTCAATCCAACTTGCAGTTTGGGAGGAGATGTTATTTAAAATTTTCAAGTTGGCTGACATGGCGGCCATCTTGGATATCGGAACGGAATGATTTTAGCAATTCTAAATTTCCATGTGACCCAAATGCTTTCCATCAAGTTTGGACTCAATCTGACTAAGGGTTCGGGAGCAGATGTGGTTTCAAGATTTTCAAGACGGCCGCCCAGGCGGCCATCCTAGATAGCCAAACAGAACGATTTAAGCAATTCTGAATCTCTATGTCATTCCGATGCTTACCATCAAGTTCCGGCTCAATCCAACTTAAGGTTTGGGAGGAGGTGTCGTTTGGGGAATTTCAAGATAGCCGCCATGACTATGAAAACCATGCTTTTTTACAGATAATGGTTTCTACTCGTCCAAATGACTCATGTCTTGGAATACACAATGTGCTCCAAAAGATTCGAAGGGGTGCTTGTTAGGGAAACAGGGCTATAACTACTAGTCAGGGCTCTGTCACCTAAGCAAGCGGTATAGACGCAGATCAGACGCGGCGCTCGATCAGAGTACAGTCGATCCAGCAGTCTAGACACATCAAGTGGTAGTAAAATGGACAGGTTCAAATTTTAGGACCAGCATAATAAGGAATTAAAATGTTCTCATATTGATTTAGGGTAAATGCGGAATTCTGAAACAAAGGTAACAAGAAAATTCAGAGAATATATGTCCCCCGCATTTTAAAAATACTCCAAAAGAGACGAGGTCAAGAAAGTACCAATTATTTATACACTTTCATAGTATTTGAGCGCAAAAAGTACTACGTTCAGAATGGGGAAACGAGAACAAAAACAACTAAATGATTACATAATTAAACACATGCAGATCTGCAGGCGTTCACAACATTACATGGTATTTCAAGCTCAAAATGCGGAAAACGTGAAAAGATAAACGAATTTAATACAAAAAAAACACATGTACATCTTTAGACCATGACAAAATATCTGTAACATTTCAGCAAGATTGGCTAGCAACTTTAAGCTGAGTTGCGCACACAAGTTACCTACTCTCAGAGGTTGGAACCATGCATTACGGAATCACTAAATCACGGGAAGCCGAATATTACCTCCCCTCGCTTTGCTTCGAAAAAGTGGGGGACAAAAAGCATAGAGTTAAAATAACAACTGGAAGAGAGGTAACCATGGGCAACAAGAAGTACCTTTGAAGGAAACTGCACAATTTACAATTTTCAAAGAAGACCAATTTGTAAATTAACCCGGAAACATTTTAACATACTCACTACTATGGAAACCATGACAGGTCCTTTCATGATCCACGTCAGGCCGACGCTGTTTGTAGAAGTATTCCAACATCTGTAAAAACATACGATAATCTTACAACAGAATAACCTTTACCACTCTCTGGGCTAATTTAGCAGATTGGTTATATTTTCCTATTTTCTCCCAGAAAACAGGATTTGATATTTCATGCAATTTGTCTCCATTGGAGACAATTTGCATGATATGTCAAATCCTGTTTTCGGGGAAAAATAAGGAAAATACTGCATAATGTCGTCTAGTTATTATTTACCCAGAGTGCTAAAGGTTAAAGTTGAAATATCAGAAAGACGCAAAACCGTAGTTTTGCAAATCAACTAAAACAACAACATAAACAACAACAAAAAACAAAACAACAACAACAACAACAACAACACCAACAACAACATATGAGCTGCAACGTCAGAAAACGAACTTCGGATGTGCGCCCAGTGAAGATTCAGATCAGCCTGCGCATTTGCGCAGTCTGATCAGAATCTTCGCAGGGTGCGGTCTGGATAGCCAAGGAATCTAAAAAGTTATTTTCCGAGTTTTGGTTCACACCGAACTGTCAAATTTGCCTTCGACGTATACAAAAATAATAGGGCCCGCGGACTGTTGACAGTTACTGTTATCTTTGAATGTTTCAGCATTTTGACTATAGCAGATAATTAGAAAGCGTTACAAATCTGGCTGCGCGCTTTAGCACGCTTTCCAGTATTTCCTGACTATTACTTGGGGTCCCAAGCCTAACTGCCCTATTCCAGTACTGGACGCACCAATTCTTTATAAGCTGCTCCTTTATTGTTTTGATGAATTCTCGTACTTACTGAACATTACGAAAACACGCCTGTTCAAATATGCTGAAAATTTTACCACCAAAAAATGAAAATTTTTAGATAAAAAATTCTGATATTTTTCGTATTTCTGCTCACAACATAGATTGTGGGTACTCGTTAGAACCGCCTCGACGAGGCGGTTCTAACGAGTACCCACAATCTATGTTTTTGAGCAGAAATAAGAAATATAATGTATACCCCTGTAAACCCCAGTTTTACTATGTAAAAGTGGGGTTTAATGGGGTCAAAATTATATAGGCGTGTTTTCGTGATGAGAATAATTTTATTTGACGGCGAAATCGGTATAGAACCGAACGCTCTCGTTAATTGTTTACCCGAAAGTGGCCATAAATGGATATTAAAACATTTTATTCTATTCGTTATCAGCTGCACGATATTGTGTCAGCTGTCTTGGTACTTATTCCCACTATAGCTGGGTTCGGTATAATTCCCGCATTTGATGTGTGATTAGCACAACTCCTATATATGCGGCTCGCCAGGCGACCCGCAATGAGGGATAGCCAGGAAATGTGACAATCCGAAGCACAGCTTTCCCGAGGCACCAGAAGAATGAGAGATGGGGAACAAACAGCAGAAAACAATCGCCACATATGAAACCAACGACTCAAACACAAAGAAGAATTGCAAAAGAGGAACCGCTTTGGAACGGCCAGAAGAAAAACTACTCGGATCCTTAAACCAGTTAAACTCGCGCGAAACCTTACTCATGCTTCTCCAAATTACTAACACATGGTCCGTTCGCATAGGGGTCCTCTGTCTTATCTGTGAAACATCACAGTGAAACACATATAATCTCAAATACTTTGAGTGAAGCCACAACACAAGAAAACTACAAAAACAGGACCAAGACAGGCCCGACCACAGACAATGACCACAGACAATGATAGCCAGGCCACAGATTGAGACGCTTTACACATGGATCAAGGTCTCCCCGTACTGCACCAGGGTGCTTTGAATTTTATTTTCAGTGAGTCTTTTTTTTTTGTTTTCTGGAAAATCGAGTTACGCTAAAGCCTGTGCTAGAGGGCGAATGCAAACCATATTGCTCTCATATGAAGAGTCCCAATTAAACCGAGACTACGATTTCTGTTCGTTTATATGTTTTTTTGGTTTCAAGGCAACCAATACAGATGTTATTCAACTTTTGTTTTTCTTATCATTGTCGTGAATGCACGTCAATATTGACATTTATCTTGATGTTTTCAGTTTAGCATTGCCAATGTTTGTCTATTTTTCTCTGTATGCTTTACTTATTAAGTCTTGTAATTAATGCTTATTTTCCACACACTTCCGCCACACGTCGGTCGCGTCAATCAAAAATGTGTCTGCCGACATATGCGGACAACAAAGACCAACATTAATCTGCGCGTCATCACATTCTGATCAGAGTCTTCAATGTCCACTTACAGTATTTATCCTAAGAATTTGAACAAACAGGCATGAGCAAATAAGATAGATCCAGATCACACAAGCGGCGTCTGATCAGTTTCCTCACTGTTTGCTACTAATCCAGCAATTTGAACATAGGGTGAAAATTTGGTATTTGTAGAATCGATTTACCCCAACCCACCCCAACGGTAATTTTTACTACCGACCGTTCTAAGGTGGTGGTTCTGGTGTTGTTTGACCTTTGTTTGGCCTTGTGGCTGTTCGCTGCGGGGTTTTCTTAATATTTTTTTTCCTGTTCGTTGCCCTATCGTTATGTTTAGAGGATCCTGTCTAACATTGTGATCACCTTGTCGGGAAAGAGGGAGCTACTTGCTTTGCTTTTCTTTGGTCTGTCACTTGTGTACTGTCTGTCTTGGTTTGTTTGCTCTTCCTCTTGGTGTCTTTGGTAGATCTATGATTGTTGCTTTTTCCTTGACAACTTATATACTATTTTTCAGACACAATACGACTAGCAGGACTCGTTAAGATATAATGACAAGAATGGGAAGAACACATGTCCAAATATTTAGGGTTAGTACAGTACATGGTCATCTGATACTACAGAATATAGCAAAAGACGACAAAGGCCCTGATGCGATTGTGCGGATTTCATATATAGGCCAGGACACACTATTTCCTACAATATTGCATACTCCGAGATTACATGTGCGTACAGCGAAGACTCAGATCAAACTGCGCATCCGCGCAGTGCTAATCAGAGTCTTCGTTGTCCGCCTGAAGACGCATTGGATCCTTGGCTACCCACAGTGTCCTGCGAAGGCTCTGATCAGACTGCGCGGATGCGCAGGCTGATCTGAGTTTTGGCTGTGCGCACACGCAATTTTATAAGAACTGCTGTGTCCCGGCTGATATCGAACGGCCCCTCTGTCATCAAGTGATTTACAGCCTTGTCCTGCTTATCTTTGTTGTGGTACAATTAAACAACAGATAATTCAGTTTCATTCAGTTAACCTCTTACTGATCCTTGACATATCTATAGTAGTCCAAATTTAGATACTTGAAGCACATTTCGGAAAAACCAACATTATCTATTATGTATCAATGCAGGGTGGCTCTGACATATTGCATTACTTTATAAGCATTCTGTACAATCCTTCAATGTGTGCTAAAACAACGCAGACCATGACAAAAACGCATTAGAATGCGCAGGCTGGACTATGTCATCGCAATGCAAAGCTAAGAAACTGCTGATTTTTTCTATACTCAGCCTTATCTAATCCGATAACACGAAATTAATCTCAATCAGCTGTCAATTGCTTTTCACTTCTACATCGAATCAATTTCAATTACTTATTAGGCTGAGATCGTTACAAGCAATAGCGCTTATCGGCATCCCATCTGCATAGAAATATTACGGGCAATTTACGCCTTTAGTTGCACATTTGAATCCGCGACGGATTCTGACAAATCAGGAAATCTAAGTGGTCTCTTTTTAGACAGGTACCTTTTTCACTGCCACAACCTCTTAATGAGTTTAATAACAAAATCTTCCTTATACTGAATATGTTGAGGTGAAAATGCCTTGGCTAACATAGCTCTTGATAAGAGGATATCCAAATACACGTAGATATATTTCTTAAACACACACACACACGTACACACGCACGCAAATACATATAGGAGCGAACGAAACATATGCTGAGGATACTCATTAGAAACGTCACTGCACGGTTCCTCTGTTGCAGATATATAAAAGAAGTGTTACTCAGGAAAGGTCACAGTCGCGAAACAGCCTCCCCGGTACATCGACAGAAAAAAAAAAAAAAAAAGAAATGATAACCAAACCACAACAAAATAAAACAGCACTATTACCCTTGTCCTGCTGTAATCGGATATGCCCTGCCTTTGCAAACAGTGTAGATCCAGATCAGTTGGCTTCTAAAGAAGCCAACTGATCTGGATCTGCACTGTTTGTCATCCAGTATGTGAATTTATATCAATAATCTGGATTAAGTACTCTTATTGGCTTGTAATTCACTTACTCCAACTGTGCTTTTTGTTTTTAAAGTATTTGTTACTCGTCTCATTCTTTGTTTGAGCTGGAGTTTTGTGACTCAGTCAGCTATGTTATGGTAATGTCGAGGCGGTCAGTTAACCTACTCACTCCTTTCCTGGACAGACTCAGTTCTCAGCGGTAAATCAGTACTTGTCCTTGTGCTCATACATTGTACTTTCGCAAGTTACTGACAACTGCCCTTCTTGAATCAGTGGAAGGGGGAGAATGACAGGACATCACGAAAACATACCTATATAATTTTGACCCCAATGAACCCCAATTTTATATAGTAAAACTTTGGTTTACAGGGGTATACATTATTTTTCTTATTTCAGCTCAAAAACATAGATTGTGGGTACTCGTTAGAACCGCCTCGGTGAGGCGGTTCTAACAAGTACCCACAATCTATGTTTTGGGCAGAAATATGAAAATTATTAGAATTTTTATCTAAAAACTTTCAGTTTTTGGTGGTGAAATTTTCAATATATTTGAATAGGCGTGTTTTCTTAATGGAAATTATTTCATGATCAATCGCCACGACAGTTATGTGGCCAAGTTTAGAATCAAACTTGAGACCCCTGGATCTGCAGCCAGACCCGCTACTGACTGCGCTATTGAGCCTGACTCGTCTCTTCCTCTTTTAATGCTTCATGATAGCGACTTCTTTCATAAATTATTTTTAGGCATATAACACAACCATAAAATATGTGCTTAATCTATTCAGAATTCAGCCCCATTTCAGAAAACATTTTGAAATATTGTCCTTTTTTCCATAGTAAATGATTTGATATTTTATGCAAAATGTCTTCTTTGAAGACAATTTGCATGAAATGTCAAATCCTGTTTTCTACGAGAAATAAGAAAACCAATCATCAATATAT
The DNA here is from genome assembly GCA_964016985.1 of Anodontia alba. NCBI lineage: Eukaryota > Metazoa > Mollusca > Bivalvia > Lucinida > Lucinidae > Anodontia > Anodontia alba. The sequence goes on along the minus strand of OZ024833.1, from coordinate 29,985,657 downwards.
CGTCTCCTGAATCAGCTGGTAAAGGTTAGAAAGGGGGATCAGGAAGATCAGAAATTATAAGGAAATTCACGTGTTGTTTTAATGATGTGCATAGGTCCAATAAGGCACTTTTTTCCAACCAAAAAGTACTGATATTTTTTCTTACTTCCCAACGAAAATATATGTTGTGGGTACTCATTAGAAGCGCCTCTCTAAGGCGCTTCTAATGAGTACCACAATATGTTTATGAGGAGAAATAAGAAAAAATATTGTGTGAACACCCCTCTTATCTTGAACTATGATTGTGTATACAATCAATGGCTCGAACATCTTTGGGATAATAGAAATTCGTTCGAGACATGGGTAGTTCGAGCCACAGACGGTTAATCATGGCGCCAGGTCAGGAAGCAAATAGCGATAATTTAGGGAAATATTTTCGATTTTCTACACCATGATTGTATGTTGAGTGTACTCATTAAAATCGCCTAGATGAGGCGATTCTAATGAGTACACACAACATACAATTCCATGATAAATAAGAAAACAATCCCTAAATATTTGTTTCCTTGAGCTATTGGAAGGATTTTGTAGGGACTGAAAAACGAGTTCGAATCATCCAGGGTAAACGAGCCATCTTGGTTCGAGCCATTGAGGTTCTACTTATATTATTTGTATTCAAAAGAAAGGGAAAATGCAAAATACTTACAAACTGTTATCAACGAGCAGCCTTGCGATGGTCCAACCAAGGACAAAAGGTATTGGAAGAGCTGTGAACAAAATAAAACCACAACATATTTAATAATCGGCTTGTAAAGTGGTCCTTCAGTTTATGCGTATTTTATATGGCTATAACGAATACAGCAAATGGGTTGGGTCAAAAGTTCTCACAATATCACGAAAACATACCTATATAATTTTGAACCGAGTAAAATTGGGCTCTATAGGGTATGATTTTTTTCTTATTTCTGCTCAAAAATATAGATTGTGGGTACTCGTTAGAACCGCCTCGGCGAGGCGGTTCTAACGAGTACCCACAATCTATGTTTTAAGCAGAAATATGAAAAATATCAGAATTTTTATCTGAAAACTTTCAGTTTTTGGTGGTGAAATTTTCAATATATTTGAACAGGCGTGTTTTCGTAATGACATTAGCTACGGCCCTTCCCCTAAATAACCTCTTAATAATTGTAGACGTTTATTACAGTTAAGAGGACTTTTTACCCTTGGTGGACCTTCCACAACTTTTACAAGACACATTTTTGACTGTCTGTTAGCTTTCCTGCGCACCAAGTTCCTTCTGATAACGGGTCCCAAGGGAAGCAAATTTCTGATATTTTAGAGAAGACCCCTTTTCAGTTGGAAGAAAAAATAATGTCTCCCTTGAAAGTGTAAATACTCCCGTTAATTTATCATGATTACGTGGAAAACTAACAGGAAGAAATTGTTTCATGAATACGCAGATATGAACTATTTCATTACGAAAACACGCCTATTCAAATATATAGAAAATTTTACCTAAAAAAAATGAAAATTTTCAGATGAAAAAACTCTGATATTTTTCATATTTCTGCTCAAAACATAGATTGTGGGTACTTGTTAGAACCGCCTCACCGAGGCGGTTCTAACGAGTACCCACAATCTATGTATTTGAGCATAAATAAGAAAAATAATGTATACCCCTGTAAACCCCAGTTTTACCATGTAAAAGTGGAGTTTAAGGGGGTCAAAATTATATAGGCATGTTTTCGTGATGATTTATGACAGGGAGGTTGTCGGTTTGATCCCCGGCTGAGGCATGCCAAAGACTTTTAAAAAGGTACCATTGGGAGCAAATTATTTCCCTTTAGAGTAGAATCCTTTTCAGAAGGATGCAGAGTTGTCTCATTTCCCCTTAATTTTAGTTCGGACTCCAGTACTCGTTTTTAGCTAACCCTAGTATCGGGAAGATATACGATATATTTAATATAGGAAGAAAGCCTTGACATGTCTGTATATAAAACAACCGTATAGCAGATATGCATATATTGCATTTCCGAAAACTTGCACGTTTCTATTGAGACCCAGTTGATACTTAACAAATATTAAGTAAACATTACCTTTTGTATTCAGGTTAAAATCATATAAAAGAAAGAAAAAATACTCAAAACAGAAAGCAAAATGTTTATTTTCTCATGCGCATATGCAAACATGACGTCATTAGTGACATCCCAGTTGTTTTCCGGAGAGTACCCCGTTTCTCTGTCTGACATCATTTTTTTTTTAAATTTCGCATGCAAACTGCGTGTCCAATAAACCTTCTACCGTTTTTTATAGCCTTTATTATAAGGTATGCAGAAATGGATTAACACCAAAAAAAAATGTTCGATTTCTCGTCCAATAAGGCCGCTATAATAAACCTGTCAGAAAACGTTTTATTGCAAATTTTAAATCACCATTTTGAATGACACAGTTTATATTTTACCAGACATATTTCGAGCGTTCGTGCTTATGGTTTTCAATAATAAAAAAAATACTCGTATAGAACACTGTATGGTACTTACGTAAGTCTTAAACATGCATGTTGAGGGGAATCGCCGTGCATTTCTTTAGGTCCATAATTTCAAAACCTTTGTTGACGAACTATTTTGGGTTAGAATGTATGTAGACCAAACATAATAACTGACGTAATTTCCGCAAACTAAAGTGTTCATCAAAATTCCATAAAATACACGCCGTTTAACAAAACGCGACAAGAATTTTAAACAATCAGTGCTAATCTATATTCAGACATCAACTGTACAGATTAATTTATCGCGAGTTGGGTGTATAGTAGGTGTATTTTATACTAGTAATTATACGCTAATAGAACTTACAGTTGCTTGGCAAACTTTTTTACCAGTATCATGCAAAATGCATGCGTTTCTCCAAAATGCAATTAGCTTCGCATTGCTAAACACTGGTTTTGTATGAACCAATATCGAAGCTTTATGTATACAAAAACTCAGCCATATGTCTTTCCGATTGTAAGGTAACGTTTCTTTTTTATTTTATTTTTTTTTGCAAGATATAGGAATTGAGAAACCATACTATTTCTACTGATTACGTCGATCAGACTGAGAAAAAGCTGGAACAGGAGTTCGTAGACAAGAACTATGGCATTGACAGACAAGATTCTGTGATTGTGACATCTTCTACCAGTTTTCGTACAGGGTTGCGTAGATAGACACTGCTTCCTCATGTGCCATCCACTTAATAAACTTTATGAACCGCAACGTGAGAAAACGTACCTTCTGACATGTGCACCCAACGTAAACTCGAATCAGTCTGTGCATCCACAGAACCTGATCAGAGCCTTCATTCTCCGCATAAAGAAATTTTGCATCCTTGGCTATCCAAAACGTGTCCAGTGAAGATTCTAATCAGACTGCACGAAGGCGTAAACTGATCTGAATATTGGCTGGGCGCGTATGTCCGAAAGTACGTTTTCTGACGTACCGGCGCAATGTACTTTTGGTTTACATATAAACAATATAGGACAATGGCAATGACGTCACAAATGATAATCCATTTTTAGGAAACTGCTGATCAGTTTGCTACGACACGTTTTAGACGCTAATCCGATAATCAAATCTTTTATCAGAATTTCAAACCTTTTATTCACAAAAGACGAAGGCGTTCAATCAAAACAAAAGACTTTTTTTTATCTGTTTCTGCATGTAAATGAATAACAAATGAGCCGGGACACAGCAGTTTCTACAAAGTTGCATGTGCTCCCAGCGAAGACTCTGATCAGCCTGCGCATCCGCGCAGGCTGATCAGAGTCTTCACTGTACGCCTGAAGATGCTTCGGATCCTTGACTACCCACTGCGTGCTCTGGGGAGATATTGATCAGACTGCGCGGATGCGCAGGCTGATCTGAGTCTTCGCTGGGCGCACATGCAACCTTGTAGGAAATGCTGTGTCCCGGCTCAATTGGTTTGCTCACTAATCAGAATGAGAGTACGCATTTACTATGAGTAAGGAACCAAATGTTTTGAGCAGGACTGAGAAATGAATATATATCCTCTTATCTGTAGCGCACTTTATGCCTAGTGGAATATTCTATCTTTCTCTTTGGACAAGTCCATAACCAAATAAAGAGGTGCCTGTTTTATGTTTAGTAGTATCATTTATTACAGGAATTCCTGTACTTCATGCAAATAGTTAAGACCCTGATCAGACCCACCATTCTGCAACGTCTGATTGGAGTCCTCATTGTTTGTCAGTGTCCCTTTTATGGGACGTTACTGTGCTTTCTACATCTTTCAGTAGGCCGTTTTTTTAGTTGTTGTTGTTGTTTTTTTTTTTTTTTTTTTTTTTTTTGCTTGGCGCTATACACAGACGAAATTTTGCAAACTTTTGTCATGATTTAATGCAAAACCATTGTGACGCTATAGCCAAAAAGGGTAATTGAAACGAGTCATATAGCGCTGTCACACTTTATTTACAGAATGATATCTCATGCAGTTATTCAACCCAAGCTTTTTCCTTAATTTCACCTTCTCACAGACCGCAGACTCTCCGCTCTCCGCTAGCGCTCCCTGTTATTATCTAGCTCTGTACCTGTACTTGCTTACTTCACTATCACTCGCCTCGTACCTGATCTTTCTTTCTACATCCAATGACTTCTCTCGTGCCTGATCATTCGTCCTGTATCTGGCACACTCATATACACACACTCTAGTACACTTGCACTTTCATACTTAAACAACTGAAAAACCACTTTTATACTTATCCTATTATATACCACAATCACTCAAGTTTTTCTGTTGTTTACTAAATTAACTTACTAAATATTAAATTCCGTTTTATTTCGACAGTTTAGCAGTTTCTCTAAGGCTGTATATTTGGATCCGTACTTAAAATAAATCCAACTTATGAATACATGCACTAACGGAGTTCCCTACACAGATATAAACACTAAATAAATTCACTACTTTAATGTAAAATTACAGTTCCAAATTTGATCTGTATATTTCGAAGTACAATGTACTTTTTCTAAGTGTATTGCTGAGTATTCTTCATACATACAATCACTCATAGTCACATTCAATTCAAGTCAAATAACTGGACGTCATCATCCTCGCTACCGCTGTTAGTCCCATAGTTTGAGCTCTCGGCGCCCGCCGGGACGTAGATGACCTCTTGTTCTTCAGGTTCCTTGTTTCCCGTTGTCACTGGGTCCTCAACTACCATGTTTTCTTCAACAGCCTCATTGGGCTCCGTCTGCGCTTCTTTACTATTATTATGTTTTCAAAAGATTGATTGCATCTAATAGTCGCTAGAAGCGCATCCATTGCTTGTGGCAATACAGGTCTGCTCAATATTTCTATTTCTAATACCGTATAGCTCCAGCTGAGCATGTATGTTTCTGTATATTACATCAAATAGTTTCGAAATATCCATTTTTTTTCTTTTATTTTTCTTTGAGTTTCTCAATCAGTTTACTTTGGCTTCGGAAAATATTCTGAATTCTTTCCTTCCCAATCCCATGTACAACTTTAATTTTCTTTTCGATTTCGTATTTTACGGCATAGTCTCAGATTTATTTCCTTGAAATAATAATTGTTTGATAACGGCTAGGATAAATTTCCAGGTAACAAAATTTCCAGTAGTAAGTTTGGCAACGTTCCATCCCACAGGTAAATTGGAGAGAATATCCGAATTGGTGTTTTATATCAAAGATATAATGGTTTATTTTCTCTTAGCTGTTTCTGCGGTCTCACCACAACTAGTCGGTGTTCACTTGGCAACGTGCCAATATACAGCCAGTATGTCTGGTGTCCATGCTAAGTCAATATCCAACACATATATGTTCAGTTTTTACAATCTTTACCAGAACCTGGGTTAATCATTGTTAATTATATACATTACCATTAATAACTGTCACATGCATCTTTAAAACAAGAATCAATGTAGTCAAAATACTGCAATATATTTTACGTAGAATTATATACAACTTTTTTCCATGGATTCATCTCATACTATTTGTTCTTTTTGGTATATGATTACAGTCTCGTATTCTCTGTTTTGTCCACTTTACACAACATCAGATACAGCTTATTAAAATTATATACGTCGAGAGTCTACACAGGCGCTAATGGAGCAGACCCATCACAATTTAATATTGGATTGTCGATCGTTGTCGAAACGCCCGGATCTGGCTTGGTGTTCACCGCCTCATGTGACAGACAATTTTCAAACATGAAAGAACAGGACTATTTTATTCGAGTATCATACATTTTGCATGATATGCCAATGGTAATCAATAACATAATAGTCACCCCCCTACTGGCCAATCTGGCCAGGCACCATCCTCCAATTTGATTCCTCGAGTATTTCCAAATTTCGTTACCAAATTGTCAAGCGGGATATCTTTATTTGGTTGCAAAATTTTGGCAAGGTAATTCCTGTAAAATTCGGATACTTTTTTGTAGGGGTTCATAGAAATACCTGAACACACTTTCATATTACTTTTGCATTATTAATGTTCGCTTTTATGTCTTAATTGTTAATATCAGTATGCCATGCATTTGCACAGTCTGATCAGTTTCAGAGAATTTTATTTATGAGTCATTATACTGATATTAACCCTTAGCACTCTGGGTAAAGATTTCAGCAGATTACGTTTTTAAATATTTCCCCGGATAACGGTTTTGACATTTCATGCTTATAGTCTCCAATTTGAGACAATTCGCAAGGGAAATTTCAAATCTTTTTGTTGAAAAATATGAAGTTAATTCAATCTTAGTATATCATTTTGTCATCAGCTGAATTATATCAGATAGTGGTAATGGTAAATAAACGCGAACAGTATTATTATTATTATTAAAAACGGATAAATAAATAAAATAAAAAATGAAAGTGTGTTCCGGTAATTACCAGGGTGTTCCGGCGTTTTGGTGTGTTTCGGTATTTCATTGTGTAGAGGTGTCAAGACATTGACTTGGGAGACAGCTCAAGATCCCCATCTGTTATCGTAAAATCACTTCGGCTATGGTATGAAGATGCGAGTATAAAATAATCATTCGAAGCGACGCATGCAGCTGGGACTTCCAAAATGTCAATGGGTGGTTTTGATGCTCAGATAATGAGGCATGGATATTATTTCCCTCGCAATTTATAGACTCAGGTGTGTCAGAGTATGTCTGGTTTTCAGATGGTCTTGAATGTACCGATGAATCAGATACTAAATCAGAATCTGACTCACTATCGCTCCCCCTTTCTTGGAGTCTATTAAGTTTCGCGAGTTCCACTTTTGGAATAGGACCTTCGTCCTCTGAATTATCACGCTTGTTCCGATAACACTGAGTAAGACGAGCTAAAGGCATATCGTTTTCACTGGTTTCGCTGCTAGAACTTGATTCACCAGAGTCAGGTGGTATAACATAATTTGTTTTTCGCAATAGCCGACCTTCACCTAGATTAGGTGTTTGCCATTCATCTACATGTGCCCCCCGAATGTTCTCGGCATGCACTTTGATAACAGAATCATCTAGCTGATGTTTAATTTCTTATGTAATTGGTAAAGTTTTCTCAAGGATACGGTAATATGGTTTCCAATTTAAGTTTAGTTTGCTCTTTTTATTATGGACCTTATAATAAACTGGGTCACCTACTTCGAATTGTATGTCCTTGATCTTTCTGTAGCCATGTTTTGCCCGTCTATTCCTAGCGCGTTTAAGATGGACTAGAAAAAAGGACATATGCTCTTGTTAAAGCACGATTTTATGCCAGTCTTCCCCTGTATACTTACTTCTCGGTTTCAAGATGTTATCAATAGGAAGCACTACGTCTCGGTTATAAGGAAGAAAGAAAGGAGATAATCTTGAATCTTATAGCAGCAAGAGCTTGATTCAGATATAAATCCCAGGTGTTGACATTATCTTTTAATTTCTTTGCTATAACGTCGTGCAAAACACGATGAAATTTTTCCCTTTTACTATTGCTAGCTGGATGATACAGCGATGTTTTTTCATGATGTACACTTAAAACTTGAACTGTTTCTCAGACGGTTTAATTGACATTTTCACTGTCATTATCAGTTATTATTTCCAGGGGTGCACCATACCTAGGGAAGATTTCCTCAATAATTAAATGAGCTATGGTATCCGCGCACTTATCAGGAACAGAAAATGCTTCTAGAACACTGCTATACCAGTCAACAAAAAAGGTAAGAGAAAAGTCCAGGGAGTGCCATAATCACAAACCGCAGCCCTTCCCAGACCCCAAGAGGAAGAGGAAACCGACAAATCCAAACAAGCACAAATAACAAATACGAAAAGCACTAAGATTAGCTCTCTCTTCCCCAAGCGAGGTAATCGCAATACTAAAAGGACTAAAAAACACAAGAACAAAATGACACATAGAAAGACATACAACAAATCGCCTCGTAGAATAAACCACAAAGCAACAAAGAGAAAGACTAACACCGAGAATACCGCCTTAGAACGGTCAGTAGAGTAAACCACCGGGGGGTGGTGGTGGGGGGTGGGGGGTTAAAGCACTTTTACAGCTAGCTAACTTCACCCTGGGTCCCGATGCTACTCTTAATACAGAAACACATAAAAATTCGGTTCGCATAAAGTCTGAAGTCTACTATGTATTTTTTCCGGACAAGGAAGTTGGATATGAACTAGATAGATCAAGGCTAATCTTTGCGAAGGCACATGGTGGAACATCGGTGTCTTATAATGGTGCCTTGATTTGTTTTTGCATATTACGACTTTGGCACATGACACATTGACCGATATACTCATATAATTCTTTGTACTAATTAGACCAATAATATTTTTGCCTAATTGTATCATAAGTCTTATCGGAACCATATGTCCATTCCAGTCATGGTACTGTTTTATGACGGCACATCCTAACTGTTCCGGAATGTACAGTCTTAAAACTGGATCAGAGTCAACATTGTAAATGTAATACAAAATGTTGTCTATGATCACGTGCGACACTGGTGGTAGGAGCTTATCTTTTCGAAGGTCAATTTTAAGCTTCTTTTAAATAGCATCCTTAGATTCTTCTGTTACGATGCTTACCTCTTCCTCCCACCGTCGGTTTCTCAATTGGGCCAGAAGGTGGCTATTTGCATCTTGCAAACTCTTTAGGATCAAACCTATTTGAGTTCAATGTACTTATCTCATAAGCCTTATCACTTAAGTCTGGCTCTTAAGTGTCGTTTTCCTGTGTTAAACCAGCACTTTGTGGTATGCGTGACAATAGATCGGTACAGGAATTATGGGTACTTTGATGTACTCTATCTTACAATTGTACCCTGCTATCCCCAAAGCCAAATGTTGTATTTTCTTGTTTTGCATCGGTGAATCGAGAAGGTATTTGAGAGGTTTATGATCCGTTCGGACGATAAACTCAGAATTATGCAGATAATGATCTAATTTCTGCAATGCGAAATGGATAGCGAAAGTTTCCTTCGTTATAATGGACCACTTAAACTGTGTATCCGATAGCTTATGCGAAAGGTAATAAATACGTTTCTCATTTCTTACTCAGGGTTCAGTGCTATTGTCGTCATCACAGGATTGAGTCAGACAAGCAACAACACAACCTTGACTTGCGTCTGTCTAAAAAAAATGCGTCTTATTTGGGTCAGGGTAACCTAACACTGGACACCTGCTAATTTTTCTTTCAAAGTTTCGAATCCCACTTAAATTTTGCATATTTTCGGGTCAGGGCTATCATTGGTTATTATATGTTTGAAAAATGAGGAATGGGCCTAAGATAATAGGAACCCATCCCTACTGGACTTCTTACTTCACGTACGCAAGTAGGAGGAGCCAAAGCCTTAATTAAATTTACTTTCCTAGCTTCTGGCATAACGCCATTTTCATCGATAACAAATCCCAAATAATTTGTCCCTGCTTTCAAAAAACTACATTGCTTGAGGTTTAGTCGCAAACTATGTTATCTTAGTCTGTCAAAAACTTGTTGTATATGAGTCGTATATTCTTTTTAGCGCGGCAGAATAAATTAAGATGTCATCCAAAAAGACTAAATTTATCAAGACCCTCAGGTACCCTTGCCATTAACTCTTGAAAAATAGCTGGTGCAGTGGTCAATCCAAACGGCATAACATTGAATTGGAATAGATCCCGATGGCATGCAAACGCAGTCTTTTCTTTATCAATATCATCCAAAAGCACTTGCCAATATCCATTTTTTTGTATCTAAAGATGTAAAAGGTTTTGTTCGCCCACAAAAAGTGCTAAGATATCATGAATCACTGGTAATGGATAGGAATTAGATTTAGTTATTTTGTTCAAAGCTCGAAAGTCTAAGCAAAGTCGTTTTGAACCATACTTTTTATCAACTATAACGAACGGAAAACTCCGAGGGGATTTTGACCTTTGTATAATTTTAGCATTAAGCATTTCATCAATGGCATCATCAATCACCTTTCTGATATTTAATGGGGTACGATAAAGCCTTAATTTGATAGGTGGATTATCTCCTGTGTTTATATTTATCTTGACAGTGTCGGTATGACTCAGGTCCGAATCTTACTGCGCAGATAAGTCATCGTTGGCCTTGAGAAGGTCAAGGATTTCATGTCTGCGTTTATCTGGTACCTCAACGCATTCAACGGCTTCATGCGTCTGATGTGTTCGGAGTATTTGTACGTTCACTGACAATTATTATAACCTTACCCAGAACTTGTTCAATTCTTGCTAGAAGACATCCCTTTTTAACCGTATAAGTTAAGTTTGTATTATTTACGAGTAAAACTGGAATAAACCTATTTCCAGTCATCTTGGCAACCGAACTAGTCAGCACTAAACCAGGCTCATAATTCAAGAAGCCTATTTTAGCAAGTGAAATCTGGTATAAACTTGACGCAGGTAGATCTGGATTATTCTTAACTTTACATTTACATATTACAGCTGTCTGGGGTTTGACTTTCATTTTTATGTGTACCTCCGCAATGGAGGAAATGTGAAGGTCCTCCTGCAAAAGGATGTATGTCTGATTGACCTGATAAAACCTAAATCAAAATATAATCTAACACCATTACTTTGGAGCCAGTCACGCCCTAGAATTAATTTCCTTTTCATATTTCGTACGATAAAAATATGGCTGACTCATTTAATGATCTCCTATTTCGATTGGAATTATGGCATAACCATTAAGTTTTAAATGCTCGCCATTAACCGACTGAAGAGAAACATTTTTATATTGCAATTTCGGTTTATCTTTTAGACTGACATAAACGCGGCGATGCATGAGACAAACTTCTGCAGCTGTGTCTATAAGTACTCTATTTTTTTTTATACTAATGAGACATGAATTTTGATTTTCTGAAACTGCTATAGTATAAGTTGGTTTACTTTTATACCTATCCCTTCAACCGGCTTCTCTATGAAAGGGTGATCTTAGTTTTCCTGATTGTTGCTAGTTATTTGACCTGGCTGACTGCCAACCCGCTTTAAAGCTGCTTTAGCCCGACATTCATAAGCTTAGTGCCCGTATTTTTGGCAAAACCAGCAGGTAACATTCGCAAGTGGCTTTTGCCTGACTAGGTTAGCCGAAATATTCACCACATTAATATTAGTGTTGTTTGACCGACATTCTTTTGCTTTATGACCTTGCTTGTTACATTTTTAGCATCTGAATGAAGGACGTGCTGATCAACTTGTATAGGTTCCTCACCAAGGTCGTTAACATATAATGATGAAAATGGTAGTTTGATCTAAGATCAAAACGTCTACGTAAGTTCTGCTCGCCCGTTACTATGGTGATCGCTTGCTGTAATGTGGCTGGATTATCACGCATAACTTTCATTTTCATGTAGCCATGTAAAAGGCCATCGATGAAAAATCCTATCAATTGCTGATCAGTGGCTGCATGGACTTGATGCGGGAACGCCTCATCGCCAAGTGCCATTAGACGTCCGGCATATACTTGGATGCTTTGCCCCTGCCTTTGCTTAACCTGTCTTAATACCATAAGAGCATGCTGGGTGTCTGTGACCTCAGCAAACCGCGCTGTCTTCTCAGTTTTAACCTGGTTCCAGGTACAATCGGCTTAAGCTTCTAAATACCTCTTAAGAAAATCGATAACAGGACCCTTGCTAGCTTGATAGGCGACTATTTTCACTTGGTCAGCCTGGACCCTGCTTAATAAAGCATATTTTTCGATACTTTTAATCCATTCTTTGAAATCCTTTGGGCTCCCATCAAAGGGATTAATAATTTTGGTCACCCCTTGGCACCTGCAGTGGTTGAAAATCCCGCCATATTTTCCCCGACAGTTCTAGACAATCCTGCCATTTAACCCCCAACATTTCTGGAAATATTTGAGCTCGTTCTGCTATGTTTGAAACTATCGAAAACAAAACTGGTAAACACTCACCGTTTTTTCAGGCTGCCTTGCTTCTAACACTACAGTCTTCCCAGGTGCCGAACACTTTAAAAGTCTTGTTACATAGAGAACTCTTTATGTCACATATTAACAAAACTTCAAATAGAATTAAGTATCCTGGTCATTGACACCAAAGCTATACGCCATTGTGACACTATAGCCACAAATGGTAATTGAAACGAGTTATATAGCTGTCGCACTTTATTTACAGAATAATATCTCATGCAGTTATTCATCCCAAGTTCTTTTCTTTCATTCCACCCTCTCGCTCGCTCACCAGCCTGCAGACTCCCCGCTCCCCGCTAGCTCTCTCTCTTATTATCCAGCTCTGTACATGTACTTGCTTCCGTCACTATCACTCGTCGCGTACCTGATCCTTCTTTCTGCATCCAATTACTTCTCTCGTGCCTGATCATTCGTCCTGTATTTGGCACAGTCATATACACACACTGAAGTACACTTGCACTTTCATACTTAAACGAATAACTGAAAAAACACTTTTATCCTTATCCTATTATACCATTTGTCGTAACTACCTGTACACAAAAGGTTTTATTCCAGTCATTGTTTAAAAAAAAAAGAAGTATTTTTACTGTTTTCCATAGTAAAATTGAATGCAAATTATGCAGAAATCTGCTGGGTAGGTAACTTGCAGGCTGATTTCCAAGTTCCCCTCGTTCAATATTTTGAAATTTTCACAATGTTGTTGTGAAACACCATTCATCCAAAACCAGCAACGAAAAGTAAAAAGAAATATTTTTTTTCGACAAAAATTAAAAAAAAAAAATCAATTTGCTACAGAAATTGTATGGGTCAGACTAATTTTTGGCCGTAAATTTGACTTTAGAGTGTTTAAGAACAAAACACATAAACAGAAAAGACAAATGATTTCTGATAAGATATGGTAAATTAGATCAAAATATTTTCAATTAAAATAAAACGCCAAGCAAAAAATCGTCTTTCCGTATGATGTCGAAAGGACAGTAGGCATAAGTGGGTTGAAATAAACTTGAAAAATCTCGGTGGGAGTTGTGGGAGTTGGGGGGGGGGGGGGAGGGGGGGGGGTGGAGGAGGAGGATAATTTCCAATATATAGCATAGTACGGATTTGCGTGCCGAATGGCCCCCTTTTTCAGCGCTGCCAGGTATATGATTAGGCCTCCTTTTTCAACAAAAAAGTATATGACTGACCCATTTTTTCTGGATTCGTATGTGAAAGGCCCTGCTTTTCTGACTTCCCGGTATATGCGTATATTTGTCGATCAGAGATTTTTTTGAGGCTACTTATTCTCTGGGTATTCAACGAATTGACTGCGATATTTGTCTAACTACCAGCAATAAGTTGGTAAAAAATCAAAGGGCAATATATGAATAGGTCAACATTTCGGACAATTAAGTATATGAATGGGTCCGTTTTTTTTGTTTTTTGTTTTCAAAGGCCAGGTATATGAATTTCGTAGGTTTCGAAATATTGTCTCGCACATCCGTACCACAATTACCCCCGTTAACCCCCATCCCCCACCCCGAGTGAAAAATAGTATAGAAGATGCCGGGAAGAGCCACAAACACAGAACATAGTCTACCACTGAAACCAAGAGAAAGAGCGAACAAACCAAAGGAAAGCAAAGCAATCATCTCCCTCTTCCCCAAGAAGATGATACCAGTCTCTCTCTCTCTCTCTCTCTCTCTCTCTCTCTCTCTCTCTCTCTGTTAGCAGATAAATCATAGTGGCTTATACAAAGTGTTCGTTGTTTCCAAAGGCAACTCGAGTTTCATTGTATGAATATTTCATATATACATAGTATACACCCCCCCTCTCTCTCTCTTTCAATCACTCTCTCTCTCTCTGTCTCTCTGTCTGTCTGTCTGTCTCTCTCTCTCTCTCTGTATAAGGAATAAGACAGCAAGAACAGTTGGAAGACGAAGTAAATTAGAGACAAATTTGTTATCAAGAATACTTACACCATCCAAAGACCATATACCACAATATACGAGTTTTCTCAGTGAAAACAGAGACAAAGATAAGCATGTGCAGATATAATCCTTCCACAAAAATCCAAATATAACTTGCTGTAAGGACATACTGGAACAGGGCGAAAAACAGACGACATTCCCAATGCTGTAAAAGAAAATGAGAGGAATGAAATCTAACAGAAACTGAGTTGGCATTTCCGACAAGACAGCATGTGCGCCCAGCGATGATTCAGATCAGCCTGCGCGATGCAGATCCATCTGGCCAGGGCCTTTTCTTTCCGCTTATACAGAATTATTGGATACAACAGAACGTATGGATGGAGAGCAAATGCCAGGATGCTACTTTGCGCATGCGCAGGATGATCTGAATCTGCACATTTTGCACATGTTCCAAGGCGCCTTTTTGCTTTACGCGGCCCCTTAATGAAAAAGTCTTTCCAAGGCACCGTAAATAATAGGAAAGAAATAGATTCTAAACGGAATGACCCTTGAGAACAATGAATACAAACATAAAAAATGAAAATAGCGGGAGTGTCAAATATCTTCTTAACTTACAAGGATTATTTTGTTTACTGTTACTCAACAGATAAGCCATTTTGTATGCAATTGTTCACTCATTCATCAATCACTCTGCAAATTGAATTATGTGCTGTTTTTTTTTTTTTTTTTTTTTTTTTTTTTGCCTTTTTTGCAGTCTAATTTCCAGCTGAAATACATAACATTTTAAGGTGTAAGCCATGCCAAGCGAAAAAGTGCCTTTGAGCATACGAAAAATGCACAAATTCAGATTCATCCTGCACATGCGCAAAGTATCATCTGGGCATTTGCTCTCCATTGATACATTCTATAGTTTTCAATGATTCAGTTAGCGGACAGCGAAGGCCCTGATCAGCCTGCGCGGATGCGCAGGCTGATCTGGGCCGTCGCTGTGCGCATATCCTCGGAGACACGTGTTTTTGCTGGATTTGCTTAGGCAGCAGCTCTGATCACAGCAATCTCGTTAACTCGAGCCGCAACGTCAGAAAACGTACTATCTGACATGTACGCCCAACGAGGCTCAAATGAACCTGCGCATGCGCGCAATCTGATCCTTGTCTTCGTTGTCAGCACGAAGAAACGTATCATCCTTGGCTATCCAAAATGCGCCCAGTGAAATTCTGATCAGACTGCGCGAATGTGCAGGCTGATCTGAAACTTTGCTGGGCGCACATGCCCGAAGGTACGTTGTCAGTCGTTGCGGTTCGCTTGTTTTATGCCATCGCATCCGAATGCTGTTACATTTTTATACGGCAATGAAAGCGAGAGATAGAGTTTGTTGTAATTTTCTGACATATAAACTTTGCTTGCGATTAACAAGGTGAAAATATATGAGTAAATAAAAGCATTTCACAACCCAACTAGCAATCTCCCAGTTAAAGTTAATTGATACGCAAAGCTACAGCAATTTAAGCTCAAAGTGTATTTGTCATGAGAGAGAATTTGCCGGGGAATATGATTCTCCATTTATAGGACTTGTTTAGGGGAAGTATTTTATGATAAGAGTAATTTTGTTGCTTTTTTTTTTTATCTGATTCCTCAAACGAAACAGGTGTTTTGGGTACTCATTATAAGCGCCTCGTCGTTGAAAATAAATATAGGAATAGCCAGGAAAGACAAAATCAGGGACAACAGTCGTCCAAAGGCACTAGATTAGCCGCGCCATGCGAAAACGTGTCTTCGGGCAACGAAGGCCAAAATCAGCCTCCTGCGCATCCGCACAGTCTGATCAGGGTCGCCAACAGAATCATTGGATACTACATAGATGGAGAGCAAAGGCCCGTATGATACTTTGCGCATGCGCAGGATGACGTGAATCTGCGCATTTTGCGCGTTCGAAGGAACTTTTTCGCTTGACGCGGCCAATTTTGTTTGTGTTGAGATTTTACATCCTAGTCAACCCAGTGGGGTCATGTAGAGCGCGGTCAGTTTACCTAACCACACTTTAACTGGGCAGGCTAAATCCTGTAAGCGGTTAACCAGTAGTGTGCACATTCTTTCTTCAGAAACTGGCAACTGCCCTTCTTGAATCAGCAGAAGGGAGAGAATGATCGTAGAAAATATTTCATGATCAATCTCCACGAAAGAATGATGTCGAACCCGCAACTCCTGATCACAGTCGGACGCGCATTTGACGCGGCCAAGGTATGTGTTTTATGATATAAGATAACAACACAAAACTGTACTTCTTTATTCCGCAAATTTCTGTTTGTCTTATCCAAGAAGAAATAGTCACTGTGACAGTTTCGGTTCTAATCGGGAACCATCATCAGACTGCATCCAACCTCGTGACATCACGTAATTTGAACTGCCCACCACTAGGCTGGTCTCTAGCGGCAAACAAAGGGGTCGGAGACTCGCGCAGGTCTAAGGAGCTGTCGGGTCGGTCTCCGCGCCTCCTGGGTCGGTGCTCTGGAGCGGGTGGCCTAGGCGGCGTCTGCGGGGCTTTGTTTGCCGCTGGGGACCAGTCTGATTAATCTAATAAACTCATGGCATTTCCCAATGAATTATCCATGCAAGTTTGATGACTATTTGCCATCTCGTTAAATACATACGTTGCACATTAGAAACCGTCACGCGAACGCTGAACCAACGCCGACGCTAACGCTGACATGATCCGCACAAAAATACGCCCCCATCAGTGGGGGACATAATACCCAGAAACAGTAAAGTAAGAAGACGTATATTTGTATACCGTTTATAAATTATAGTCGTCGGTGTTTGAGATTAACCTTAATTAACTGAGAAAAGCAGACGTTTCTTAAATACATTTCCTTTCAATAATTAAGACGCCGCCAGACGCTAAAGCTAATTACTATCGACATAACGCTTTTGTGACATACACAAGTAGATCAGTGACCAAAAGCACGCTAAATATTTAGGCATCTTACATCTTCCTGTTCTTGTCCTTAAATATGAAAACATTTTGATTACCTAGTGATCCAGGTGCGGATTCAGAGGGGTGGAGGTGGGGTAGGGGCTCGAGGGGTTCAATCGAACCCCGCTTTAACTAAAAAAAAAAAATGGGAAACTGTATTTACCCTAAATATACACACTTACTCTACCTAATACTTCTCTTCAACATGTCCATATAACGTCCATGTCAATGTGTGTCAATTTGCTGGGCGGGTGGCAAACAGTGAAGACCATGATCAGACGCCGCGTTCTGCGGCTTCTGATCTGAGTCTACACTGTTTTTGCAGGCCTGTCTGTCCGAATACGTAGAGTAAGTATTGTAATTTGATCAAATCGAACCACCTTAGAAATCATCCTGGATCAACCCCTGTGTTCCCTTTACGCTCAGTCTGATCTGTATCTATACAGATAAGAGGAATTATGACGCAGGAGTATTTGATGATAATTCTCAGTGATACTAGTTCTCAATAAAACACATGCTGTGGGTACTAGAGACTTATAATTCTACTAACGGGGCTATGACTTGCAGGAGGAAAGTGTTATTTCATTGGCTAGCTAAATCCGGCAGTGATTGGCATTAATGTGTCTGCAGAATCAAAATGATTTCAAGTTTAATTACCTTTACTGTGGTCTTTTAACTCTCTGGGCAAATTCAGCAGACGACAATTTGATGATATTTTTTTCTATTTTTTCGCCCCAGAGAACAGGGTTTGACATTTCATGCAGATTATGACAGTTTGCATGAAATGTCAACTCTGTTTTCTGGGAGATATAAAAACAAAATATTTCAAAATGTATTCTGCTAATTCTGTTTTACCCCGCATGCTCAGTGTTAACCAGTGAGTAATATTTCTTAACATATAATGAAGAACTAGATTGCATTCCTGATAAGCTCTCAGTCAGCAGCCAGTCAGATGATTAGCAACCAGCACACTACATGTTTTATGCCCTATACTAGGGAGCTGATAGCACCGTTGGAACAAATTATAAGCATCCGGTGGGTACTCATTAAAAGCGCCTCTAATCTGAACCAACAGCACATGTTTTTTATGGAGAAATAAGAAAAAATATCCCACAATTATCACCAGATATTCCTCGTTAACATCTTCTCTGCTATAATGTTTGCTTAGATTTAATTATACGGTAACTAATCAATTTTTCTGACTTCCTGTTTGCTTTTTTTTTTGCACTCATCACGAAAACATATCTATATAATTTTGACCACTTTAAACCCCACTTTTATATAGTCAAACTGGGGTTTACAGAGGTATACATTATTTTTCTTATTTCTGCTCAAAAAATAGCTTGTGGTTACTCGTTAGAACCGCCTCATCGAGGCGGTTCTAATGAGTACCCACAATCTATAGTTTGGATAGAAATATGAAAAATATAAGAATTTTTTATCTAAAAAATTTCATATTTTGGTGGTAAAATTTTCAACATATTTGAATAGGCATGTTTTTGTAATGAAATTTACCTTCTGATTCACATGTGGCGTTTGTTTTGTCATCGTTTGTTCCTCATCTCTCCTTCTTTTCGTGCTTCGGGAGGGCTGTAGTTTTCGTGGCTATTATTTCTTTCTATTGAAAATTTCTCTGAACTTATGTTTTCTTACTTACTATTCAGTCAATTAGTTTTTACACCACAACAAATAGAGGCCAAACTGCTCATAAGACAAGAAATTCTATGTGATAAAATGCGAAAATTTATATAATAATAAACCTTATTATTTTTCGTCCAATACTAAGAATAAATACGGAACACATACCGCGCCCTGTTTAAGGTAAATTGTATTATTGTCGTGATAGCAATCACACGCTGGGAGTCTTAGACCTTGTACAAATAAGAGGAGTTTTTGATGATAGTTCTAGGATTATTTACTCTAATTCCCAATATAAACGTATGTTGTTGGCACTCATTAGAAGCGCCTCGCAGAGGCGCTTTTAAGGAGTACCCACAACACGTTTTATGGAGAAATAAGAAAATTATCCCAGAATTATCACCAGATATTTCTCATTAGGCCATTTCGTCTTATACAAATGTTTAACACGCTATACGTACCGCGCCCTGTTTGAAGTATATTGTATTATTGTCGTAGTAGCCAACGTCTACAGGGAATCCCAGACCTTCTACAAATAAGTTTTCTTTAATAATATTCATTGAAGCTCTCAAGATGAATGCCAAGAACAAATTCAGGTGAATGGCATTTCTGGGACAATGCAGTCTCCTGAAAATAGAAACAAAAAAATCAGAGGACATGTTATGGAGGAGAATTAAATGATTTATTAAGGGGTATTCGGTGATAAATGTGGCTAGTATTTTCAGTTTTCCTTTTCTCAATATCTCCATGAAAAGTCTACATTGTGAGTATACATCAGAAGCGCCTTGGCGAGGCACTTATAATGAGAATCCACAACATATGTTGTTTTTTTTTTATCCCAAATGTATTACCAAATACTCACCCTTATTAAGTCCTCTAAAAATATTACAGTATAAAACTGTAAAGACAGTTACATGTACCGTACATATATGTTTTTGCCAAGACGGGGCGCCACCATTAGTAAGTGCATACCCAAACCCAATTAACCGCACTCTGCGTCCTTATTCTGTTCTGATTTTTGACTGAGACTCCTATTTTGAACAATGGTTCTGACCAGGTTCAAAGACAGGAGAGTCCACTTCAGAAACTCAGGAATGAAAGGGTTTAATCCCTAACCCCAAAAGATGTGCTGTTGACCATTTCAATGTGGTATCCATTTTGCAGTTTCTGTTCGTTTGCTCGTCCTGTTTTCGGCATAGCGCCGGTTTTGAATTTCCTTTTCTGTCGTTTAACCCTGGCCTGGCCTTGGAAGGACTGTATTCCATGACTGTGACATTTTCCTGGGCATCTCCATATTTGAATTTATCACGGACAAATAAGTAAAGTATCAATGCTCGTAGTTCTATATAAGAGGATGTATTAGGTATATATCTTTATTATTTCACGAAGAAAACATCTGTTGTGGGTTACTCATTAGAAACATGTTTAGGCGGTTCTAATTACTACCCACAACACATATTTTCCCGTGGAAATAAGGTTTGGTTGAACAATGTACCTTGTCTGGATTTATAAATGTTTCATTTATTTGAAACAGCGCCTTTCCTACAGCTTTGTACCGTATTTACCCAGAGTATTGGACACCTTAACCCCTTACCAAAATTGGCCTAAAATTTGAAATGGTCCATTTTATTACTTTTTTAATGTGTCTAAAATAATGCTGGATGATTGGTAAACAGTGTAGACCCTGATCAGATATCTTCATTGTTTGCTCAAGCCTGTCTCACGGTCCTAATATTTAGAGTTATTACGGTAATCTAGGAAGTAAACACAGTTTACGTCACTAGGTAACTTCATTTATGATTTTTCCTTAAGCATGGAAATGTTTCTACTAGATTTTTATACAATGCACCACGCACCTCATCGTCAATAATAACTCACACAATTATATCTGTTGACAATTCCAAGGCGGTTCCTCTGTTGCAGATCTTCTTTGCTTGTATGCCGGTTATTTTTATTGGGCCGTTTTGTCTTGCCATGGTTTGTTCCTCGTCACTTCTTCATTCAGTGCCTCGGGATGGCTGTGACTCATGATTAGGGTCTTTTCGGGGTAACATCATTTAACTTCATTTTAACTATTTGCATAAGACCTATGTGTGGTTACCAGGAGAGCTTTGGTATAAGACTTTGATACAACTCTGCGGAGAAACATATAATGCTTTCACTGAGCACTGTTATTGAGAAATTGCAGTGTGCCATAGCTCCAGATGGCCCCTTCTTCGAACAAAGTGTAATGCTATTTTTCTATTTCTCTATGAATACATATCTTTGACTACTCATTCGAAGCACCTCGTCGAAGTAAGAAAACTATTTACGAGTACCTGATCCGTTCTTATCTAGAGTTATGTGCACTTACCTGAAGTATACCATTATTCCAACAGCTAGAAGTAGACAGCCAAGGGATAGGGCGTAACCAATGTTGTACATCAATCTAAACTCATTGATGTGTTTCTGAAAAATAGGGACCATAGCTCTAAACAAAAGGGGTGAGGTGCCAGGTTAATATTTTTCTTATTTTTAAATGAAAACATATGTTGTTGGTACTCATTAGAAGGCGCTTCTAATGAATACAACGGCATATGTTCTCATGGAGAAATAAGAAAATAACGATGCTTTTCGGTTGAAAGATCACCTTACCTGGTGCTATGAAGCGTATAAGACTATAACAGCCATTCAGTAGTGGACCATTTCAGCCATGCAGACCGAACCTACTGTGCAAAGGGTGCAGATTCAAATGAAATACCTCATTAGGATCTACAAGGTTTGCCTTCCTTTTTCTTTGACTTTGACTGACATCATTAGATTAAGAGCGAAGGTAGAACATGTAAAACGATGTTTAAACACCGGCCCGCCCCGCCCCTCCCGAGCCCACCCGCTGGCCTAGCCCCATACCCACCCCAACACTTTAACTGTTCAATGTTCCAAGGCGGTATTTATGTTGCAGTCTCTTTTTATTATAACGTTGTTGGAGTGCTGGTTTGTGAAATAGTCCCATTATTCAAACCTTATCCGGTGACTTGGAAGAACTTTTTTCCGTCATAATGACACTTTATTATCGCCATAAATATTGCTTTCAAAATTTGCAATATTTTTCACATACACTATTATCACCTTTGGTGCCAAAAGTTTTAACCCGTAAAATCGAAAGAGCAGCATACGATATTCTGAAATATAAATGTACAGTTTTTAGTCTTGTTTCTTAAGACAACAAGGTTGACATCTAGCATTCGATTCAAAATAAATATGAAAAGAAACTATGGCTGTACCCAAGAAAGAGAAATACCACAAAGTAATGGAACACGGCTCTTCTAAGGGTTGAATGACAAAAAAAACAACAACAACAAACGATATTTCAAAAACAGAACTTGATCGACCACAGAACGAACAAACGAGACGAAAAAGCGAAGAAACCGCAGCAGAAATACCGTTTATGGAATTCAACTGGTTTTACTGGTACCAAAAGTACCCCTTTATTGGGACAGTTTCAGCTACACATAAATGCTCGGTGCTTTAGTGGATCAAGTAAAATAACATATAAATGAACTTTTCAACAGTATGATGAAACATAGATGAGGGCTTGATCACAGATTATTGCATAAAAAACAGTGCCGTACGTTATTAACAGCCGTGCATTAATCGGCGAAAAGCCGTGTATTAACAAGGCAATTCAAGCGCTGTTAATGCACGACTACGCAACTTTTAATATGACCGTACCAGGGCCACAGATTTGCTGCCGTTACGTGATGTGTACTTCCCGGCCCTACAAGGAGCACAGTAAGTGGAACTTTCGTTCGCGAGACATCAGTGAAAAGGCGAAACAAAATAGTGCAAGAAGTAACGCGAAATGTAGCAAATGTTTTCAGTTTTTATGCAATAATAGCGATCACAAATGGTTTTTTAATGTATTAATATTCGCCAGGTCCCTTGGAAGGTGTTGAAAACTGCGGCCCTCGGCCTTGGTTTTCAACACTTCCCACGGGACCTGGCGAATGTTAATGCATGAAAAACCATGTTTGATCCCTATATTGAAAGTCAAAAGTCAACCACGATGATCACGGCGACAGATGAGTCAAGGTCAGGCACAAACCGCCTAGAAAGATTTAGATTAAATTTTCTCTGAAAATACAAAAAAATAGTCTGTCGTCTACAACACATTTGAATGGCGACAAACGTGCTAACAATACCTTTCATTAACGTTAAGTGTCGAATTATACAACTGCACGAACGGTTTATTTATAGCTAAACTGACACAATGGTAAAACAATGAGGTCGTTACATCAGCTAATATTCCACTGTAAATTAAGGATACTGCTTTGAATTTACATGTTATGGAGATGAAAAGACAGATAATGTCAATTCTGATGTAAAGTTTGCATGTTTTGTTTGGTCATGAAAACGCAGCGGAAGCTTCTTATAATCCGCTCGTCTTATTTATACGATTCATTTGAAATGGAAACCTCTTAATGCACGTTTGATAAAGTACACATTTAGTAGGTTGGTAAATTTGTCCTAGAAGGCTGAAGGACGGAGATTTGGCATTTGACCAACACTGGAAGCATTGTACGAATCGATAAACCACTTGCTGCAAATCAAACAATCATTTCATCCAAATTTTCATTGAAATTGTTACCACTGATTGAGGGATCGTGCGAAAAGAAACGCGATGAAACCAACCATAACACGTCCTACAACCTTTCAAACAGACCATTAAATTAACCCTTAAAGCGCCAATTACAACTAAAGCAGATGACAATTTTGATTTTTTTAGAAGAAAACAAGTTTTGACATTTCATGTGAATCTTCTGCCGATTCACATGAAATATCAAAACTTGTTTTCTCTGAAAATAAAAAGTAAAAATTTTAAAATGTCGTCTGCTACAAATTTTGCTTGGCGCTTTAAGGGTTAAGGGGACTTTAAACAGTTATTTGGTAGAGTTTTGGGCATATTTTACAGGGGAAATAATTTTGTGACTACTGTTTGCTTTGGTTTTGTAATCCCTTCTGTTAATAGGTCTACTCTAAAAAGAAAGAATTTTCTCTAAAAGACAGCAAATTATTATCTTTTATCTTTTAGACTGTTTGCTATCTATTCAGCAGGTTTCAGACCATATATAGTCAAATTAAATTGTTTAAATTGTACGGAAAGGGGATATGGTGTCCAAATACATAGGGCATATAGGAATTGTCGTTACATTCTTTCACCAGAAGTTTACAAGAGATAGATAAGATATTTGTCTAGACCAGACCTTTGTCAGATGTCCTGAGACACTGGCTGAAGAAGACTAAGCAACTATGGAAGCTGGTAGTGCATTCCTTTCTCTTATATGTAGCTGGGAGCTTGATTTGTACATATCCGCCCTGAAAAGGGCACTGGATAAGCCAGAGCCGTCGCTGTCTCCATAATTTGTTTTGGCTTACGATATCAGATGTCATTTCCATTGCTTGATCCTTTAAGGGGACTTGGTACACTCAGTAGAATTTCCGCCATCTCTTACAAGGGAATTACAGTCGAACCAATAGCTCGTATACCATGGCTCATTCGAACTATTTTTTGAGTACCTTCGAAATTATTCTGATAAGAAAACAAATATCTAGGGGAAATTTCCTATTTTTCATATTGTATGTTGTGTGTACTCATTATAATACTCTCAACATACCATTATTGTAAAGAAGATCGAAAAGGCTTTCCTAACTTATCAGCATTTGCTTCCTGAACTGGTGCCAAGATTAACCCTCAGTGGCTCGAACTACCCATGTCTCGAACAAATTCCCATGGTCTGAAAGATGTTCGAGGCGTTGAAGTTCGACTGTAACTTGTGATTACTCGTTGCTTTCCTGCACACCAAGGTTTTCTATAACGATGGCTTTTCTTTAAGGAATGTATTTGCTCGCAAAGGGGATAAATATAAGTAAAGAGACACAGAACGATAGATAAAAACAAAGCAAAGGACTCAATTACGACCTGAAGCCAGAACACAAGAAAACCACAAACAGGACCACGGTGGGTCCGACCACAGACATTGATCGTCAAGCTAAAACCTTTTGAGATTGAGGATGGAGCTGTCATTTAGTCTGATGTCCGACTCACCATCGTGCAATTAAAGAGGGAACCAAACATATCAGCCATAATTGGTTTAACAACCATGAACGCACCATCCCGCAGGAAATTCGTGTTATAGTCTATCTTTTTCAAACATATTGAGAATGGAACTGTCATTCAGTCTGAGGACCAGCTCAAAATCGTGAAATTAAAGAGGGAAGGGAAGTAAACTTATCAACCATAATTTGGTTAACAACTATGTATGCGGCTTGCCCGTAGAATATTCGTGAAATAACACATCTATTTGTAGCGATTTCCGAATCAGTTTTGCCAACTATACAGTTGACTCCCGTTATCTCGAACTCGCTTATCTCGAATAACCGCTTATCTCGAAGTGAAAATCTGGTCCCTGCCTAAACATGAAAATAAAACAACATGTAAAAACTATTGTGGAAAAGAGGAGAAATTGCTCCTAAGGAGCAATTTCTCCTCTTTTCCACAATATTTTCAATATATCTCTAACTTCAAGAGTCCAATTACACATATATTTGTTAAATATGGTTAATCGAATTAGTTTTTCCTCAATTCTGCAAATCTGATATGTCGAAGTACGGATATCTCGAAGTATTTCAGAGAGTCCCTTGGAATTCGAGATAACGAGAGTCCACTGTATTTCTGAACTTGTAGACAAAGTCGCGATAAAGTTTAGTTTCCGACAGATCTTCACTTATGCAGTATATTCAAACCAACAGTATATTTGGACATTAATTCAGAATGACGACGATAAAACTTAGTTTACGTAGTTTATGACACCGATACCCTTGTTTAAGAAGTCTAGCAGTTAAACATTTATTTATTATTACAGTCACTGACTTAACTAGATGCTCTAACAAAAGATATTAACTTAGAAATATATACACTATAGGATATAGCACGTGTTCAAAATAATCATCATCAATATTAAGTAAGTCATCTAAATAAAGGCACGTTGAATTGAATGCTTCAATAATCTTTCGTAACAAAATAGAAACAGATCTGCAATGAAGAGTGGGAGGGGGCGGACACAATTTGTACTCACTATTTGTTTGTATAGATAAGAACCAAACCGAATAAAGATATTATTAAGAAGCAAAAGAGCCTCATGAACTGTCTGAAAAGACCGTAAAATATCATGTTTGTGATTCCCAGAAGTGAAATGGGCATGTTTCCCATTAAAAGCAAGGTATAAAGCATTTGCTTTGAAGAAGGTTCTTTCAATTTAAGTTTATTTCAATCGTTTTATTCGGCCGTGTTGTATAAAGCGGGGAAAAATCATATGTAAATATAGTATCTAGATTTAAATTTATTTAAAAATCATTTCAGAATGTTTTATAGACAGAAGATATTTTACCGGAACTTTCAAGTACAATGAACCCTCGTTACAACGATAGCATTTGTTCCCAAAGACGCTGCCATCAAAATGATTTTGCTGTCGTACAGAATACTTAATGAGCAGATTGATATGTAATAAAGGTCTTGTTTTGTTCTTATTTCCTCATAGAACATATGTTTGGGATATTTGTTAGAATCGCCTCACTTGGGCGATTCTAACAAATATCCAAAACATATGTTTCTTTAAAGTATTAAATATCACATAATTTGTAACTAATTGTTACCTCTTAAGCGAAGGTTTTTCACAGTCGAATGGTCATTATAAAGAATTTTGTCGTTGTATCGAGTGCCGATATAAAGAGGGTTGTCTGTACTGTCTCACAGTAGTTAACCTTATAGATCAGTCGTAGTGCAGGAACTAAAGTTTGTGATACAACCTGATTAATATGACTTTTTTGAATCTTTGGTAACCAATTCCACGTAGGAAGTTTGTCCAGGTTCCCTTTGGTATTCATCACAAAAACATGCCTATATAATTTTGACCCCCTTAAACCCCACTTTTATATAGTAAAACTTGGATTGACAGGGGTATACATTATTTTTCTTATTTCTGCTCAAAAACATAGATTATGGGTACTCGTTAGAACCGCCTCGGCGAGGCGGTTCTAACGAGTACCCACAATCTATGTTTTGAGCAGAAATATGAAAAATTTCAGA
Organism: Anodontia alba; assembly: GCA_964016985.1. Taxonomy (NCBI): domain Eukaryota; kingdom Metazoa; phylum Mollusca; class Bivalvia; order Lucinida; family Lucinidae; genus Anodontia; species Anodontia alba. Next base: position 29,958,628 of record OZ024833.1, on the reverse strand, counting down.
ATTTTTTATCTGAAAATTTCCAGATTTTGGAGGTAAATTTTTTTTTTTGTATTTGAATAGGCGTGTTTTCGTAATGAACTGCAAATCTGACAGACTAAATACTACGACTGTCAGTGATAGACTTCTCATCTTAAAAATATGCATGTAAGTTTTTGTACTGCCAAGTTCCTTTTTAAAAGTATTGACATAGTGCTAAGGTCACACACTAAGGGCAATGTTTGCATTATTGTCCGATGGAACCAAAACATACGTCCTGTGGAAGTCCTACATCGAAAGAAAATTTAGGTTTACACAGTAAAAAATTAAAATGAAATATGTAAATCGATTATTCTAAATAGTTTAATTTCTACTTCTTTAAAGCATTAGACTGACATGGCTGGGTGATCTAGTGATTAGCGCATTCGACTTTCAAGCGGGATATCGTGGGATCGAATCCCGCTCAGGTCGAGGCAATTTTCAGACTCTTTATAAGGCTAGCTCACACTCAACGTGCTCTGAGGTGAGTATAAAGTGGACAGAGCGGCGCTTAGTGACAGACAGCGGCACTAAGTGTGCATGGGTGATCCATGAAAGCAAGGCTGTACAAATACATGTACATAACAATCGCCGCTGCCTCTATGTGCCTCGGGTGCCTGGTAGCGTTATAAATCCGCACAGCAACAGCATTAGACTCAGCATACTCTCGTTTGCACCAACATTTACAGAATTCCTGTAAAGCTTCTTCAATTTGTAAACGACATTTGTTGAAGGCCATGGGGCTAGGGGATCTATATCTAGGCCCTTTGGAGGTAATAGATCGATTGCTATTATCAGTGTTCAAAATGTCGGTAATATCGTGACCAACTGCAGGATAACAAAGTTTACAATGTATACATTCTCAGGAATCGAGAATGTTAACTCATTTTAAGAGCAAAAACAATTTTATTGATATTAACAACGGTATTTAGAAAAAGTTTGTTATACTTGAAACAAACTACGGGTGATCCAGTATTAAAGAAGAAAGCACGAATCACAGATACAACAGATGTATCTCTAAACATATTAGGTAAATCAATAAATCAATACCCTTTTTGACATATGGAGTATAAATGAAATATGTTATATGGTTAATATCTAAGTCAATGTAGGACCAAAGAGAAAACTGACTATAGCTTCGTATGAGAAGAACCACCTCATTAAAAGGCGTGGCGACTTTCATAGAATTTATCAACTCCAGTATCTATTTTACAGAAGTATTAACTTTACAAAAATCTTGGTCTACGATTAGCACACAATGTGTGCTAAGCGTAGGCCAAGTTTTTTTTTCTGAAAGCTAATACTTTGTTAAATGTTGAACAGTCCATGGAAAATAGCAATGAACCAATCCATGGCTTTCTTAAAGTCCTTCCGGAGCAGTGGTTAACTATAGGCTTGTCTACAGAGAGGAAAGAGAAAGAAGTTCAAATTATAAAACACCTAATATAAATCAGACTCAACCAATCCTTCTGTCATGTCGCAGCTGCATAAAGTATTATACGACCGGCGACCTTGTCTTTCCTACTGTTCTGCGAATCAGATTACGACAGGGAAAGAAAAGTCGCTGATTTTTATCAGAATATATGTCACTAGCTATTATATACATCAACCGTTATTAGTCAGTGCTAAAATCCGGACGACTGAAATACTTCTTTATCACTGGAATCAGCCAGCTATCTCAAGAGTAATTCAATAAATGCTGTCGCATTGGTATTTTAACAAAAACATGCCTATAAAATTTTGACCCCCCCCCTCTAAACCCAACTTTCATACAGTAAAACTGGGGTTTATAGGGGTATACATTAATTTTCTTATTCCTGCTTAAAAGCAAAGATTGTGGGTACTCGTTAGAACCGCCTCGCCGTGGCGGTTCCAACTAATGCCCACAACTTATGTTTTGAGTAGAACTACGAAAATATTAGATTTTTTATCTTAAAATTTTCCTTTTTGGGTTGTAAAGTTTTCAATATATTTGAATAGGCGTTGGAATCAGCCAGCTATCTCAAGAGTAATTCAATAAATGCTGTCGCATTGGTATTTTATGGAGACTAGATACGCTTAGTTTTTTCATTACAAAAACAGGCCTATTCAAATATACTGAGAATTTTACCACCAAAAAATAAAAACTTTCAGATGAAAAATTCTGATATTTTCCATATTTCTGCTCAAAACATAGATTTTGGGTACTCGTTAGAACCGCCTTGCCGCAATCTATATTTTTGAGCAGAAATAAGAATAATAATGTATATCCCTGTAAACCCCAGTTTTACAATATAAAAGTGGGATTTAAAGGCGTCAAAACTGTGGCGTGTTTTCGTGATGTGTTTATGGGAGATAACGTTTGTGAATTCCTTTTCACTTTCTTGCGCATAAAGCCCTTTCTGAAAATAGTTTGACCGCAAAGCGGACCGAACAAATATACGTTATACCACTATGGAAGCTGAGGGCGAGGGTTGGGATCCCTTGAAGCTAGCTTAACCACAATATCCCCACCCCAGTAAGTTATTACTAACCGTTCCAAGGCGCTACTTTTATTGTGGTACTTTTTGTTAAATGTTCCGTAGTGTCTCACTTACAAATGTTTTTCTTTTAACAATTATGTTGCAATTATGCCACCTTTTAGGAAAGGGTTGCCAGCTCTGCTTGCCAACTGTTCTTTTTTTTTTTTTTGCCTGGTCCATTGTATTTGTCTGTCTTTTCCTTTGATGCTGAGAACTTGATTTGAATCTGATTGTTTCATTTCCTGAGTTCACTGACTTTACTTTCTACCCTTAAAGATGCTATTTTACTCCCAAGCAGTACGAAAACACACCTATTCAAATATATTGAAAATTTTACCACCAAAAACTGAAAGTTTTCATATAAAAAAAAAAATCTGATATTTTTCATATTTCTGCTCAAAAAACATAGATTGTGGTACTCGTTAGAACAGCCTCGTCGAGGCGGTTCTAACAAGTACCACAATCTATTTTAAAGCAGAAATAAGAAAATTAATGATACGTCTGTAAACCCCAGTTGTACTGTATAAAAGTGGGGTTTAAGGTTAAGGGGTCAAAACTACATAGGCGCGATTTCATAATATTGTGCAAGGCAACAATATAATTCCTTCTTGGCTAGAACCCTTTTCAGAAGAGGGCAAAAATGAGTCAGACAGATTTAACTACCCTAAAATGTATCGATTCCCCTTAAAATAAAAATGTGTCTGCATTTAGGCAATAAATTTGCCTTTTGTAGACGGACAGGAATTGAATTTTCAGGAAGTTCTTTATTTGTTTAAAAGATCTGAATATTGTCAATACCATGTATAAGAATACCATAAGCAACGATAAATCGCTAATAGCTACAACCTCAATGACTCGACCACGATGGCCTGTTTACCATGGCTAATTTGAATTCGTTTTTGAGTCACTACGAAATTCTATCTCTTGAAAATGTGTATTCGTTCCACTAAACATAGTTCTGAATATATGTAGTAACAAACAAAATATAGCACTTACCAGAACCATATTGGCCACTCCAAGGTCGAAATTATTTTTGGGTTCCCCTGTCATATTAGCAAAGCATGACATAAAATTTGTCCATCCAGAGCTGCTTCCGTTATGCGATGAATGAACATACCAAGTTCCATTCGGCAAGCAGATGCGACTTGCATTCTCTGAAAAAGGTGAAAGAAAATACAGTTCACTCTCGTTATCTCGAACTCGCTTATCTCGAATAACCGCTTATATCGAAGTGAAAATCTTGTCCCTGCCTAAACATGAAAATCTAACAATAAGTAAAAAATATTGTGGAAAAGAGGAAAGGAGCAATTTCTCCTCTTTTCCTCAATATTTTCTATATATCTCTAACGTCAAGAGTCCAATTACATACGATATGTGTTAAATGTGGTTGTTCGAATTATTTTTCCTCAAATCTGAAAATCTGATATGTCGAGGTACGGATATCTCGAAGTGTTTCAGAGAGTCCCTTGGAATTTGAGATAACGGGAGTCGACTTAGCTCAGACAGTAGAAGGATCAGACTTCTGCTCAAACCTGTTAGAGGGTCGTTAGGGATATTGCATACAGTAAAACTAGGATGACTCGAACACCGATGGTTCGTTTTCAGTGACTGATTCGAACTCGTCTTGAGTCACTAGGAAATTCCTCTGGTAGCTCAAGAAAACAAATGTTTAGGGACAATTCAGGGAAATTTTCTTACTTACCGTAAAATGTATGTTGTGTGTACTCATTAGAATCGCCTCGTCGATCGGCGGAGAAGTCGTTTGAAGTTTTTTTTTTTTATATTTTTAGCTCTGGTGGCCATTTTGTGCAGCGGAGCGTCTTGATTTGAGCAATTTTGGTAGAGGACCTCCCAAGAAACAATCCTATCAAGTTTGGTTGAAATCCGTCCAGTGGTTACGGAGAAGGTGCCATTTGAAGTTTGTTTTGCTCTTTTCTTAGCTCTGGCGGCTGTCTCTGTAGCGGAGCAGAACGATTTGAGCAATTTTGATAGAGGACCCCCCCTGAAACAATCCTACCGTGTTTGGTTGAAATCCGCCCAGTAGTTACAGAGGAGATGTCGTTTAAAGTATTTTTTTATTTTTAGCTCTGGTGGCCATTTTACGCAGCGGAGCGGAACGGTTTTAGCAATTCTGGTAATGGAATTCCTAAGGAACAATCCTATCAACTGTGGTCGAAATCCGCCCAGTAGTTGCGGAGGAGCTGTCATTTGAAGCAAATTGTGAACGACACACGACGCACGAAGGACGACGGACACAGGGCGATCACAATAGTTTATCCCCAGCACTAAAAACTAAGCTGCAATGAATGTTCGGTTAATGTGTAATCGTCAAACTAAAAAGTTCCTGAACGTCGCTTATTTACTAATCAACCAATCCATCAATACATCTGTCGCAAAGTCTATCGAAGAGTTTTTTTCAATTGTGTATTTACTTGTCAGTTTGATTTCGAACGTGTCATTTGGTTTGCTCTCAGAGTCCTACTTTCGGAAGTACACGATAATTAGACGAACTGTCTAATAAGGCACAGTATATACTCTAAATATTTGGACACCTTAACTCCTTACCAGTATTGCAGGACGAGTAACAAACAGTGTGGACCCTGATCAGACGCCGCTTTTTGCGGCGTCTGATTTGGGTCCATACTGTTTGCTCAGGCATGTCTGTCCCAACAATTAGGATTATTAAGCCAGCTCTAAACATTGTAATTTATCACTTTTATTTTCTCCCTACCATTCTTGTATCACAACTAGTGTAGCTTAGGAAATAAATAACTTAAAGCTGTTCACGCGATCCAAAAAGTAAATCGTTTTCTTTTTTTTTTTTGTTAATCTCGGGGGGAGTGGGGTAGGGGTAACTTGGGGGTAATTCTGGTACGGATGTACGAGCCAGTATTTCAAAACCTACCCCATTCATATACCTGGTCTTTGAAAAAACGGCCCCATTCATATACTTTTTCGTCCAAAATGTTAACCTGTTCATATATGCCCTTTGATGTATTATACCCATTTATTGTCCGTAGTTAGGCAAATATTGCAGTCAATTCATCGAATATCAAGAGAACAAGCAGCCTTAAAAAATCTCTGAGCGAAAAATATACGCATATCGGAATGTCAGAAAATTGGGGCCTTTCATATACGAATCAAGAAAAATTAGGTCAGTCATATATTTTTTGTTGAAAAAAGGGGGCTATTCATATACTTGGCAGCGCTGAAAAAGCGGGCCTTTCGACAAGCACATCCGTACTATGCCATATATAGGAAGTTACCCCACCCCCTCAACCCCCACCCGAGCTTTACATAAACAGTTTTATAGAATGTTTTACACACAAGTTATTTAAAAAAACGTTGTACACAAACAGTATTTCAAATTGTTTCACTCAAGCAGAATTTTAAAACGTTTTACTCAAATAGTATTTTAATTTTATTTCCTGTCCGCTAACAGAATCATTGGCAACTATAGAATGTAGCAATGGAGAACAAAGTCCTGGATGAGACTTTGCGCATGCGCAGGATGATCTGAATCTGCGCATATTACGCATTTTCAATATAATACACCAACTATGGTTTGCATTTTCATATTTACAGTCGAACCTCGTTATCTCGAACTCGCTTATTTCGAGTTACCGCTTATCTCGAAGTGAAAATCTGGTCCCTGTTTTAACATGAAACTATGACAACAGGTAACAAAATAATGTGGAAAAGAGGAGCAATTTCTCCTCTTTTCCACATTATTTTATATATATATTTCTAACTTCAAGAGTCAAATTACATATTCATTTGTTAAATGTGGTTGTTCAATTTATTATTTTCCTCACTCTCTCAACTCTGATATTTCGAGGTACGGATATCTCGAAGTGTTTCAGTAAGTCCCTTGGAATTCGAGATAACGAGAGTCGACTGTATTAGCAGAGAAAGCATTCAAGCTCAGCTGAGTTGAGCATGAAGAAAGTTTTTATAACCTCAAAGCTTGGTATCTTGAGCCCAGCGAGTACCGCTTAAGCCAATGCTTGGGGGAATATGAGCCCTGCGAATTACAATGCTGTCACATGAAGATTCTACTGCAACCTAGACTCCCATATTCGTCCTTTCATGTGTTGCTTGCTTCCAGAAGCAAACCCTTATACATATTATTTTTTATAAAACGCAACCTTACTAATTTAAGTGTGACAGATGTACAGATTTCTGAAAAGTTGACAGTAAACTGTTTTATGGGGTGTGGAAACTATCGCTTGGATGTACTTTTGCAGGAAAGGTAACGCTGTCAAATGGTTTTACAAGGGGGCGTGTACAACTTTTAAACTACATTGATGTATATGAAGAGACTTTATATACCGAGTCACCGATTTTCGTTCTTTTGTGTGTTCTTTATTTCCAAAGACAATCATTTTGCTCTTTATTTTACCTCCCGTCTGAAAAGGTGTCTACTCTAAAAGGAAGGAATTTGCTTCCAACACGAAGGCGAGCAAATTACTTCCATTTAGGGTTGATCTCTTTTCAGAAGGGCGACAAACCAATGTTGAAAGAGATACCGCCCTTTCAGTTTTATCATTTTCTCATGATCAGATTAAGGAAAATTCAGTAGATTTAATAAGCTATGTGAATCATAACACTAATTTAACCCATTTATGCCCAGCGCCCGATAAAGGGGACAAGGGCAAATAATTTAGGCCGAGACCAGACGCCCCAGAACCCGTACTGTTTTGTAATAAAGAACTTTTTATAAAATATGGCAATATATTTTGACTGTAAATAGCCATTTTAGCGTATTTTGGCCTTTGACAATTGATTGCAAATAGCCAATTTAACGTTTTTTTTTTTTTTTTTTTTTTTTTTATTATACTGACTGTAAATTACCTCTTCCTAATGAAAATTAGCCAGACACCATTTCTGTTGGAAATGAACCAGTCTAAAGAGTTAAGATCGGAACCAGTCCAAAAACTTAGGTCGGAAAGTCCACTCGGTAGAAATGGGTTAATCGAGGAGCAAAATTGATTGTCTTAGAATCATTACCTTCAGTATCGAAGCCATTGATGTAGGATGGACAGGACTGGTACACGGTGGTTCCTGCTGGGGTATCTGGCCAGCACATGATATTATCCCATGTCCGGTTGCAATGCAGACCTGAAAAAGAATTCTTTATGAATACGCAAATTGCTTTACTATTTATATACGTGCGATAGATATTTCAGGCCCGTCTTTATTATCTCTCTCAAAATTTTCTTTTTTTTAAATACCAAGAAAGACAGGGAGAATTATCAGAGACCCAGACAAGTCAAATATATTATCAGGATCAGTCAGTCTCCACAGGTCATGAGTCGGAACCGGGAAGCATACAACCTGAGCAACATTTTACAAACTTTTGTTTACACTGGGGACCAGTCTAGTGGTAAGCAGTCCATGACATCACAAAGTCAGTGTCACAGTCTGACGATGGTTCTCGATGAGAACCCAAACTGTCGAAATAAGTGTAGTTTCTTATTTGGATAAACCTAAAAGACATCTTTGGATTAATGTGATAGTCTGTCTTGATGAACCTATTCAGTGAATTTGTCCTTATCATCGTTTGACTTTGGTCAAAGAATGAAACAAAATTATGAACTATAAATGGTCAAAAGCCGTATACCGTTTGGGGCAATGTTGACAATGTCATTAAACATTTGATCATTCATGTGCGTGGAAACGCATCTCCGATCTTGTCTCTACTTACATTACTGGGAAAACTTGGGGTTTCAGTAACAACTAAAATTGTCAAGCTTTTCTACGTATTTCATCACTGCATCTGGGCGGAACAACAGTCATAGTCCAAATGTTCAAACGATCATTTATTAATTGAATCGACGTTTTGCTAAGAATAAGTGAAATTCTTCTTGAGAAGCTATTTTTTATAGTTTTGTTTCTATACGCCCGTTAAAAAATAAACAGTAAAACCTCGATGACTCGAACACCGATTGCTCGTTTACCATAGCTTATTTGAACTCGTTTTTGAGAACCTACGAAATTCTTCCGATAGCTCAAAGAAAATAAATATTTAGAGAAATTTTCTTATTTTATCATGGCATCGTATGTTGTGTGTACTCATTAGAATCGCCTCACCAATGCGATTCTAATGAGTGTACACAACATACCAGTATTGTATAGAGGATAAAAAAGACCTCCTAAATTAGCATCATTTGCTTCCTGACCTGGCGCCATGGTTAACCCATAATGGCTTGAACTACGCATGTCTCTCAAATAAATTTCCTTGGTCCTAAAGATGTTCGAACCATTAAGGGTTTACTGTTTACGTAGTTACCCACCCAGCAAAGGTTGAAAACACGAATAACGGGCCTCACGAGGCAGTGAAAGACGAAGAGACGAGGAACAAACAATGACCAAACAAAACGACACATTTACGAATAAAGACGAACTGTAATACAAGAGCCGTCTAGGAATATCAGCAGAAAACCTACCAGGGAGGGAGTTAGTCTTTATCCAAGAATCATGCTTTGAGCTCAGATGATAGTAAATAATTTTATTTTTTTTTTATTATTATTTACACACTATTTTAAGAGGGTGACACATTTAGCAAAAATATCCATTCTACCAAGTAACCTTCTACTAACTTAATAAATTCTCTAAAACACATTACTTGAAGTAAAAGAGCAAAAATATAACATACACATATATACACAAACGTCAAACATACATTCTAAAAACGCAGTTTTATCTAAAATTAAGAGATCATGCAAATGGTATAACTGCATTAAGAATCGTAAGAACATTGGGACATTATTAAGAACATTTTGAAACTATTTTTAAAAGCATATAAATACCATTTGCAGGCAGTGAAGATTAAGATTTGCAATTACTGTCGAACTTTTGATTAAACATAAAAGGGGGTTCAAAAAATTCGGACATCTAGGATAGTTAAAATTTGATGAGAGCATGTTTATGCTAATAATAGCCTACATTGTAAAACTACGGTCAACTTATTCTAAGGAAGTTAATTAAGACTGGGACAGTCTTGACATTTTGAGACTATAATTTACACTGTAAAGATATTCTTTTACACACTTTTTAAAAGAACTTAGGTACGGGGCTGATTTAATGGCACATGGTAAAGCGTTCCATAGTTTTGGCGCTGAACATGTGAAAGATTTGTCATCGAGCGCCGTTCTCGACCTGGGCACAGACAGTGACCCGTTTTCAGAAGATCTTAGCTGACGTGTACATGTTTATGGAACGGGCTTGAGTAGATCTGATATATATGAAGGTGTAAGTTTGTTTAAAGCTTTATAAGTTAATACGGCCTTATTGTAGTTACATCGACTGCTAACAGACATCCAGTCTAGCTCTTTAAACATCACTGTAGATTGCGTGGTATGCTGCGCGTTTTTGTAATTTGTTGCCTCTATCTATATTTATTTTGTACGTTGTGTCCCGAGTGTTTAAACCATACTCGAGGAGTGGTTGGATGTAACACTGATAGTAATTTTTTGAACCTTTATTGGCACATACTTTGCAAGATGTTTCAAAAGGGAAATTCTAGAGGAAATGGCGGAGCAAAGATAGTCTATATGGGGAGTCCAAAGCAGATGTTCATCAATGGATACACCGAGGAGCTTTTGATTATTTACGCTGACAATAGAATTATTAGCTATATTTATTTATAATGTTTTATTGTTATGTAATCTTTGTCTTCTGCCAACAGTCATAGAAGTTGTTTTATCATAGTTCATAGGCAGTTTATTGCTTTTAGTCCAAGCATGTGCTTCAAGGGAATCACATTGGAGTTTGGTTACAATTTCACTAATAGGTTTACCATTAATATGAAAAGTGGTATCATCAGCGAGTATGTCGGTTGAACAGTGACTCATGAAGAGAGTTAAGTCATAGATGAATAATAAGAGTAAGGTAGGTACCAATATAGAGCCTTGAGGGACACCTGGTTGCAACTGAGAGAAGTTTGACCGACTTTGGTCATTGACTATTGTTTGGAGCCGACAATTAAGAATATGATGTGAACCAATCTAAGGTTGTGTTTGTTAGTTTGTATAGTGAGAGTTTTTGTATTAGTAATGTATGGTCCACCATATCAAAGGCTTTCCGAAAATCAATAAATAATGTGCCTACTGTATCTCCATTATCGATGCAGGCCATCCATTGGTCGATTAGTTTTACTACAGCTGTTTGACAGCTATGTTTTTGTCTGAAACCAGACTGACAATTATGAATAAGATTATATTTATTTAAGTATCCCATTAAGCACTTATTAACATGTTTCTCAAATATTTTAGAGATTGTTGGCAAAATTGAAATCGGTCGGTAATTTGATGGGTCGGATTTCGAACCATTTTTAAAGATTGGAAACACCTTAGCGATCTTTAACTTATTTGGGAATTTTCCTTAAGTCAAACTTTTATTTATTAAGACAGCAATACTAGGTGATATAATGCTTTGGATAATTTTTAACAGTTTTGGTCCGATGCCATCTAGACCAGTTGCTTTCGAGGAATCACGATTCTGTATAAAAGAAGACACTTGCTGTTTCGTAATTGGTGGTATCTGAAAATATATGTTTTCAGGAATTTTGTTACTAATAAAATTTATTAATTTAATTAAGTCAGATGTTGGAGTTGCATAATTATCTTCATTTAACCGTGTAGACACTGTAGAGAAGTATTCATTTAGTTTGTTAATGATGTCACAACTGAATTCATATGAGTTTGAAAATTTGATCCGTTAACGTAGCTCTGAAATGTAGCAAAATTATTCTATGATTAGAAGACTGGTTTGATACTTAAAGAAAAAATAAAAATAAAAATAAAAAAAACCCCCGCTGAATGTGAAAAGTCATTCCGTACAAGTCATCAACGACTACCTTAGAATACAGCTTAATTACGATGGCACCTATTACGTAATTAAGCTAGCGCACCTAAAAACCTACAATAAGACCTGATCAGCCTGTACACTCCCCAATATGGTAAGGGTTCTCGTTTATCCTTCTTAGGACAATCAGGAGTCTGAAGAAGGCACATGCGATTAGCGAAGACTCTGATCAGACTGCGCGAATGCGCAGTCTGATCTGAGTCTTCGCTGGTCGCACAAGTCTTTCTGTAGCCTGCTCATATGATTTCATTATAATGATCCACCATTCGAAGCTGTAAATTGCTATATGTAGTACCGTAATCATTCGAGCAGCAACGTGAGGAAACGTACCTCGGGTAAAATGCGCCAAGCGAAAATAAAGATCAGCCTGAGCATTTGCGCAGTTTTATCAGAGTCTTCTTTATCTGCATGCAGGAATTTTGCAAAAAATGCACCCAGTGAAGATTCTGATTCAGACAACGCGAATACACAGGCTGATCAGAATCTTCTCTGGGCGCACATTCTGAAATGCATTAGTGGGTGGTCGGGTGTGGCGGAGGTGTCGTGTATCTTACGTCACCGGGGCGTCCAAATGAGATTAGCTTACAGTTGAGCAAGGCCTGATATCCTTGTAGCAGGTCAGGGTAGAGGAGGGAATGTTTTTATTTCTTCTGTTTCTTCACTTTCATTCCTGTTTCTCTTTCTTTCCTGCCCCTCTCTTCTATCTCCTGTACTATCTATTCTATCTCTTTCTCCCCTTTCTCTGGGAGACGACACAAAATGACCCACAAGGGTTGACTTGTCGTTAAACCCCAACTCAATCAACCAAAACCAATGGTATGTTTCCTGACGTTTCAGCTCATTTGACAATTGTTAAATAATGAACATGATACCTGTCACGTTGGATTCTTCTGCTGTCATCCTCTGGTAACACGCTAGCCTACTCCTTAACAGAGCCTTCATTTGGTCCTCCGTCGTCAAATGGACGATCATCTGAAATGAGACAACATATAGGCCGGGTCATAGCATTTCCGCCAAGATTTCAGGTGCGCCCAGCGAATACTCCGATCAGACTGCGCATGCGCAGTCTGATCGGTTTTCGCAGGGCCTCTAAGGGTAGTCAAAGATCCAGCACGTCTTCAGGCGGACTGAAAGGACTCTTATATGAGTCTTCGCTGGGCACGTGCAATCTTGTAGGAAATACTGTTCTTGGTTCATACTTTATTGAACCAGACGTGAGAAAAAGATATTTAACTCAATTCGCCTGCAAATGGCTCCGAACTGGGTCTATACTCTTTCCTTGAGTCTGTCTGTCCAAACATTTAGAGTAAATACGGTATTCAAATAAAAAAAAGACATATTCATATTACAGGCTGATATTAAAATGCAGTGACAGCAAACAGATAGTTTGTTGTGTGGTTGTGTGTATGGGGAACGGGCCGGGAGGGGAATGGTAGAACATTAATTTAATATTCTTACAGACATATCACAACTCTATCTGTATGCTATTCTCTCTCGTTCTAAATGTGTGGGCGATGTTTTACAACACAAAACATCTAGTGCCTGTAGATTGCGTCATGTAACATTCCAAAAGCAATAAACCACAACAATTATTCCTAGTACTCGTACAATAATTGAATAACAATAATTTCATGCAAATTGTCTATGATATGAGAAATGAGGAAAATTTCGGTTATCAAGCAAATTAACCCATTTATTTCGAATGGATTCTTCTACCATAACTCTTTGGACCGGTCCAGTTTTGGAGTGAAAGGGGTGTCTGGTAAGTTTTTATTATTACCATGGTTTACAGAAATTCCTGAACTTAATGCAAACACTCTAGACCCTGATCAGACGCCGCGTTCTGCGGCGTCTAATCTGGGTCTACACTGTTTGCTAATGTCCCTTTTATGGGACGCCATGCTTAAATGGGTTGACAAATTTATTCAGCAAACAGGCCACCAAGCTGGTTTAAAAACTGCAAAATTTTGACCCCCACCCCCTCCCAATATTGGTACCTCAACATACCCCTGCATTCACCACATATTAAGGAGAAGCATGAGGGTACACATTTAAATACACTTGTTTGGACCCCTGTGCAGACCGAATATATACTGTAAAACATCAATGGCTCGAACATCTTTTGGACCACGGAAATTTATTCGAGGCATGGGTAGTTCGAGCCACTGAGGGTTAAGCATGGTGCCCGGTCAGGAAGCAAATGGTAATAATTTAGGGAAGTCGTTTTGATATTCTATACAATAATAGTCTGTTGGGTGTACTCATTAGAATCGCCTCGATGAGGCGATTCTAATGAGTACACACAACATAAAATTTCATGATAAAATAAGATAATTTTCAAAAATATTTGTTTTCTTGGGCTATCGGAAGAATTTCGTAGGGACTCAAACACGAGTTCAAATCATCCAAGGTAAACGAGCCATCGATGTTCGGGTCATCGAGGTTTTACTGTAATTGCAATTTGTGGCTGCATCAGAATTTAGGGTGAGGTTTCGTGCGAATAAGACTGGTTGTAGCCCCAGTATTTTCCTACTGACCGTTCCAAGACGGTTCCACTGTTGCAGTTCCTCTTTGTTACTGTGTCTGTTGTTTCATATGTGGGGTTTGTTTTGTCCTTATTCGTTCCTCATCTCTCCTTCGTTTGGTGCCCCGGGAGGACTGTGCTTTGTGATTATGACATTTCCTGGGTATCACATATCATCACGAAAACATGCCTATATAATTTTGACCCCCTTAAACCCCACTTTTATGTAGTAAAACTGGGGTTTACATGGGTGTACATTATTTTTCTTATTTCTGCTCAAAACATAGATTGCCAAGGCGGTTCTAACGAGTACCCACAATCTATGTTTTTGAGCAGAAATATGGAAAATATTAAAGTTTTTATCTGAAAATTTTCAGTTTTAGGAGGTAAAATTTTCTATATATTTGAATAGGCATGTTTTCGTAATGATTTTTGCTAATGAACCCTTGCTGAGGAAAGAAAAGACATATTGGATTCATCAGCAAGAACTTAAAAAAACAAGAGTTGTTGCAGTCTAATGTTTAAAAATAAGTACTTAGCAGAATAAGCCGCGCTACATCTTGAAAATCACGTGCACAAGTGTTATTCTTTTACGGAATTAACCCCATGCCTTCTTTAAACTTAGTAACAGATTTAAAGTGTTTACTCTGTGGTTGAATAAAAAAAAAAAAAAAAAAAATAGACGTCGACTTCTTGAGCTTATTGCCTTTCTTTTTGCGAAATAAAACTAACTGGTTTACAGAATAAATAGCATGACTTCTTAGAACGTGTCTTTTGTCTTTGCTTAGCTCAGTAACCCTAAGGCACTAAGTAAAATTGAAGTTGACGACATTCTATTTTCTTTTGTTAAATTTCAGAGAAAAAAGACTTGGCATTTCATGTGAAGCGTCTGCTAGGCACACGATTCACATGAAACGCCAAATCTTGTTTTCTCTGATAATAATAATAATAATAATAATAATAATTAAAACAATAACATTAAAGTATCATCTGCTGTGGTTGTGATTAGAGCTTTATGGGTTCGCGGGTTCATGCCTCATATATTCAATGAACTCGTCCATCAGGAATGTAGAGAGGGTCCATGGTCTGTTTCAAGGGATGTCGACGTATTTTTCTTACAAAACAAGGAACCGTATTTATTCTAAATTTACGAATACTTTGACTCTTCCCATATTTCTAACATGTGAATTGTGGACTTGTAACAGGACCTGGGAATGCTGCCTGAAAACCTACACATGTGCAAATAGATATAAGCTCCGATCCCAGTGGAGCGGAATAATTTGTCAACTATTGTTAATTAAAGCACTGAGAGTGCTGATATGGGTGCGTTGCCTGAAGGGATTTACGTTGAAATTTAAAACAAAACAAAACAAAAAAAACAACAACAAAAAAAAAAAAAAAAAAAAAAAAAAAAAAAACAACAACAACAAACAAACAAAAAACAATACATAAACAATACTCGATGAAGCCAACACGCTTTGGGTTTGACCCTTTTAATGCAGATATCTGCATTTCAAATATAGATATCTCTTTCAATAAATACAGATATTTGTAATGTTTGGAATTACAGATATCTTTAATTGAAATGCAAATAACTGTAATTGAAATAGAGATATCTCTACTTGAAATACAGACATTGGTATTTGAAATGCTGACATTTCTATTTTCGATTATAATATAGATATCTGCATTTCAATTAGATATCTCTTATTAAGCTAAATTCTGGACATCTGCATTTCAAATATAGATATCTCTTTTAATAAATACAGATATTTGTAATGTTTGGAATTACAGATATCTTTAATTGAAATGCAAATAACTGTAATTGAAATAGAGATATCTCTACTTGAAATGCAGACATTGGTATTTGAAATGCTGACATTTCTATTTTCGATTATAATATAGATATCTGCATTTCAATTAGATATCTCTAATTAAGCTAAATTCTAGACATCTGCATTCAACAATAAACAGGTATCTCTAATTGAAATACGTATATCTGTATTTGAAATGAGATATCTGAATTTCTAAATTATATATATATATATATATATATATATATATATATATATATATATATATATATATATATATATATATATATACATATATATATATATAATTTAGAAATTAGAAATATATATATGTGTGTGTATGTGTGTATGTGTTTCAATTAGAGATATCTGCATTTCAATTAGAGATATCTGTATTTATATATGATTGAAATAGAGTCTCTGTTCACTCCACTTATGGGAAACTGATACCTCTCTCGCCGACTTTTACATGCGCACTGTTCACCGATTACAAATACCAATGTGACGGTCGGCGCAGTTCGCCACCCTTACAGACGACACAAAAAACTCATTTTAGATGCTCAAGATTTCACATCATTCATTCTTTACAGTCAAACCCGTCGCTATAAGCATTCCCATATTTTTAGTTATAAATAAGCATACATAAACTTTATTCGCATGGACCGCCATCCATTACGAAAACATGCTTATTCAAATATATTGAAACTTTCACCTCCAAAAACTGAAAATTTTCAGATAAAAAACTTTGATATTTTATCATATTTCTGCTGAAAACATTGATTGTGGGCACTCGTTAGAACCGCCTCGGCGAGGCGGTTCTAACGGAGTACCCACAATCTATGTTTTCAGCAGAAATAAGAAAAATAATATATACCCATGTAAACCCCAGTTTTACTATATAAAAGTGGGGTTTAAGGGGGTCAAAATTATATAGGCGTGTTTTCGTGATGTTTGTTGTGCCAAAAGACAGCTTGAAAATAGCCCCTTCTCTGACCTTTTTCTGTGTTAGTAGGACCGCGGCTAGGGTACTTTTTTTCAGAGAGTTCTATAGAGCGATTTGCGCCGATTTCTTGCCGAGATTTACAGGTCAAATTGGTCAATTCGAGCAATACCTCTCACTCAGCTTTTACTAGGGTACTAGATATGTAGAAAGAAAAGAAGACACGCAGACCCTTTAATAGGTGAGTTAATGCCTCGCACCTTGTGGATTTTTTACCTCTCCATCCCCACTCTGTGTCTCATTGGGATTGCTCCCCCTCTATTGCAAATTCAAAAAAAAAAAAAAAAAAAAACACCTCTGCTTGATAGACAACGCAGTAGATTTAGTGTGCTTTACTGGAGTACTGTAGTATTCATACACGTCCGCCGATATTGTAATCAATATAATCAAAATCTTATTTCTTCAAAAGTTTGACGTTTTCTTTGCTTTTGTTCATTTATTCGTTATTTATAAGCATCGGAGTGTATAAAGCTAATACGTTTAAATGCAGAATTTAGCGCTATCAGCGTTAGCAGGGAACTTTTTTGGGGGCGATTTTAGGTAGTTATTTGGTAGGTATTTTCAGTTCAACGGATAGTTGAAATACGGTATAGTAAATCTGGTGGCGGTAAACCGCCCCAAATAATACCACACTGAACTGAATGTACGTTTCTGATGATATTAATAACATACTTTAAGTTTACCTTATTAATTATAGCTGGGGTACAGATTTAAATAAGTCAGTTAACTTTCTTCTGGCTCATTTTTGTATGTATGTCTTACATGCTATGTTTTGTTATGCATTTTTTCTGTCAGGATTTACAAATAAAATAGTTAACACACACACACACACACACACACACACACACACACACACACACACACACACACACACACACACACACACACACACACACACACACAACTGGCAAACAGTTTAGAACCTGACAGATATTGCAAAAGCGTCATAATTATTTTTGGTTTTGCAAATTACTAACGTCATGACAAACAGCCAAGGTGAAGAGAAATGTAAGGAACCTGTTCCTGATCAATGTTTGTCCTATTTTGAGGACAGTAAGCATTAATTGGTTAAAAGAAATATGACTGACACGAATTATAGGCATTATTTTCTTTCGCATTGAAATGCTTCTGAGAAAATAGATTATAAGGAAATATATATATAAATATAAACCACCCCCATCCCCACCCTCCCCACCCCACCAAAAAAATAAAAAAAAGATCGCACACACAAAAACGTTCTTTTCGGTTCCCGGTAGCCCCTTTTCGGTGTTTAATAGGATCGCGACTAGGGCTACACTTTTTACCCAAAGCTGTAAATTTGATGTATTTCACTGGAGTATTCATACTCGTTCGTCGATATTGTACTCAGGATGATAAAGATCTTATTTCTTCAAAATTTTGAAGTTTTCTTTGGTTTTATTTATTTATTTGCTGTTTATTAGCATCAGAGTGTATAAGGCCTCATCCAAATTTATACTATGGATAGTAAGCAGACCTGTGCGCTCGAAATGCTTCTAATTCGTATCGGCCGCATATATGACAAGACGTTCGAATGAGTACCCCATACGTAAACAGAATAATGGCTGTTCGTTTTGAATAAGCATCAAAATTATTAGCTTGTCTGGAAATATAGGGAAATTATGAATTATTGTTGATTCCGACCTAATAAAGTAAGAAGTACTTCTGAGGGATGGCCTGCTTTTAGCCTACGCATAATTACGTGACACTTCCAATTAAGGGTCTGTATACATCTAATAGATTTTCTGACATGTTTACGAGGGAGGCAACTTTTGTGACTTTCTGTTTGCATTCCTGTACATCTGGCCCTTTCCTTAAAGGGTCTTCTCTAAAAGAAAAGAATTTGCTCCATTTGGAGCAAATTCTTTTCTTTTGGAGAAGGTCCCTTTCAGAAGGCTGCAAAATCAATTTTGATAGAGTTGCTGTCCCTGAAATTGTATTAATACGCCTTAATGAGAGAGGTTCTGAGAAAAAATAATTGTCTGAAAGATACATTAGAGATCAACGGTGTTGTCGTATATTTCCGATTATATCAATCAAAAAGACAGATGGCATTTTAAACGGACATACATTTTTTCCTGAGGATTTCGGTTAAGCCATAATGTATATTAGACACGTGTTATACAATAAAAGGATACATATAAATGATTACCATTGCGGGGATCTAGCATTTCCTTTTCGGACGACAGTAAACATTACGTATTACGTAAACCCCCTCATATTACAGCCTCCTTCGCTCCCGCCCCGCCCCATCCACCCACCTAAGCCCCCACTTGTACGCTACTAGTGGTGAAATGTGGGACTTTGTCGGAATTCTGAGTAATTAAACAGCTTCTTATGTTTTCGTTTTTAATCTTAGGAATAGTTTACTAGACACATTTTATTTATTAAACCGGCCATAGAAATGGTTCGCAGACTCTCAATGCGAAAGCACATTCGAGAGGTTCCGAAGCCGTAAGCTTAAACTTTAAAAGCAGATGCCATTTAAACACGTTTTTGATAGTATTAAGTAATTGTGTTTCATTCCAATGGTCTCCGAAGCAGACAATTAGAATGAAACGTCAACTCTTATTTCATCTGATGATTAGCCGCCTACAGAAAGCTAAATCTTAAACTGTATATAAAACAAAACGGGTTATACATAAAATATTCCACTTGTATGTCTTTGCAATTGTACAAGAATCTATGACGTCATACGACATGACTAGTCTTATTACTTAAAGACATGAGAATAATATGTACCTCGGCCATTAGTCTTCTCACTGGTAAGAGACGGGCACAACAAAACCCAGTAAACTGCCAATAAACGACCGAGAGGTAGAGGCTCAGTGGGGGAATTTAGTACTGGCTCTTATCTATATGTTCTATTGGTAACATCATATGGGCTGGGGTACAGCAATAGTCCTATGAATGCTATAACCTTTCAGAAGGCCTCTTTAAACTCCCCCCTCTTGCAAGGATATCATTATCACCTTTATATGACATGCCTTTGATCTTTCTTGCGTAGCACCCTGGTAAGGGCAATAAAATCATTAATGAGCGGTACCATTTTTGCTCTCATTTAAACTTTGTCTTTGTATATTTAAAGTAGGCAACTCAATCAAAATGCTTTGCCTTCCGTGTAAAAAAGAGTCTATTCTAAAAGGAAAGCAAATTCTTTTCTTCTAGAGTAGACCCATTTTTTGGAAGGGGCTTGATGTGCAGAAAAGCAAACAAAAAGTCAAAAAGTTCTCTCCTTTGTCAAAAACGGCGGATGTCACTTTAATGGCTCAGTCTAATGAGGCTGCACTATTATGATGTTTGGCTTCGTATTTGACTTCCCTGCAGCAATCAATAATCTGATTATAAATTTGCCAAAAGGAAAATAGAAAGTCCTTGACAATAATGACAATGTGTTAATTATAACATTCTCAGAATACTTAAGTGCGTGATCAAACGTGACAACATATTTCTTATCTAAATGGTCATTAACATTGATTAACCCAGATTCTGCTGAACCCGAATATTGCATGCCTTTGCAAAATAGTGTAGATCCATATCAGTTGGCTGCGGGAGAAGTGAAACTGATCTGGATCTGTACTGCTTGTCATTAAGTATGTGATTTTAAATCAACAACTTAGATCAATGATCTGATTGGCTGAAATTAAGCAGTGGGTATGGCATCTTAATTCATTCAGCATCGCAAGGTTTAAATTAATGTCGTAACCCAAGCATTAGTATTAGGCTATTTTATTCCAGTGCAGCGTTCAAAATATTCATATAACCCTTTTAGCCCTGCAGACCAAGCCAGGTACTTGTGCAAATCAGTGTAGATCCTGATGAGACGGCTCATCATGAGCCGTCTAATCAGGATCTGCACTATTTGCTATTTGGTTAGGAGTTTATTACTTACATCTCTATTTGCAATAATGCATATGTCCAAATTCAATGATGTAAAAGTCCATTTCACAAGGTCAGTATGTAAAGGGTTAAATTAATAACTTCTTCCTTTTTGTTTGTATATACAATGTATTTAAAACTATTCTCTTGAAATACAAAACGTGTTATTCTTTACTTTTCTCTAACATCTCTTTAATCATTTAATATTGTCGGTCGTTGGGCACCAGAGATAACTTTGAGATTGTTTCTGCCCTTAACTGCGAAGCTAAAACCAGTCAGGTCCTTAATGTTGTCTTCTATTTGTTTTGTTTAGCCTGTCCTTCCTTCAGTCCCTTTCACTGTGCCTCGGAGAATTGTCTTTTCCATGCTAGTGGACGTAAGATGTGAACGTACCATCTGAAGTTTTGTTTCTTCATCACGGCGAGGACGTCAACATAGAAACAGTGGTATCTTAGATTTATTTACGTACTTTTTGTGATATTGTCTAAGCAAGATGTTTAGTAGTTTACGGTAGCATCTCATTCCCGAGGCCAGGATTTTTTTTCCAAAAAAAAATCCAATAAAAGTCTAAAAGACTGCCTTTTGAAACAAAGAGCACATTACAGATAGAAAGAAGGGAGTCTCGGTTTTATTGAGATTCTGCGTAAGCAAAAATGAAGTTTGCAACACTGCTTACGTCCCCAATCGTATACATGAGCTGAACGCCATTTTCAACGATCCATAATGGGCCCAATAATCCCAAATGAAACGAAAATATAATCTGCACTATGGTGAAGTACGGGGAGACGTTGTCGCACAAGTATATAAAGAAATATAAAGAAGGTAGATGTAACCAAGCCGCGCAAGTATATATAGAAGGTAGATGTAAGCAGCGAGCCTGCTATTCTCGTTGTTCCATTTCAAGTTTAGTTTTGTTAGTCATACAGTTGTCCGAGCAATTCGTGACAGAATCTAGTGCGGATAATCTTTATTACCAATGTCGATTTATAACTAATGTTTTATAACATTTTAATGTACAAATTCCGCACAACCATCTCCATATGTTTTACTGAACACTCTGCAGATACGTTTGTTTATTACAAAATCAAAGTTTAGTTTCTTTTTTAATCGATAGAACAAAAGCAACAAATTATTTGTTTAGATAAAAATTTTATTTGAGCACTGAATTTTGGAAATGGCCCTCCATTTTCATAAAACCTCAGGTAAAAGCTACCTTTTACCTGAATCTCCTTTAGCAGCAAACAGCCAAGCATCGAAAGAAAAAGAAATGAGGATCAAACAATAATCAAACAAACCAACACATTTATAATAACTGGCATACGAATAACGAAGAACCGCAACAGAGGATTAGCGCTAGTAAAAACTTATTTAATTCCCCTCGAATCTTTTTCAGCTGCTCGTGCTATGGCCATAGAACGAGCAGCAGAAAAAGATTCGAGGGGAATTAAATAAGTTTTTACTAGCGCTAATCATGGCGCTTATTTATGACATGCAGTCTTTCTAATACAACATAAAACGAAACAAACCAACCAACCAACATGATATATAAACATAAACCAACATAATGTATAGATATGCCTATATGACCACCATAGTTTGTGGTCATATAGGCATATCTATACATACTCAAAACACTAAAATGTATGCTTCCTTTTCTTAATGAAAATACATTTCTTATAGTAATAGGCCATTCGGAATGTATTGGCCAAACCTTCACTTGTGAAAATACAATATTATGTGTGTGTGTTACTTGCTCTGAAATGTCATTTTTTTTTGGTGAAATCTATTTGTAATGATTTTATGTTCTATAAAGACTTATGGGTCACTACCTAGGTGCAATTTGTTGTTTTCTTTGCTCTGTCTTCAGATCGCCATTGATTCATCTACTTTGTTCATTGCAGTTTTGATTATTTATGTTTATTTTTTTGTGCCATACGCGGACCAAACACATATTTGTAATTAGGAGACGCATCATAATTATGGACGATATTTCTTTCGAGTAGAACTAGGTGTCCCCAATACGTTACAAAGCGGTTAAGTGCTTAAGTTTATGGATATCCTTTTAGATACCTTCAATTCGGGATCATTCTGGTCGTCTTAATAACCACATCACTACAGCCATTGCCAAAGCATAAATATGATAAAGAACCAGCTAATGAGATTTTGTTTAGCAACAGCTCATGTTGCTATGACAACTGAACTATATGTACCAGAGGACTTGTAAAGGAGGAGCTTGTAGTGATAGTTCCAGGATAATATTCTCCAGTTCTGCCAAAAAAATCATACGTTGGTGGTACGTATTAGAAAAGAAAGGTAAGAGAAAAGTCCAGGGAGTGCCACAATCATAAGCCGCAGCCCTTTCCAGACACCAAGAGAAGCCCCTCTTCGACGGCTTCTAATAAGTACCCCAACATTTCTTTTTATGGAGCAATAAGAAAAAAATCTCAGGATTAACATCAAATACCCCTCCTTAATAATAAAAGTCAAAATGTCCTTTAAATGTACTCATCACGAAAACCCGCCTATATAACTTTAACCCCCTTAAACCCCACTTTTGTATAGTAACACTGGGGTTAACACGGGTATAGATTGTTTTTTCTTATTTTGCCAAAACAACATAGATTGTGGGTACTCGTTAGAACCGCCTCGCCGAGGCGGTTCTAACGAGCGGTTCTAACGAGCACCCACAATCTATGTTTTGAGCAGACATCACGAAAACACGCCTATATAATTTTGACCCCCTTAAACCCCACTTTTATATAGTAAAACTGGGGTTTACCGGGGTATACATTATTTTTCTTATTTCTGCTCAAAAACATAGATTGTGGGTACTCGTTAGAACCGCCTCGTCGAGGCGGTTCAAACGAGTACCCACAATTTATGTTTTGATCAGAAATATGTAAAATATAGGAATTTTTCATCTGAAAATTTTTCAGTTTTTGGTGGTAAAATTTTCAGTATATTTGAATAGGCATGTTTTCATAATGAATATTTTATAGAGCGGCCTGGTAGACTAAATCTGATATCGTTGTAAATAGTGCCGATCCAGATGGGACGGCTTATTTTCAGTTCTGTTCTAGTATTTGACTGATACTCATTACGAAAACATGCCTATTCAAATTTATAGAAAATTTCACCTCCAAAAACTGAAAATTTTCAGATAACTTGAAAAGCTATGATATTTTTCACATTTCTGCTCAAAACATAGATTGTATGTACTCGTTAGAACCGCCTCGCCGAGGCGGTTCTAACGAGTACCCACAATCTATGTTTTTGAGCAGAAATAAGAAAAAATAATGTATACTCTTGTAAACCCCAGTTTTACTATATAAAAGTGGGATTTAAGGGGGTCAAAACTATATAGGCGTGTTTTCGTGATGAATGTGAGAAATATTAGAATTTTTTATCTGAAAATTTTCCTTTTTTTGGTTGTAAAATTTTCAATATATTTGAATAGGCGTGTTTTCGTAATGTGGAACTGCATAAATCAAAAGAACAACACTAAAATGTCTAGCTTACTATCTGTAGGTTGATCCATTCTTCTGTCATGCCAACCAGTACATTAACACAATATCAAGTAAAATGTATATATATATTTTTTTTTTCATGTATAAAATGAAACTAATAGGCATTTTAATGTTATAAATATTTCATTACAAACACACGAATGGAAAGAACCGCATGGTTTATGTCGTCTTCTATAACATTTTATTATCATAAAACAACGCCACACAGACAATTAATTTTGTATGTATGCAATTTTAGAACTTATGACGTGTTTTCGGGGGAGTAGTACATTAAACAGAGCTCCCGATAAGGTGATAATTAAGGAAACTGGATACAATCGGTAGATTTTCTGCCATATTTGTACAAGGGAGACAACTTTTGTGACTTCCCGTTTGCTTCCAGGCGTATCCAAATGAGGTTATTTACACCGGCATTTTTTTTTTATTTCATTCCTTCAACGGGTGTTGAGGTAAAATCTTCATAATGACAGGTAGATTAAGAAAGTAAAACACTTTGTTTCTGTTTGGTTTTCTTCCTAAAATGGATATTTGTATTTTCAAATGTTCAGATCATGTTGTGAAAAAAGCATTCAAAGACATTATCATTTTCAGGCACGAAATTGTTAATTCCGGTTTGGTCATGAATCGCTCTTGCTTTGTAATGAAACCGGAACGCTGAATCCATAATTAGTTATTAAAATTTTAAAATATTTGGCTCAGTATGAAATTATCTCACAAATGATAACATGTATTCAAAATATGAACATGATTAACCCATTTAAGACTGGCATCCCATAAAAGGGACATTGACAAACAGCGCAGTCTGATCACAGTCTTTGCTGATCGCATGTGCCTTCTAGAGCCTCCAGGCTATTCAGAGAGGAATAAACGAAAACTCTTGCCTTTGAAGGTCCTTGTATAGACTGATCTGACAGTCGCACAGGTCTTATTATAGGTTTTGTCTTGCGCTGGCTTAAATATTATCTGAATACTGCCTTTACTCGGATCTTTCATAAAATGAACCGCGTCATTGGAAATGAGCTGTTACACCATATACAAACAGTAAAGATTCAGGCTGAGCCAAAGGCTAGACATATGTTGCCTTAGTAAGGGACCAAACATGTGCCATTAGTGCTATCTTATACATGAACTAATAAAATATTACATTTTCCCCATTGTAATGGCAGCAAATTAAGCAAAAGTCATATGGTAAATAATTAGGAGGCGTCTTTTTCAACAATTTCCATTTGTTCAAAATATCTAAAATGTTCACAGTCATATGACGAAACATTAGAAATTAAAAATTAGTGGAGTAAACCAAAAGCCAGTTTTTTTTTTATATTTTATTCGTTGCTAGAAGCAATATTCAAGTCTGCTTAAATCTATATCGGCCCGTCATCGGCTTGATAAAGGTCCGATATGGATTTAAGCAGAATGCTAGCTTGGAAGCAGATAATGTTGTTTTCCAGTTATATTGAAAACACAGAAGTACAATTTGCACAAGCAAAGCTGAGGTATATAACTAGAAGACAGTCACAGAACACTATTCTATTCTTATCAGAATTCACTCCTAAGGCGATTATTCCAACGATCTACTTGAATAATTATGTTACATTAATTATTCTTATTATTCGAACACGTTAGCGCTTAGCACTCTAGGTAAAATTATCAGAAGACTACATTTTGAAATATTTTTCTTACTTTTCCCAGAAAAAAGGATTTGACATTTCATGCAAATTGTCTCCTTTCAGGAGACAATTTGCATGAAATGTCAAATCCTGTTTACTGAGAAAAATAAGAAAAATATCATAGAGGAGATAATTTGCATGAAATGTCAAATCCTATTTTCTGGGAAAAATAAGAAAATATCATCAATTTGTCGTCTGCTGAAAATGCCCAGAGAGAGTGATAAAGGTTAACTCCCTAATATACGTATCCTAAAATTTGGAAAAAATGTCTATATTACCACCTGTTGATACGCTTAAAATTTGCTTGATGAGATTCTCACACTTTTCTTCAAGTCTGTTTTATTACCTCCGAATGTGTGTAAAATTGCTGATTGAGTGGTGCACAGTGTAAGCTCTGATTAGACACCGCGTTCAGCGTCGTCTGATCTGGGTCTGCACTGTTTGCTCAGGGCTTGTTTGTCCGAATACTTAGGATAAATATGGCACACCAGCAAAGCTCAATCATGTGGCCAGACGGTCACAGAAAATTATTCTTATCAGAACTCACGCCCCAGGCGGTTGTTCCAACGACCTATTTGAATAATAACGCTACATTAATGTCGAGCTGACATTATGACAGACTAAGCAACGCAAAAACATACTCATGAGATCCGTTTGGTTTATGGTGGCGGTGGTGTTCTTCGGTGTAATGTTATGGTTATATCAACACAAGGAGCTTTATATCGTAAGCTCGATCCCAATTTGGGTTGTGGGAATTATCTGTGAGTTAATGGAGCTAGCTTGCACTTGATGTGCCCTGTGTTTGATATAAAAGAGCTGAGGATTTGGTAACGGACAGCGTGTGTGATCCATGAAAGTATGGTGTTTTAAGTTTTGCCTTGTGTTATTTTGATCTTGTGTTTTTCAGTCCTTTTACTCGCTTGGGGAAGAGAGAGCTAATCTTAGTGCTTTTTGTTCGACCTCTGCTTGTTTGATTTTGTCTGTTTACTCTTCCTCTTGGTGTCTGGGAAGGGCTGCGGCTTGTGATGGTGGCACTCCCTGGACTTTTCTCTTACCTTTTGTGTACAAGCAAAAAATAGAAATACACATTGATGGTCCGATATAAATAACAATGCAGATAGGGTGTGCGGTTATGGTCCTATTGACAATAATTATTAACATTACGAAAACACGCCTATTCAAATATATTGAAAAATTTACAACCAAAATAAGGAACATTTTCAGATAAAAAATTCTGATATTTTTCATATTTCTGCTCAAAACATAGATTGTGGGTGCTCGTTAGAACCGCTTCGCCGAGACGGTTCTAACTAGTACCCCAATCTATGTTTTTGAGCAAAAATAATAAAAATAATTTAAACCCATATAAACCCCAGTTTTACTATATAAAAGAGGGGTTTAAGGGTGTCAAAGTTATATAGATATGTTTTCGTGACGTAAGAATGAAAATTTGGTGTTTGGTTATGGTTATGGTTCTATCAACAATAATTATTTATACCGGACCATCAATGCGTATCCGACTTTTGTGTGTACAACCATCATTATTTGTGCCGGTAGGGTCGATTTTACCCCACCATATCTCCGGTAGTTTTACTATCGACCGTTCAAAGACGGTGATCCTGGTGCTGGTTGTTCTTCGTTTGGCTTTGTGACTGTTCACTGCGGTGCTTTTTTTATGTTTTATCCTGCTCATTGTCTATTGTTGTGTTTAGTGGATACTGTCTAGAACTGTGATCGCCTTTTCGGGAAAAAGACAGCTGCTTGCTTTGCTTTTACTTTTTCTGAGGCTTGTTTACTGTCTGTCTTGGTTTGCTTGCTCTTCCTCTTGGCGTCAACGGTAGGCTAAGATCTATAATTGTGGCTTTTTCATTAGGAAAACATGCCTATTCAAATATACTGAAAATTTTACCACCAAAAAATGGCAATTTTTCAGATAAAAAAATCTGATATTTTTCATATTTCTGCTCAAAACATAGATTGTGGGTACTCGTTAGAACCGCCTCGATGTGGCGGTTCTAACGAGTACCCACAATCTATGTTTTTGAGCAGAAATAAGAAAAATAATGTATACCCCTGTAAACCCCAGTTTTACTATATAAAAGTGGGGTTTAAGGGGGTCAAAATTATATAGGTATGTTTTCGTGATGTCCTGGACATTTTGTGTACTATTCTTTTCTATATACCGGCTTCATATGTATCACGGGGCCGGGGTTGTAGTTCTTTGTATGTTTGAAAATTCATGTTTCTCATTTTCAATGGTTTCTTTTCCAACCATTACGAAAACACGCCTATTCAAATATACTGAAAATTTCACCACCAAAAAATGAAAAATTTCAGATAAAAAATTCTGATATTTTTCATATTTCTGCTCGTAACATAGACTGCTTATACTCGTTAGAACCTCCTTGATGAGGCAGTTGTAACAAGTACCCACAACAACTATGTTTATGAGTAGAAATAAGAAAAAAACTAATGTATACCCTTACCAAAATACACGGCTTCTGGCAATATATTGCAGCAATATTGCAGCAATACATTCTGGCAGTATTGCGGCAATACTGGATTTCGTATGCAAGTTAGTTCCTGCAATATTGCCGGAATGATCCTTTCTGGCAATATTGCTTCAATACTGCCAAAACCATCCAGACATGAGCTGGAACATAAATTTCCGGCTCATAGTGCCAAGAAGTTTGACAATACTGCAAGAATTCTGGTAATATTGCCACAAAAAAGTATGTATTCACCACAATGTAGCAGTAACTGTGTTTTTCAGTTTCCTGTTAATTCCAACATATGCAAGAAACTAGAAATAAGCTTGACTTGATTGAGTCAGGGAATGTGCTAGTAAAACCAATGAACTTGAAAATTGCATGCATGCAATTCACTTATTAAACAAACCCATCTTTCACAGAAAAAAGTTTCTTAGGAAGACCCTGGGTTTTCTTGTAAAAAGAGGGTAAGAGAAAAGTCCAGAGAGTGCTACAATCACAAACCGCAGCCCTTCCCAGACACCAAGAGGAAGATCATCTTACATGAAGCACAAAATGTCAAATGTCCTTATGCCTCCTTTCTTAACTGCAACTATCCCTCACTCTGCTGTTGTGAAAATGTAATAATTTTGTATTTCCTAGTTTCACTGCCTGCTTAAAGTAAGTCTTATAGCTAGGTCAATTTCCAGAATTCATGCAGAACAAAAGAACTTATCAATTTCAGAATTATAGCTACCATTAGAAAAAAAATCAGTGTTGAACAAAAAGCAAACTATCTGAAAAACACTCACTTGTGTCAAAAACACTGGGCTAATGCGTTCCTGTTCATGATTGAAACAGATTTTAGTTAAACACATTTTCTTTGTTTGCATCAGTTCCCTCCAAAATTATTAAAGGAAGTTGACACAAGAAGCACCTACTGAGCATGCTCCAGTTTTTGGCAATAAAGTGTTGCCAAATTTCTGACAATAAGTTATTGCCAGAAATAAGGTTGTTGTGGCAATAATATATTGTCAGAAGTCTGGCTTGTTATTGCCACTATTATGGCAATATTGCAGCTTCAAGAGTCTGGCCTTTACTGCTATATTGCCGCAACATAATCATTTTGGTAAGGGTGCCCCTGTAAACCTCAGTTTTACTATATAAAAGTGGGGTTAAAGGGGGTCAAATTATATAGGCATATTTTCGTGATGAAACGCATAACATTTCTTGTACACAAAATCCAAACACTACATTCAAATACATGTGTGAATAAACAAATATTTAATTAGGTCGCGATAAATATTTCGGACTTTAGAATTTGCTTCATGACAGCGAACTGGTCGCGAGGACTGAGACTAAACTAAGCGGATCCAATGCGCATGCTGAAGTTGCCCTTTGCGTTTTGCATATCGCATAATAGCCCTTAACTCATGCTGCTTATATAACGAATCAATCTAAAAATGGCAAAACATAGGGTGAAAATCACAAAATGATCCTTTTAACACAAGAAAAAGCATTTCTTTGATACATAAGAGGATTTATATTGTCATATATCTCTGAGATATGTGTCTAGGGTAACAATAACGACATCAAGCGATTCCATTTAAGTCTTTGCAGACCCATTCACTCCTTTATGTATTGATGTTGAAACGAAAACTTCTGCTCAGACGTTTAAGAGTGATTAAAGCGACTGGCGAGAAAACGTAATGACTTCATTTTTGTGCTCTCATGCGAATCATGTTCCTTCTGAAAAACGGGTCTACTCTAAAAGGAAAGAATTTGCTCCCAAGGGAAGCAAATTCTTTCTTTTAAGAGTAGACCCCCTTTTCAAAGAGGATGGGGGCAAAATAATTTTAATAGAGTTATCTGCCCTGAAAGTATATCAATTCTCCCTAAATATCTCTTGAACGCAAGAAATATTGGCGATATTTTCCCTTTTATTAGCTACTGATGGACGATGGTAATTAACATATAAGACGTTTATAGTCAGCAGAAAAGGCATAAATGCATAACAAAGCAGTACACTTCCAAGGGCAAATACTCTGACATGGAAATATTTGCCTCCGTTCTTATTTTGGGTGATTCTTAAAGGAAAATAAAATGCTCCCTCTCTTTCCTTTTAACAGTAATCTCAATTTTTGCAAGGCTTTAAGAACTAGAGAGACAACTTCATTTCCACAAAAGCAGCCTCCCTCTGCAAATGTCTGTAAAATCCCTCAGTGTATCCATTCATTTTAAGTTCGAATACTTTCGTATTATTCTTGTAATTGTATCGAATTTTTCTTGTAATTGTATCGAATTATTCTTGTAATTGTATCGAACAGACTTTTGCAATTTCTTTCACATCTTGTAAACACAACTTTGCATTTTTCCTCCGACATTGGGACATTTCGTATGCAATATCGTCCATTTTTTTTAGGGAAAGCAGAATATGAATGATGGCACAGTAGTCTCCGAAAGATAAGCTGCAATATTTCTAATTTTCTAATGTGGCAGATAAAACTTACAAAAGAAACTTCAGAATGTTGCTATCCTGCATATTATGCCTCTTCTGAAATCTAAAAAAAAGAAGAAAAAAAAAAAGAAAAAAAAAAAAAAAAAAAAAAGAAGTTGCTCCCAAATTGAGCTGAGGAGAGTAAGTCCGTTCGCTTTTGGTAGACCCCTTCTCGAAAGAGTAACAAAATACTTGAGCGAGCCAGCGCACGACAAAACCTACAAAAGGACCTGTGTAACCAGCAAAGAACAAGATCAGCCTGTACATCCACCCAGTATTGCAAGGGTTCTAGTTTTTTCTAGGAGTGTACTGAAGCTCCGACTATCCCGCACAATCCAGAGTGTTGCGTATAAACTGTACTGAGACACAATTTGCAGGACACAGTCTAATGTACATTTATACGGAGGGAAATACAGCAGTGCACAGTCAAATGTCTGATACAGAATGTACCAAAAATCTGGTACAACTGTATGGCGACAACGATTATCTAATATCTGATATGTGCTGAGACACCGTCTATCCCGCAGAATCCAGTGCCTTGCGCATACAATGTACTGAGACACAACTTGCAGGACACAGTCCAATGAACAATTGTACACTGTCCAATATCTGATATGGAATGTACTGAGACACGCTTTGCCTGCTACACAATCCTGTGGCTTAAGTATAAAATGTACTGAGACACGACCTGCAGGACACAGTCCAGTGTCTAGCCGAAGTTAACGGAGGAAAAGATTGCAGGGTACAGCCCAATGTATCATATGGAAAGTACTGAGACACCGCCTTTCCCACACAATCTAATTGCTTACATATAATTTGTACTGAATCACAGCCTGCAGGACACAGTTCCATGTCTAGCCCAAGGGTTCGGAGGCAATGACTGCAGGGCACAGTCCAATATCTCTCACGGAACGTATAAAATACCGAGACAGAGCTTGCAGGACACAGTCCCTTGTACAAGTGCACGGAGGCAAATACTGCAGGGCATAGTCCAATGTACAAGAGAACAAAGCTAAAATATTGTAGGACACAGTCTTATGTACAAGTTTACGGAGGCAAAGATTGCAGGGCACAGTCCAATGTACAAGTGTACGAAGACAACGCTTGCAGGACACTGTCCAATGTCTGATATTAAATGTACTAAGACACCGCCTACCCCCACATTGCAATGTAGGATACGGCACATACTGAAACATGGCCTACCAGATGATTCAAATTACACCGAGACATCGCTCGCAAAATCCGTTCCAATGTCTGATACAATGCATCGAGACAACGCTTACAAAAAAGAACAAACCAGTGTCTGAAACAGAATGTCAGAAACACGGTTGCAAGACACAATCTAATGTTTGGTATATAATATACCGAGGCACTGCTTGCAGAACGTCCCATTAGGAACCACATTACTACTGACGTCACATTGTTTTTATACCCTAAAACTACTCCTATCTAAAATTAGAGTGTACGGAATAGATGGTGATAACAATGTAGGGTAAGAGAACTGCAGTGTTCTGTTTATTTCAGGTCATAGGTTGTTCTTGGAGGAGATGACTTTCAGACAATAAAAGATTATGTTGGGAACTATTTGACTGTGTGGAGTGCTACAAGTTTGCGACCATGAATAGAAGGTTTTTATTTTATGTCATATGGCAGGCAATGTCACATGTTTGGAAGTGGTGAAAAGGACACGAAAATCCCATGCTTTGTTGCTGACTCATGTGGTCATCACATCACACTAAACTTTGGATATGATTTGGGATCATGGAACTGTAGCAGGTGACAGACTTTTAACTCTTAGCACTCTGTCTTATGGAGAAATTAAAAGGGTTATGTCACCAGTATACCTGCTACTACGTTCATAAGACACCGCCTAATGTCTAACACATAATGTACTAAGACGCGGGAAGCGCAAAAGTTGCATGCAGATACATTCAGCAATTCTTAGATATGTCGGATAAGTGCATTTGTCTTTCACAAAAACCTTAATAATATACCCCGTGCTTTATAAGGGCTTTGAAAGGAACGGATCATAGATTGTACTTTGCAGATGCCTAGACGAATCTATATCTATGTCATTTGCATATACGATAATTTGATAAC
This sequence comes from Anodontia alba, assembly GCA_964016985.1. Taxonomy (NCBI): domain Eukaryota; kingdom Metazoa; phylum Mollusca; class Bivalvia; order Lucinida; family Lucinidae; genus Anodontia; species Anodontia alba. The sequence goes on along the minus strand of OZ024833.1, from coordinate 29,925,750 downwards.
GATCTACTGGCTTGTTTAGGCACTATTTATAGACTATCATTAATGATTGTTATATGTTTAATAGTCCCTGTGCTAAAATAGACGAGACGAAAGTACTTGAAAATTCGGTGTGAAGGATGTTATCTGTCTTGTCGGGAAACAGTAAAAAAAGTTTGGATTAAAAACATAACTCCCTAGTCTATACTTCCGACAATCCCGTATCTATTTTAGTATTTTGTATTCAGTGTAGAATGTCCAGGCGAAGTTCTTAAGGAAAGCCTATAAAAAGTTAATTGTGTAACATTTTAGAAATTCTTGACATTTTTGCACCTTTATTGGAAGTAAAGCAAAGGCCGAAGGCCAAATGCGACTCACCGTCTAAGACTGACAGAAATATTCTTGTAATGATTCACTGAAAAGGTTCATCAGGACAAAATATTAATTAACAATTCTTTTAATCTAATCACAAAAATTGAATTTTCACTTACTGTGACAGTTTCGGTTCTCATCGAGAACCATCATCAGACTGTCACTTTGACCTCGTGATGCCACGGGACTTGGACTGCTAACCAAATGACTGGTTACTAATGGTAAAAAAAGGCATGCAGATCGTGTTCATGATATATGCCCCTAACCCCCGCTTGTCCCGGTTCATGGCGTGTGGAAGATTTGATTGTCAAACTAATCTGATGTAAAGAGATTCATTGACAGTTACTTGAATTTGTACAGTTTTGTGTCCACAGGTGTACGTACTGTGTACAATTGTCTACTTGTCCTTTCTTACTGACATCTAGAATATCGTCCACATACGGAATTCGGCTACAATAACCTACCTTCATTAGTTGTCGACAATAAGGAAATACGCACAAATAGTTACTTGGGGAACTGCAAAAAAAATTGTTTGGTGACTGTATCCAAGCATCACAAACGAAGCTACATATGAAGACCTTGATAAATGTTATTCATTCCAGTTTTTCTTGATTTCAGGAAAAAGGGTGAAACAAAGCACACACTAACAGGGCGTCTACAAAGGCCATAAATGAAATGGACTAGCAGGCGCTTGGTTTGACAGCTGATAGCAGGAAAAGCAGCTAGTCAATCCCTTATTAGAATAGGATAAATTAAAAGGTAAACATGTCTAAAGAAGCACAAGAAAGTGTGTATTGATTGGAATGTTGTGAGCAGAACTACAGTCGACTCTCGTTTTCTCGACTTCGCTTCTCTCGAATAACCGCTGATCTCGAAGTGATAATCTGGTCCCTGTTTCAACATAGACATCTAACTACAGGTAACAAAATATTGTGGAAAAGAGAAGAAATTGCTCCTAAGGAGCGATTTCTCCTTTTTCCACCGTGACAATATTTTCAATATATCTCTAACCTCAGGAGTCAAATTAAATATTTATTTGTGAAATGTGGTTGGTCGATTTACTTTTTTCCTCAATTCTGCAAATCTGATATGTCGAGGTACTGATTTTTCAGAGGGTCTCTTGGACTTCGAGATAACGAGAGTCGACTGTTTTCCAAAACATGCTTGTATGGAAAGCCATGGAAAATTAATTGCTATCCAGTGCCATAACGGTTCCACAACAGAGGTTCACATGTGACCGGTGCTGTAGCGATAGCATGTTATTCCAAGGACTTCGTGTACAATAACGTCAAAAAGATTGCCTTTGGAAACAAAGAACACATTACGAAATAGAAAATGGGAGTCTCGGTTTTATTGAGACTCTTCATAAGCAGTAATTAAGTTTGCAACACTGCAAGTTTGCGACTAATGAAGAAAAAAGAAAACTACCCATTACCGTACCAAACTTTTGCTGATACATTGGACCACGGAACAAGAATTAAGTTGAGGTTAGCACAAATTCGAGAGCTCCATAATGTCCGAGACAAGTAACTTTTTTTTTAAGTTTACTGTCCTTTTAAAGTCTATTGCGCCTTGTCTGTCGAAACGTTGGTGAAGAGAGAAACTACATCATGAAAATTGAACATTTTCTCTTCTTCATTCATGACCCCTGTAGCGAACGTGCTAAAGTCCTCCAAGTTCTTGACATGGTGGTCAGTACTAAGGAACTAAGTATGTCCGCCAGAGCCCTAGATGTGTATAGACTATAGAACTTGTACATTTGACTATCGGTCGGAGGAGTATGTTCTGTTTATGTATCTTCGATGTACAATGTATCCTAGGAATGTTTTCTGCTGTAGGGTATAGGTAGTCATACTGGGCTACCGTGATATTATCATCGGTTTCAAGTCTATTTGATATGTCTACGAGCTTCCTTTTGCATTTGAGGACAGAATCCTGGCCGCATCATATATTTTATCATCAGACAGCATCGGAACCATCGTGCCTTTATACTTTTTCCTGTCTAATATCACTGCTGCTCTACCTTTATCTGCTGGAAGGATTATCATTCTTTGAGCAGTCCAAGTCCGGTGACATCACGAGGTCAAGACCACAGTCTGATGATGGTTCTCGATGAGAGCAGAAACTGTTACATTAAAATGTTTGTTTTTTTTCTTTGAGATAACACAAAAATAATTCTTTGAATTATTAACCTTCTTATTATTTTTTCGAAATCCTCATTTTGCAGCAATGAAATTTGCGTAGGAAAGGACGAAAGCACAAGATGAGACATGCAAAAGTATACACTGTAAATAACTGGCTTCACTCTAACGCTTAGCGTGTTAGATTAAATTTTGCAGCAGACGACAAATGAAATATTTTTTCCTTATTTTTTTTTTCAAACTAATACGCTTTGACATTTCATGCAAATTGTTTTATAGCAGAGTCGCTCCTAATGAGAGTCCATAACATATGTTATTTATGAAGAAATAAGCAAAAATGTCAATATTTTTCGTTAAAAATTTGACTTAAGAAAGATCTACTGCTTAAACATAAATTTCACTTAGTTTGTTAACGCTTAATAGTCTGGGTAAAATTTTTCAGCACACGGCATATTGAAATGTTTTTCTTATTTTTCCCCGAAAAAAAAAAAAGATTAGACATTTCATGCAAATTGTCACTGGAGACAATTTGCATAAAATATCACATACTGTTTTCTGGGAAAAATAAGAAAAATATATATGATAATATATTTAGTTGGTAGTCTGCTGAATTATCCCAGACATAGGTTACTGAAATGAATGCCAGTATTTCAAAAAACCTCGCAAACATTAAAGAGGCATAGCATCGAACAACTTATAATTGCCATGCCTTTTTAAAAATGTCTTAACTCTTGCCATGCTGAATCAATCAAGATGCCACACCCACTTCTAGTTTTCAGATTACTTGGACCAGGCTGTTAATATAAATTTACATACATTGAAAAACAATGCAGATTTAGATCAGGTGGCTTCTCACACTGTTTGCAAAAACAGGGCATATCCGGGTTCAGCAGGACCAGAGTTCAATTACACATGCGCTATTTGTTGTGTTTGTTATTCTGCCATGTGATTAACAAAGTCAGATCCCTTCAGTTCCTCATAGTTTTGTTCGTTCTCTGTTCGTTAGAGTTTTTATGGTATCGTTTCGTGTCATTCAAAATGGTACTCGTAGAAGATGTCCAGGAAGCGCCACAGTCCCAGAAAATAGCCTGTCAATGACACCAAACGGAAGAGTAAACGAACCAAGACAGACAGTACCAAAGTAACAAAGCAAAGAAAAGCAAATCACCCAGCTCTCCCTTCCCCAGCAAGGTGAGCACAATGCTAGACAGGATCCACTAAACTCACCAATAAAACAACAGAACAAACATGCAAAACGCCCCGCCACGAGGAGCCACAAGGCTACACAAAGAACAAATAACACTAGAAAAGCAAATCACCCAGCTCTCCCTTCCCCAGCAAGGTGAGCACAATGCTAGACAGGATCCACTAAACTCACCAATAAAACAACAGAACAAAACATGCAAAACGCCCCGCCACGAGGAGCCACAAGGCTACACAAAGAACAAATAACACTAGAACCACCGCCTAAGAAATGTTAGTTTTAAAAACTGCCGGATGTTTCTTCGTAACCCTTGTTATGCTTAACCCGGACATACCCTGCGTTTGCAAACAGTGTAGATCAAGATCAGTTGGCATTTGGATCTGCACCGTTTGCCATAAAGTATGTGAATTTATAGCAACAATCCGGGTCAAATAATCTGATTGGCTGAAAATAAGAAGTGGGCGTGGCAATTTGATTTATTCAGCATGACAAGGGTTAACACACCAATAAGACAACAGTACAAAACATGAAAAACGCCCCGCTACAAGTGGTCACAAGGCCACAAAAAGAACAAACACTACTAGAACCACCGCCTTAGAAAGGTCAGTTTCTTCAATCTTTCTTTGATACCTCGGGTGTGTTATGTTCCGTTTTTGTGGCCAATTCCGAGATCCCCACATTTAATTATTTTCTGTATATTGTCGATGGCCGTTGAGCGTTACCATCACGAAAACAGGTCTATATAATGTTGACCCCATTAACCCCACTTTTATATAGTAAAACTTGGGTTTACAGGGGTATACATCATTTTTCTTATTTCTGGCGCTCAAAACATAGATTGTGGGTACTCGTTAGAACCGCCTTGCCGAGGCGGTTCTAACGAGTACCCACAATCTATGTTTTGAGCAGAAATATGAAAAAAATCAGAATATTTATCTGAAAATTCATTTTTTGGTAGTAAAATTTTCAGTATATTTGAATAGACTTGTTTTCGTAATGAAAACATATAAAGAGGCCACAGAGTCATCGTGACATTTCTATATACATTGTATCTACATGTGTCACGGCAACATGTCTGTCACTTCAATCAGGATATTAAATAGGGGAATAAATAATATATTGATTGAACTTGATGGATATGAGAAATGACAAAGTTACCATATTTCCTTATATATTCGGAAATCTAAATAATTCCAATACAGTACTAAACTTTTGACCGAAATGTGTGCCTCACCAAAGAATTTTTACCTCTAAAATAAGGGAGATTCTGATTATTAAGCATATTAGGTCTGATTTATGCATAAAAGGTTGCTACAAGTATCAAACAATGACAAGCTGGTTTAAAGGATGGTTTAAAAACTGCAAAATTCGGAACCCCAGCTCCTGATAATACAGACCAACGCATACCTCTATTTTCACTATATATGATGGGAGAACACGGGAATATGCATTACACAGACTTATTAACGCAATGTTTTACTCAGACGTACTTATCAGAACATACTTCAGGGTAAAACCGGTAAGCCACAATGCAGAACTTAACCTTTACCACTCTCTGGGCTAATTCAGCAGACGACGAATTGATAATATTTCTCTTCTTTCTCCCAGAAAATTGGCTTTGATATTTCATGCAAATTGGAGACAATTTGCATGTAATATCAAGGCCTATTTTCTGCGAAAAAAAAAAAAAAAAAAAAAAAAAAAAAAAAATAAAATAAAAAAAAAAATAAGAAAATATTTCAGAATGTCGTCTGCTGAAATTTTTACCCGGCATGCTTACCGTTAACAGAAGACAAAAGATCAGCATATGTGATTTTTACCAGACAAGAGCTATTAACTCTGATTGATAATTTTCTATACCACGCGAAGTAGCATGAAATACCCATAATGGAATACAATTGTTTTGAAATATAATAACATTAATGTAGATAAGGTGATTTCAAAAGAATTTTACTATTATTAGATTGCTTTAACAATACATCCTTTTATGTTTTTTTCCTATTCAGAATTATTGGCGGGTGCAGTTGCATTCCAAAGTCATGTGATTATCTCGTATAAACCCGTTAATGTTTAGCAACTCAGAAATCCCAGCTAGCATTCTACATAAATCTATAGTGGGCCGTTATCGGCCCGTCAGGGTAGCTGACGGGCCGATAATGGTCCGCTGTAGATTTTTGAAGAATGCTAGCTGGGATCCTTGTCAATAGTGTACACCCAAATCAGACACAGCAGAACGCTCTTATTGCTCTAACAAGTATAAGCTTTCAAGAAAAGCTTGGTCTACGCTTCGCGCACAATAAATGCTACAGCTGATTTAAACAGTCTTGGGTTCTTTACATGCAAATCTCGACTAAATCGGCTAAATTCCAAAATGCAAAGGGTAAATTGGAGAGGTCTAAATGATATCTCGTCTAAACGAGAACGACCCTAGGTCACATTAAAGAATAATTGCTGGTGATTTCACATCGCTTTTTTGGCTTACCTCATCAAAACTAAAGTAAGTAGTTATAAGAATATCTTTTTTTTTTTTGTCACGTTGTCACGGGAATGCTATAAATTGTGCTTCGGAGTACCAATGCTTCCACCGACTTTAAAAAGTGAAACTAAAATGATCAACGGGTATCCGAATAACTGATAAAGCGCTGCAGTGGTCACCTTTTAGAATATCTACATACGTGCCGTGTGCCGAGAAAAGTGCGCGCGAATGGAGAACACCTTCTATATATTAGGTGTTCCAATATTGAAATATTATTCTATTCGATTAAGTGCTATATCTAATCCCGGGTTTTACTTATAAGCAACACGCATAAAGTCAGTGGTGCGTTGTGGGTCAACAACTGAATCACTTCCGTCCCCGAACCGCACATTACATTGTCTACGCCCATGGGCGTAGACAGTCATTCATTTTACAATTTATATATCTTCAACGCAGCTGGTGTTAGTTGTGTGCGGCGGCCGTAAATCGTCTCCCCATACTTCAATAGTTTCTGGTCCTTAGTAATCATTGAACTCATTCCGGGATTTCTGAATTTTTATGATGGTCAGTAATGAAGCCTAATTGGCCGAAACTAGGTAGTTTGGCCTAGAGACCATGACACTTTAACTATTTCAGTTTTGTGAGTGTGTTCATTACTCTCAAGGGTCATTCCTAGACTGTCTCCAGTCGTTTCTGCAATTGTTTTTTTTTTTTCCTGTAGCTGTGTTTCTCTTTAATCACATTTCTCTGTTTTACTACAGAAACTTTTTTCCACTAGGGGACATAACTTATCAAATCATTATAAGCTGTACTAGATTATATACCTTTGAAAAGAAAAGAGAAAATGATAGAAAAGATAGAGTCTGGAGACAGACTAGGGTCACTACTTTTAGAATCTATTTGTACTGTTTCTAACGAGATAAGCTTTTTAGAGCAACAATATCAAAGAAAAAAGTGACTAATGATCATACCCCTTCAAACGATAGGCCATTCCAGTGTACACGACAGTATAGTCTACTGAACTGGGCCCAGTTGTTCAAAGCGTCGTTAGCTTAACGAGCTCGTTAAGGGTCATTTCGTTAACTGTTTTAGCGGATTCAATACACAATATTCTGATATTTTTTTGCAGCTACTCACATTTTTTCTGCAAAAAAATTCGGCATATTTGCGTATCACTCGATGTAAATTTTAACGAATCGTTAACTAACGATGTCGTTAGCTTTGAACAACTGGGCCCTGGGTATTAAAAGAACCATCATATTCATCCTGTGTGTTCGGACACCTTACTCCCTTACCTAAAGGTTGAACAACTTAGCTAACTGCCTGTTGAACCCGAGATGGCTATACTTCATGACTGCTGCTTTTTCTGAGTGACTTGATTTATATTTTAGATGATATCAAACTATTTCCCAGTGGGCACACAACGTTAAAATGACGTCGTATCAACGTCGATGCGACGTGAACACGTCGCATCGACGTTGGTACGACGCCATTTTGATGTTGTGTGCCTGCTGGGTTACCGCTTTCATCGTTGCATGAAAAAGCAACTTGTGCTTTGCAAATCCCAGTCCAAAGATGTGCCTTAACTTAAGGAAAGATCCCTTTAACTTGTTTAAATACAGAATAAATCAAACTGAGAAAACAGAAGTCTCGGTTTTATTGAGTCTCTTCCTGGCGAATGTTTCAAATGCCTCCCTTGAAAATGTATTAATTTTTAGAGGAAAATGGATGGGATACTTGAGGAGAAAATGTACTTTATAACCTATAACCTGTACCCCGTGGAGACTGTCAAGAATTCTTGGAGCATTGGCTGTCCATGAGATTCCAACCAAGACTCTCATCACATAGCGCAAATGAGCAGGCTCATCTGAATCTTGGCTGGGTATCCATGTAATACGGTACATTTCCTCACGTTGGAATTCCATTATGTCTACCAAGAAAATTGGTTTTGACTGTACCGCTGCAGGAAACATTACGAAAACACGCCTATTAAAATATATTGAAAATTTTATAACCAAAAAAGGAAAATATTCAGATAAAAAATTCTGATATTTTTCATATTCCAGCTCAAAACATAGAATGTGGGTACTCGTTAGAACCGCCTCGCTGAGACGGTTCTAACGAGTATCACAATCTACTTTTTTGAGCAGAAATAAGAAAAATAATGTATACCCCTGTAAACCCCAGTTTTACTATATAAAAGTGGGGTTTAAGGGGTCAAAACTATACAGGCGTGTTTTCGTGATGTTGAACAGATTCATGATTGTTGAATACCGGATGATTTGTTTTATGGAAAACTAAAATGAATGACAAAAAATATTACTAAATAAACATTGCGTCTGCTAATCGTCGTCTGTAGAATGCCCAAGGCGCAACAAAGAATCTGTGTTAATATATCAAATTGCTGATAAATTACATTTCATTAATTCCACTTCGAGAATTATCTGAAATATGCAATTTGTAACAATTGTGTGTTACAGTTTTTTTTCTTTCTATGCAAAAAAAAAAAAAAAAAAAAAAAAAAAAAAAAAGTGACTTATGAGATTGTTTATAAGTTCCTTAATGACTGTGAAAAATTACTTTTATATGCGTGAAATCGCATAAGCGGTATTTACAATATTGCTTCTATCATTCTTTTCGCAGCATGAAATGTTAAAATTGAAAAATGGTTACTTAATTGATGCGCAACGCTAAGAAGGCCCTTATTTCACTAAAAAACAGCGAATATCCAGATCAACGCAGCAAGTGCACTCTGAACAGGGCAAATTCTTTTGTTCAGTATATTCAACAATATCCTGTGATTCTATAAGAGGGTTCGAAAATTTTGACCGGAATGCGCCCGTACGGAGACTGATTGGACATTCAAGACTTGCTATTAGTGACATAAGAGGCCTTTTACAAAGTTAACCATTATACATTAGCTACATAACGAAATTGTGGAATTTTTGTACTGGGGCAGTCAATAAGTTTCGACTCCTATTTTAACCTTGGTCCTACTGAATCCGGATCTGCCCTGCTTTTGCAAATAGTGTAGATCCAGATCAGTGGGCTTAACTGATCTGGATCTGTAGTAATTAAGTATGTGAATGTATATCAACAAAAATGATCAAGTATCTGATTAGCTGAAAACTAGAGGAGGGCGTGGCATCTTAATTTATTCAGCATGACAAAGATTAACAGACCTATAAGAAATGAATAGTTTCAAGCCATCGCTCTAAATAAGAACCTAAAAAAGGTATTGATATAGTTCTTATTTCTTCACGAAAACATATCTTGTAGCAAGTAAAAGTATTTACAATACCTGTGTACATTCCGAAACCAAATCAATCAGAGTTATAAATTTACCTCATCATAATGGATAACTAGACTGGAAAGGTATTTACCGTAATCATTACGAAAACATCCTTTTTCAAATATATAGAAAATTTCACCTCCAAAAAAACAGAAAAAAATCAGATAAAAACAACTCTGATATTTTTCATATTTCTGCTCAAAACATAGATTGTAGGTACGGTGAGGTGGTTCTAACGAGTACCCACAATCTATGGTTTTAAGCAGACATAAGAAAAATAATGTATATCCCTGTAACCTCAGTTGTACTATATAAAAGTAGGGGTTAAAGGGGTCAATATTATATAGGCATCAGACGCCTTATTTGACTGCTCGATGATGTGCATAAAATATTATGACATAATAGCAAACAATGTAGACCACGACCTGGGTCTACACAGTTTGCTAAGGCCGCCTATCTATCAGACGCCTATTTATCAGACGTTTTAGAGTAAATATGGTATCTGTTATTCGAGAATAATAAAAATGCTAATTTACTAGTAGCCACAGTGTATATTCCTGTGTATAAATTCGGATAGTACAAATGCTCTTAATCTTGATTTGTTTTCGAAGTGAAGGATGACAAACTTTATATGTCCGTACAAGGCAGGCATAAACAGGGCTTTTAATCGTATAGATCGTTTGCTAAGCAAAACCATTCAAGAAAACCATAGAAAAGTGGCAAAAGAACGTTCTAGTTTTACTTTATGGGATTTTCGTTAACGTTGTCTTCACGCGGAAAAGTCTAAAAAGTTTAAAAATCACAACGTCATACTAAACCTGTGTATGTTTGTCTTGCATAGGCATACACAATTTAAGGTAAACTCTTTCTCCGCTTTCAAAATATTTCAAAATAAAGATGGAGTCCGAACATGTGTATCATCCGAATATACATATAGGGGTATACAAGGTGAAACTTGACTTCTCTCTGTAAAGCAGAATACTCGCTAGTTTTTGTATGTGTCTGGTTGTGTGTGTGTGTGTGTGTGTGTGTGTGTGTGTGTGTGTTTATCGCAAACTGGTTTGCATCTTTTGAATGGTCAATTGTGATACCATCTTATGTGACCTCAAATTATCGATTAGCCGTTAATCTCGCTGACGAGACTTGACGTTAGATCGAATAGACTTGACGTTGGATCGACTAAATTATACCAATAACAGTTTATTTTATATAGGAGTGAATAAATAATATAAACATATAAAAAACATACATAAATTATGTTCACGCTGAACGCCACTTCGATTGTGCCAAAAGCAAGCTCAAACGGTATAGTTCGCCGATATTCGCAAGCGACCACCAAAAACTGTCACTACTAAACGAAACGTTATCAAGCCTGCGTTCAATAAAGCAAAGCGTTCGCGAATTTTTAGCAGCTTTCCGTTGAATGCCCCTCTCACTCGCAAGAGCACTTAACTTGTTTGTAACTTTTCTGCTCAAGAAACAAATCAGCAGACGACAAAAATCATGAATATTTTATATTTTTCTCCCTCGCTTAAAATAGACCTGGCATTTTATTCAATCCAGTTTAAACAAAAAGTCATGTTATATTTTCTGTTGAAACATCAGAAAAAATTGTTTTGAATGCCTTGAACGTACATTAGTATTCAATACTTCATGCTAACGGTAAAATGAAGTTATATTAAACATTGTGTTGATGCGGAAACTAATAAACTAATCGGGACCTGCACTCAAACAACGAGGTCGTACGGTCCCAGTAGACATGGTGCCGAATTCTCGTTTGCTTTGCGACAAAACTGTCTTCGGGTATATACAAAATATTCAGGCTAAGATAAGAGTACGCATGCACCGTGTAGAACTAAAAATGTGAACCGCTCACGCTCAGACGACTGTTCACCTGCCAAAAGGTCTGCACATACACAATTTGCAGATCCCCGAAGTAGTTATGGACTTTTTCGCAATGACAAGGAGTTGCACGATATTTTACTTTGAATGTATCGTTGTCGCAGACAACTTCGGCTTGACTGATCTACTGAGTAGCCGAAACTACTTCTAGATATAGAGGTTAGCTGATGAGAATTTAAAAGAGGATTGTACAATCCTGTACTATTTTGTAATATTTCAGTCATTTAAGAGGTAAACGGGCTAAACATGAATGCCTTTATTAAGATCTGCGACACACAGGCAAACGACCTCCAATGTTTCCGTACTCACATTATAGGGTATTCCATTAGAAGATTGATGCATATACCACCACGCCTGATTCTAATTCAGCTGCCGTGCAGTCTCATGCTGATATTTCTATACTCTCATCTGATATGAAACCCTGTGTGACAATTTCTCCCCTGATGGTGGTACGCCACCCCTGGGTAAAATTGTTACAAAGCCCGTTGCATGTTTGGAATAGAAACCTAGTCCAAAGCTTTTAAAATGAATTTAAAGACAAACTTTCTAACTGGCAGGAGAGAGTTTCAGTTCTTCCATTCATTACAGAGGCAGGTACACCTATTATCCCTGACTATATTTAAGGCGCTGCAGAGTCTCATTAGGAATTGTCTGTCTAAACTTCTCATATCCAATCCTTTGCTCCTAAATCTTCTACATTTTTCTGCTTTGACTAGATAGGTACATGCACTACCCTTAACCGTTTGGAAGTTTCAGTGGAAAGTTTCCCATATACTCGAAAGTCATTGACATTACTTACAAGTTTAACAGTACATTTCTATCTGAGAGGTGTGTACTTTATTTTGTTCATTAGAGGGTGTGACACATGTGACATCACCTCTAATGAACATAAAACTATATCCCTCACAGTTAGACATCTCAAACTGTAGCGCCTTGCTATTCTCTTTAATTCTACTTTTTTGTACATATACCACCCCAAACCGATAGTAAGATTGAAAATTCCTTTGCATGGTTGTACTGTTAACCATTAGTTTTAAATTAAATTTAAGATGAATAGATGTTGTTAATTTTGCTTTTTTTCCACAGTTCTGGACAAAAGAGACAGCTTTTGCTTTTCTGTACACCCTTGTATAACTAGAGCAAACAGGTCCTTAATAGAAATTATATTCACTATTACCTTAGTCTGTCTTCGTCCGACACAGTAGTAGACCTCATTTTAATAATGATGCAGAGAAAGTGATTCACTGTTTTCTTTGAAACAAAATGATGACGAGTATATGTTTAGGTCAGCTTCACTTTTACTATTTCAAAAACTTCTGAACTCTATTTCACCCGTTAGGATCTTTGTTTTTTTCTCAACTGAAGAAATAAGGTGTCATGTGAAATTGTGCAACTAGAATAGATAGAAAGTGGTTGGCTTGCTAAACAGCTGATCTAGTAAATAAAACAGTACTGTTGGAGGAAGAAAATCTAAAGGTTTACCAGTTTTAATTTAAAATCTTAACAAAAATAAGTTAATTATTAAGATTATATTGATATAGTATGAAATCATAAGGTTTAAATGGAACTATTGATCGGAGACCTATTTACGTGAGGTGCTGGTAACTAGACAGTGCTTGAGTACCTCAATATTTCTAATAAATTTAACATTTTCGTAATTTTCATTTAATGAGAAAAAAGGACTCCAGACTGAGCTGCTCTGAGGATGTTTTAAGTTTTCTGACAATTTAATTTCCCAGCGGTACGTATAATCAGTATCAGCGTGATATTGCAGTGATGACACATTGGCCTTAATCTTCAAATATACGACATTTAATAAAATAGTTATCAGACAGCAAGGCATGGATGGCAATGCATAAAACATCCAGGCTAATGCGTCCAGCAAAGACTCAGATCAGCCTGCGCATATGCACAGCCTGAGCGGAGTCTTAGCTGCACGCGTGACACAACCTAGGAACGTTAGCTATCCAAAGAACGCCAAGCAAAGACGCTGATCAGACTGCATTGATGCGCCGACTGATCTAAGTCTTCGCTACTGCACATGCAGTAAAGTACGTTATCTCAGGTTGTGGCTTAGATATCTAGATATGTGTGTGGCCGATTTTATGCATCGCTTCGCCAAGGTTTGAAAGGAACAAACGAAACTGTTCCCTGCGACACGTTAGAACAGATTGTATTCAGATCAGCCAGCATGGACATTCTTGTTGTGAATTATACCCCTCTTCACACAGGTTCTTAAAATATCCTATAGAATGTGGTGTTCACGCGAGTTTGTTCATACCTCATAAATCAGTACAGGATCTTGCATGAGTGATCATTTCATATGAAATTTATGAAACGAGCCTTCGGTGAGTTTAATAAATTTCATATCGAATGACCACGAATGCAAGATTCTGTTTAGCTTATGGCCTTTTTTTTCAACAGATAACAGAACGTTATCACGGACAGTGTAATGACGTTATGCGCCAGTTACCAAGTGTTATGTAACGTGTTGTCATATCATTTTTATGACATGACGTAATCCACTGAATAATATTAACGTCATATGATAGTATTATTTATCACATGACCGTCAAGTTATTCAGTGAAATAACCCATGTCATAAAAATCATATAACCACACGTGTTATAACACCTGCAAGGCTTCCCATTGGTTAGCCTAATAACCCTCATTAATATTCGTATTACACCGCTTATTGATAGCAACCAAGATGGTGTCCGCATTCGCCGCTACAACTTTTACATTTGGAACAGATTCTCCCTTCAATTTTGAGATGATTTTGAGAAGAACGATAAATGTCAGACCGACGGAGGGGGAAGACACAAAACAATCACACTGTGAATAATACGGCTACCAGAAATATTCATGGTGGTTAAAATTCGATGTTTTCCGGCAACATATTTGTAGGCACTCTCAACATCGATATCGTCAAACCGTCAATGAAAGAAAAAAAAAAAAAAAAAAAAAAAAAAAAAAATTACCTCCTCCAAAAATGCATTGGAGGATGACATGACTCAGACAGTCAATAAATGTGTCAAATCAAAATCCAAACTATAGTTAAAACGTTTAATAGTCTTGAAATCTGTCGTTTACTTGAGTGCGTCAACCACCGTATAAAACTGTATTATCAAGGTCAATGACCTTTAAATACATGTATGACAGCTGAGTGTGGGGGATTTCCCCACTGATTCTCAGTGACGTATTGACTCGCTGAATGACGTTGTTCAATGGAATATTTAGTTTTGAATTGATTTATTCAAATGAAATGTTTATTAGCTCAAATAAAATTCATCATTATTTCCTTCAGTTTAACGAAGTAATAAATGGCATATTTATCTTGTTTCTAGTTATTTTCGGTACTTATCAAATAATATGCGAACTATTTTTGTTGCGTAGTACTATTGACTCCTTGGTAGTGACTTGTTCCGCTTAGCTATGGAAAGCCGTTATCTTTAAAAATATATTTTGTGCACTTTTTGTCATCGGAAGGGCCATGTGATAAACAGAATCTTACATTCGTGGTCATTTAATATGAAATTTATGAAACTCGTTGGGTAATTTCGGTATTTTGCTCGCTAAAGCTCGCAAAATACCAAAATTACCCAAACTCGTTTCATAAATTTCATATTAAATGACCACTCATGTAAGATCCTCTATATATTATGCAAAATCTATAAAGGTTATCATTGGAAACACCGATCACATCAAAGAACGAAACTACATCACGAAAACATACCTATATAATTTTGACCCCCTTAAACCCCACTTTTACATAGTAAATCTGGAGTTTACAGGGGTTTACATATGTTTTCTTATTTCTGCTCAAAAACATAGATTGTGGGTACTCATTAGAACCGCCTCGTCGAGGCGGTTCTAACGAGTACCCACAATCTATGTTTGAGCAGACATATGAAAAAATATCAGAGTTTTTATCAGAAAATTTTCATTTCTTTTGGTGGTAAAATTTTCAGTATATTTTAATAGGCGTGTTTTCGTAATAGAAGAAAACTAGGGTTCATTGAGACTCTTCACATGACAGCAGTGTAGTTTGCAGGCTGCATACGCCTCCTGGCACTGACTTAAGTGGAACTTGATTTTCCAACTTAACACAATGGGCTCAGTGATCCCAAGAAAAATAAAGATATAAAGTGCACTATGATAAAGTACGAGAAGTCATTACAAAACATGCCTATTCAAATATACTGAAAATTTCACCACCAAAAACTGAAAGTTTAAGATAAAAATTCTGATATTTTTCATATTTTTGCTCAAACATATATTGTGGGTACTCGTAAGAATCGACTCGCCGAGGCGGTTCTAACGAGTACCCACAACCTATGTTTATGAGCAGAAATAAGAAAAAAATAATTTATACCTTTGTAAACCCCAGTTTTAATTGGGGTTTAAGGGAATCAAAATTATATAGGTATGTTTTTGTGATGGTTTTAGTGCCGCCACACGGCACTTAAGAACAGCTTCTGTAAAGTCAAATAATTTTATAAAGGTTTCCCTTGGAAACACTGAAAACAAAGAAGAACAAAAATTGGAGATTCGGTTTTTGTTGATTCTCTTTATATGGCAACAATGCAGTTAGTAGGACTGCTTACTCAATAGCACCGGCTAAAGCGGAACGCAATCCTTCAGCATTTAATAATGGGCTGAATGATTCCAAGGAAACACCGCACTATGACGAACTATGAACTGACTTTTTACGGCCGCCACATGGCACATAACACTGCAGTGAATTCAAATAAAATCTATAAAGGTTGCCCTTGGAAACACCGAAAATATACAAGAACGAGGATCGGAGTCGCGGTTTCATAATGTTATGTTATATTACATAACACAATAATATTGTTTACATCATGGGCATAAACAATCTTAAGAGATAGCCATTGCTCCGGAAATACTTTATGAAAGGTCATAGACTGGTTCAGTGCTATTTTTCCATGGACTGCTTAACGTTATGATAACAAGTATTAGTTTTCAGAAAAAAGCTGGTCTTTTGCGTAGACCAAGCTTTTTTGAAAGCTAATACTTATTAGAAAACATAGTTTGCCTTCTAGATGTTGCGTAGGTGGTATACACAGGTCATGATCCAATATGATTGATTTTGATCAGCACATTTCGCACAGGCGAATAGTTATCTTTAGCTCTCGCCTCATATATAATTGGGTTATGGCATGAGAAAAAGGGTTCTTCGGGAAACATGTGAGCAACCAAGGTATAAGTTAAGAAAATGACAGATATCCATTATGTAAACAATGAATGTGGAGGCCGATCAGGCTCTTCACTTTCCGAACCCGCTTACAGGAAGCATGGATGATTAAGTAGAATATATCGATTCGACGGACAGTGAACGTCCTGATCAGATCTTTATGCGCAAGATTATCTAGTCCTTCGTTGCTTGCATTTATCATGAAGAAGTGACCTTTTTTCATGATGCGACTTGCCGGCTTCGGTGGCTCAGTCGGATGTGCGTCCGACTGGTTATCAGGAGGTTGCGAGTTCGATTCCCGCTGGTTCCGGAAACATACTTTCGTGGAGAGTGACCATGAAATATTTTCTATGGTCATTCTCTCCCTTCAAGAATGGCAGTTGACCGTTTCTTGCGACAGAATGTGCATAAGTACTGGTTAATCGCTTAGAGGATTAAGACTGCTCAGGTGTGGTTAGGTAAACTGATCGGCTTCACATGATCTTAATAGTGTTGACTAGGCCTTTAAACTCCAACCATACCAAATATCGATGCAACTCAATTAAGCCGGTGCCTAGATTGTCAAAATATGACATAGCTCCAGACAAAATGGGTACCATTCATATATATTTCTTATTTCTCTAGGAAAACATATGTTGCCGTACTCCTTAGAAGCGCCCCAGCGAGTCGCCTCTAATGAGTACCACAACATATGTTTACGTGGAGAATTAACAAAAAAAACCCAAAAAACATCAATCCCTTTTGGCTAATCTCCTTAGCCCTGCAGACCCAAACAGACAATTTTGCAAGCAGTATAGATACAGATGATGGCTAATAATGATCTACTTTGTTTGTCGTTTTGCTTTTGTTTTTTACGGAATCCCCTATTTACAAGAATGGCCTTTCCTAAATTCAAATATTGAAGAGTATACTTCAAAAACTCAGGGGTGAAAGGATTAAAACGCCTTATCTGGGACTATGAGAAGACAAACAATGCCGGGCCTGATGCAATAAGATAAAGACATGCCATACCCTTCCATAAACCGTCTGAGTTGTTATAACAACCGGTGTTTACCCCTGCTAGTATATTCAAAATTTTAGGGGTATGTCCACACCCTGATCTGCACACACAGACATGCGATCAATCCCATTTACGAGACAGTATATTATATAAAAGCTATAAAGGTTGTCAGTAGAAAGAGCAAGCACATAAAAACGCATTTCATTGAGACTATTCATATCAGCAATGTAGTTTGAAGGCCTGTATACGCCCCGCACCCCACCACCTAGCACTGGAACTCGATTTTCCAAATAATCATTGTATTCTGGAACAGACCTTCCACTAAAAGACTAAGTTACTTTTTATCCTTGGAAATACAAATCGCCTCAGAGAGAGAGAGAGAGAGAGAGAGAGACAGAGAGACAGAGAGAGAGAGACAGAGAGAGAGAGATGTTATTAACGCAATACCCCGAATCAAATATGTACGACTTCTCAACAGAAATAATAATTTCAAAATCGAAAGCGTTTTTGAAATAAGAAGAGCTTGTCTTACATACAATATACAGAAATACAAAGGTAAAACGAACCAATGTCAGACTGAAGACTGAAACTTGAAGAACGTAGACAATCTAATCTGTGTCAGATTTTGGATCTCCTTGAAGTACTAACAGAGGACGACTAATAAAGGTCATGTAGCTGAGTCGTCAAAAGACGCCATGCTAGAAAATAGGTTCTGGTAGTATTTTAACAGTGACAGACCAACGAATGCCACCAGACATTATTTGACAACTGTACTCAGTTTGAAGGCTTAAAACGTAAGGTTAGAGCAGAAAAGTATGACATGGATGTATAAGGTGAAGTTCGGAAAGAAGAATTAAATTAAAAACCATAGTCTGCCAATTAATTTAGAAAAAGAAGAGACAGTATTAGACAATTTGTATAAAGAATTGACAAATTAGAGGCGAAAGTTGACAAAACCACTTTTTAACTATTCCAAAAGGCAAAGACCAACGTTAGATGATGCAGTAGCCAGCTACCAAAACCAAGCTGTTGGACTTTCCAAGGCGATACTTCTATTGAGTACCTCTTCGTTTATTTGCTGTGTTTCCAGATGTTCGTTCTATTTTGACGAAATGCGGTTTTGTGTAGTCATTTTACATAATTAAAAACCTTTATTTGGTGTCTTGAGGGCGGTGTGTTCCGACTATGGCCTTTACGAGTATCTCCATATCCAGTCGACTGTCAGTATCTCGAAGTCCAAAGGACTCTCTGAAACACTTCTAGATATCCGTAATACGACATATCATATTTACAGAATTGAGGAAAAAAACAAATCGAACATCCACATTCACAAATGAAAATGCAAGTTAACCCCTGAAATTAGAGAAATATAAAAAAAATGTGGAAAAGAGAAGAAATAGCTCCTTTTGGATTTTCACGAGATAAGCGGTTATTCGAGATAAGCGAAGTCAAGATAACGAAAGTCGACTGTATACACTCTGAATTCATTTGATGACTTTATTGTCTGTGGGCCTGATGGAAATGTGCTATCATATTTGGGCTGTGTTGACGTGGCTCTTAAGAGAAATATTTTAAATTGTACGCGATTGAAAATAAATTGACGTTTTAAGGATATATGCTAGGACATACTTTAATATATTATCGAGTCTGATTCATTGCTTCATGAGGAACAAGTGTCTTATTAGCAAGTAGCTTGACTATTTTAAGCTGCGCACCGAACCTACCATAAAATGGCTAGTTGAATATTATTGCATAAAAAGCAGTGTCGCACGTTATTAACAGCCGTGCATTAACCGGCGAAAAGCCGCGTACTAACAAGGCAATTCAGGCGCTGTTAATGCACGGCCAGCAACTTTCAATATGCTCGTATCGGGGCCACAGAATTGCTGCCATCACGAGATGTGTACTACCCGGTCCTAGAACGAGCATAATCCGTGGAAATTGCGTTCGCGAGACATTGGTGAAAAGGCGAAACAAAATAATGCAAGAAATAACGCGTAATGTAGCAAATGTTTTCAGTTGCCTTAGGAAACAAAGAACATATAACAGATAGAAAATAATAGTCTCGGTTTTATTGAGACGCTTCATTAGCAGTTATGAAGTTTGCAACACTGCTTACGCCCTCTAGCGTATACGAGCAGAACTCCATTTCCACAGATACCACAATGGGCCATATAGTTTGCGAGGGTGAATACTTAAGCGGTATTCGACTTTCAAAGTAACCAGAATGGGTGCAAAGATCCCAAAGGAAATAAAAATAAAATCTGCACTATGCTTACCTACGATTTTGTTTTCTTTGTGTAAGAAAGTACTTTTTCACGTTCTGTTTACGAAACTCGAAACAGGTTCCCCCCAAAAAATCAATGGATAAGATCAAAGTTCTCTGTAACTTTATCTTCTGTCAGCCCTAAGGTATGCTATAGATTTCTATATGGAAAAAAAAATAAAATGAAATATAATGAAATAAAAAAAATAGGGACATTTTGGTTTGACTACAAATAAAAGAAGACATTTGACATATGTTGATTTTTTCAGTTGTTTGCATCTGTATCCGATATAATGATCCATTAAAGACCATTGGGGTACCCTGGAAAGGTTACACTCCAGTAACCGATCTTCAATAGCGTGTCTGTCCACCTGCAGCACTGATGCAGGCTTAGCAGCGTTCCCATATACTGCGAGTCAAGTTGGCATTCTGGTGAGGAAGTAATCTTAATCTTTGTCCTGTAATGCCGCGCTTAATGATTGCAATGACCTTGGCTGTGGTATTCTTTGTCTAACACGCTGACCAAGATTGTCCCATGGACGCTTTACTGGGGACATGTTCGTCGATGGAGCAGGCTATTCCCAAGCAACTGACACTTCTCGCACTATGGGATCTGGTGTTATCATCTTGTAGTGTGACATCAGGGTGATGTTGAATAAATAGTAGAACATACGTACGCAAAACTTGGTCAATATAACGTTGCACAGCGAGAGTTTCGTAGATAATAATATCTGTGCGGGATTACAGACTGGTGCGACCCCTCACCGTTATACTGCCGCTCCATATCCGTCATGTTCAACTACGGCACAGCTTGCAAATTTTTCCCCACCGTCGACACTAAACCCGCCTTCTTCTGTCCGGAATATTCAGGAGAAAACGTAGCCAATCAGTGAAGAGTATGGTTCCCCACATTTGGTTGGTCCAATGTCGATTTTTTCCCATCGCAGTCTGGCTTATCACAGTCAAAGGAAGGCCTACATAAGGTCGTCGGGCTCTCAAACTTAATTCATAAAGTCGGCTGCAAACTGTTTGTGTTGATATTCTGTTTCCAGTTTTGATAACCGCCCGCGTGGCTGTACGGCGCTTACTCTACGAGATCATAGTGAAGCAGTACGCAGGTACCCATCTTGCGCAGGCGATGTTATCCGTGGACGCCCGTTTCGACTTCTGTCTTGCGTTATGTTGGTTTAAGGAAACAAGTCTACAAATGGCTGCTCACACTTTGTGAAACTCTTCAAGGTCTAGAAATGTAGACTTGGGCCATGCCGGCCTGTAGCATTCAGATGGCACATTGACGTATGTCATTTGGTAGATGTCGATGCTGTGGCATCGTTAGAGTTTTGGCGGTGAAGACGTTAACAGGCAAATATCATGTGCTAAATGCTTAAAAATGGCTGAAGTAATCTTTTAAAACCAAGTGAACAGTGCTGGCTTGGGATATAAAGCAGAATTACTCGGCCTTAATACAAGATTTTGTGACTTTAGCACCTCTATCTCCCTGTTGAATAATGCTTGCTTTTAAGTGTGTGTAAATATGCCTTTAATTCTGATACAGCTCCAAATTACAAATATATGTTTGGTTCGCATAGGGGACCACATCAGTGAAACATCGTAGTGATACACATAACCACAAACACCATCATGAAACTACGCAAAGAACTCAATGGCGACCTGCTGCGAGAACATGAGAAAACAGAAACAGGACCGCGGCTGACATTCAGGCATCAATTTTCTGTAAAGTATTGAGAAGGAAGGCGTTACTTAGACTGAGGACCGACTCATTGTAATGCAATAAAAGACGGAAGCAAATTATCAACCATACAAACTGTCACCTTTTATTCCTTCCCCGGAGAGAATTTTGCAGACAGATTGCATCGCACGTGTACCTGCGCAACATCGCATGTCTCAACATAAACTGTAAACAACTGAGCGGGTTTTGCAGACAGGTTGCATTGCACGTGTACCTGCGCAACACCGCATGTCTCCACATAAGCCATAAATCACTGAGCGGTGACGTCAAAAATGTACCTTCTGATATGTGCTCCCAACGACGACTCACATCAGCCTACGCATACGTCCAGTCTGATCAGTGTCTTCGTTTTCCGCATGAAGAAACTTTGCATCCTTGGCTATCCCAAATGCATCCTGTAAAGATTCTGATCAGACTGCGCGAATCCGAATCTTAACCCTTGTCCTGCTGAAACCGGATATGCCCTATCTTTGCAAACAGTGTAGATCCAGATCAGTTGGCTTCTGAAGAAGCCAACTGATCTGGATCTGCACTGTTTGCCATTCAGTATTTGAATTTGTATCAACAACCTCGTCCAAATAAACTGACTGGCTGAAAATTAGAAGTGGGCGTGGCATCTTAATTTATTCAGCATGACAAGGGTTAAATAGGCGTACATGTCTGAGGGTACGTTTTCTGGCAATGCGGCTCTATTTGAATTAAAGTGGATTTAGTTTCGGAAATCGAAATTAATGTCACTGGATTCTTTGACGTGCAAATGCATAAACCAGTCATAAACGAGGAATTTCTCAAAAGCTGAGCTCTCCATAATTATACAAGAAGACATTGTTACCATTGCAATAACAACAGAAACAGTTATGAAGGAAACTGTGAAACTACATTTTGCAGATAACCATCAAGAAAAGAGTGTCAAAACCAAAATTAGATCACAGATACAAAGGAGTAATGTTTTATGGGAATCTAATCTGCTGATCCATACCAGCTATTTTTGCAATGGCAGATCCAGAGGGGGTCGTTGGATTCAATCGAAGACCTCTTTTGACTGAAAATTTCATTTTCATGGGACATTTTTGATACATCTGATAAATTGTGGATAACGTATTTACTTAAATACTCGCACATCTTACTATTTTCCTGATATTTTTCTAAAATTTCAGTAAGTTTTACTACCTGCGGTTTTGTCTCAAATTGTTGGAGTACAAACAGTGTAGATCCTGATCAGACGCCGCCTTTCGCGGCGTCTGATCTGAATCTGCATTGTTTGCTCAGGCCTATCTGTCCAGGCACTTAATTGTGAGTATGGTAATTTAATAGTGAGCACTGTAATTTGATCAAAACGAGCCTCGATTCCCTCCCCTCTCACCTTCCAGTTCAGAAAGTGTTTTAACCTCCTGTGAAAAATTCTGGACCCGTCCCTGTTTTGTATATGAAAATGTTTCTTTTTTTTCATTTTAGCAATATTTAGATTCTGAAATATTACTTCGGTGCGCATAGAGCGTTCTGACAAAGCCAGATAGGAAGGTTTTATAGTCCTAAACTGATTAGTTCTTCCAACGTCTAGCATCCTAATTGGGAATTATTTCTAATAATCAAACGAACTCCGTCTCAGCTAAATCTGTCATCGATTGCTGCATACAACGCATGATTATAACAGCTTGGACATGCGCTAAATTTCA
Organism: Anodontia alba; assembly: GCA_964016985.1. Lineage (NCBI taxonomy): Eukaryota > Metazoa > Mollusca > Bivalvia > Lucinida > Lucinidae > Anodontia > Anodontia alba. The sequence continues at coordinate 29,902,477 of OZ024833.1, read as the reverse complement.
TCAGAGAGAGAATGCCCAATGCACACATACTATATTTAGAACTTGTTGGTTACAAAAAAAAAAAAAAAAAAAAAAAAAAAAAAAATGCAAATTGTGTATACATACAGCATATTGCTATTTTTCACGAGATTTTCTGGGCACACACATATACCCATAAGTCGGGTTTTACCTGACGTCGTGTAAATGTTAATTGCCAATGATAATAATTGAAAGTGACAATAATCCTACTGCTAAGCGTTAAATGAACTTCTTTATTTACCCCAAACTTAACTTCCTACCATTACTTGTCTTAACATTTGATCAAGTCCGTCTTGTGTCTAAAACCTTCTGGATTAACGGCAAACAGTGTTGGCCCTGAATTAGCCCTGAATCAGACGCCGCTTTCTACGACGTAAAATCTGGATCTACACCGATTGCTCAGGTCTGTCTGTCCCAATACTTAGGGTAATTAGTTTGCGTAATTTGTAGAATAACATGCAAATCTCAACAAGTGAGAAATATGTACGCACAAAGAAAAGTCTTCACTGGACGCATACGTCCGGAGGTATTTTTTCTCCGCAGGTGGCTCATTTAACAGTGTTTAAGGGTTATTTACGGATACATTCAACGAAAATATGTTTTTTACACATTTAAAAGCAATACCTTTTTTATTTGCAGACAGTTCAGCATGCTTGGCATATTTTCTTAAAGCTCTGATTGTATATCTTGGAAAATGAGGTAGCAATTAAAAGGAATGAAAAACCATAAGTAAAGGGTCATATGTTTTTTTTTTTGTTTTTTTTTTTTACTTATACCATAACATTTTTTTTTACTTATACCATAACACATTCAGCAGTCACAGACCCAGTCATAGATTAGTACATCAGATGGATATGAATATTTAAGAAGGTTTTCATAATACTGATTGGTTTTGGGAAAAGATACGTTGTGTCAACTCTGTTATTTTTGAATGAAAGATCTTTTCATTGACAGCAGGCAATGTTAGCTTTCTTCGATAATTGAACTTTTGTATGCGAAGTGGTCTTCAAGGTGACTCAATTCCTAGATTTATTGCCCAATTGCAAAGTCTTTGGCGCATGATTTTATGAAGTCTCAGATTTTGCACCGAGTGAGAGGAAACGCCTTGTTTTACATGAACCGCTTTAAGAAGAGAGGCAGTGCCATTCCACTTGGAGGTGTAACAATTTACCTTAAAAAGAACCTTCTCCAATTACATAAAATGATGTACAGTAAATTTCTCTGTCAAGACCACTCGAAATTAAGACCATCCCACTATTAAGACCAGCTTTTGGAAGTCCCAAATGTTTTCTTATTACGGTAAATGTCCTAAAATAGTACACAAACGTTACTTACAAAATGGCATATGCAAACAGTGTAGACCTAGATCAGACTGCTTCAGGAGCAATCTGATTAGGGTCTACACTGTTTGCCATCCCATGAAGTATTTTACGAAACAACTGCATAAAAAGCAAAATGTAAGCTAAAATAGTATGAACAAATGTGTTTGAAAGTTTAGGACATTTACCATATTCAGGGTTAAGCATCCCACTTATAAGACCACTTTTAGACAGTCCCAAAAGTGGTCTTAATAGCAAAATTTAACTGTACTTTTACCGGAAACAGCGACGTTGGCACTAATGATGCATCTGTCGCTTTCGATTGAATTTAAGTATGCAAATATTGGCGCCTAAAGACTTAAATAAATCTATGTCACACCAAAGACTTATCTGATTTGTCAGTATAACGTTTACAAGTCAAAAGAACTATAAATCTTGGAAATTCATTTATCTTTTCGCCTTATGCACCGGTTCTGGCAGTCAGTTACATTCAGCAATCAACTGATGAAACGGGTCGCCCAGAAAACGACCAATTGCAAGGATAGTGATTGTTGTATTCAAAATACTGATATGTTCATGCAATTTCATTAAGGTATGGTATAAAAGAATTTGGTGTATATTACTTGAGTCAGCGCACGACAAAACCTACAATAAGACCTGTGTTACCAGCAAAGGTACAGATCAGCCTGTACATCCACCCAGTATAGCAAGGGCTCTCGTTTATCCCTCTTTGGATAGCCTGGATGCGGATGCGCAGGCTATCTGAATCTTCGCTGGTCGCACAAGTGTTATTGTAGGTTTTGTTGTGCGCTGGCTAACATATCATATGAACCTGGGTACACATCACGAAAACACGCCTATATAATGTTGACCCCCTTAAACCCCACTTTTGTATAGTAAAACTGGGGTTTATAGGGGTATACATATTTTTTTCTTATTTCTGTTTAAAACATAAAGTGTGGGTACTCGTTAGAACCGCCTCACCGAGGCGGTTCTAACGAGTATCCACAATCTATATTTTGTGAGAATTATGAAAAATATCAAATTTTTTTATCTGAAAATTTTCATTTTTTGGTGGTAAAATTTTCAGTATATATGAACAGGCATGTTTTCGTAATGAGCATTTCCTACAATTTTACATGTGCGCCAAATGAAGACTCAGATTAGCCAGGGCATCTGAGTTTTCACTGTCCGCCTGAAAATGCTTCGAAGCATTGGCTACCCACAGATTGCGTTGTGAAGACTGATCAGACTGCGCGGATGCGCAGGCTGATCTGTCTTTACTGGGCTCGCATGCAATCTGGTAGGAAATGCTTAATCCGGTTCATATAAACGACATTTGTTTGACAAACAATATGAGATGAAGTTACAAAGCAGATTTTTAACATTTGCCTCTCCATTATATTCACCCATCCCTGTACAAAATAAGATTCAGACCTTCGCTTTATTACGATATAGCGTGTTAATGTTCGTAAAAGAAAATCTGCGTGTAGCTTTATCCACTTGAATTACCGTGTCAGATAAAATTTGTCATCATCGCGAGCAAACTCGGGATGGCTCTATCCGGCAGGCAGTAGAAAGACAGAATTTTATTTTATCACCATATACAAGCCTGGTACAATCTCTTCTCTTTAAGCTTCATTTGAGCCGTGTATAGAAAAAAAAAGTTCTGTCTGAAAATTCAATCTTTCAGTGCGTATCACCGGCCTCTTAGCAAGGTCACGTGTCTAACTCTTTGGATAAAGGTTTCCGTTGGCCTACAGCTTACGTGGGCGAACAGCACAGGTTATGGCTTTAGGGATGCGCCACCTCGCCTAAACATTTGCTGTTCGCACGTGCTATAACAGCTCTTTTTACATAACACGGCTCATTTGTTAATCTCTTATAAGGTAAATATGTTGAAACCATCCAGTAAAATGTAGCAGTATTTTTAACTTCTCATTTCAACTTTTTTCTTGTTGTTTTTATCTTTACCGTACATGTACAAATTGTAATAGTCTTGCCTTAGACTGCAAATGCTGCAGTTACCTTTACACATGTGCGTTAATATGGTAATAGTTCTTCCATCGTGCGCGTATATTTGGTAATAGTCTTTGTATCGCGTGCGTACAAATGATAATAGTCGATTTATCGTGTGCACTTATATCGTAATATCTTTTCATTACGTGTAAAGATAAGGGTAGTAGTCTTCATACTTGCCTATTCGTTGTAGTTGCTTTTCCATCGTATACATAACATATGTAGTATATGGGGTTCAGTCGAATCCCCTGTTGACTCAAAGTTTCATTTTTCATGGGAAGTTTTTGAAAATTGGATAAATTTTGGATACCGTACTTACCCTAAATCTTCACATCCATTTCTCTTTAACATATATTACAACATATTAATGTTTGTAAAAATACTGGATGATTGGCAAACAGTGTAGATCCTGATCAGATGCCACATTCTGTGGCGTCTGATCTGGGTCTACACGGTTTGCTAAGGCCTGTCTTTCCGAATACATATAGTAAGCACAATAATTTGATCAAATCGACCCCCCTCAGAAATCATCCTGGATCCGCCCCTTATATTGCAGCTATCTTTCCATCATGAGTTGATATTATAGTAATTTTTCGATGGCCTGCGTGCATGTAAAATTATTTTCGCATGCTGTGGTTCAGCGCATTCGCCATTTTCGTTATATCTAGTAAAGTTGTATACTCTACTATTGTTTGTACATGATTATCAGATATGGACATATTAATATATTTTCAGGTAAGGATATGTTTTGTAATATTGTATATCATTAAGAGATTAAGTTAGTATTGTAGCGATATGAAAAGATGTTTAATTAGTTTTATTTAGAGCAATGCAAATGTTTTATTGAATCTCGAAGCTGCATGGTAATGAAGTTTTCACCTGTGTTATCCATACACTTGTGTCAGTAATTAATAATCATTACGAAAACATGCCTATTCAAATATACTGAACATTTTGCCACCAAAAAAAAAATGAAAATTTTCAGATAAAAAATTATGATATTTTTCAGATTTCTGCTCAAAACATAGATTGTGGGTACTCGTTAGAACCGCCTCGGCGAGGCGGTTCTAACGAGTACCCACAATCTATGTTTTTGAGCAGAAATAAGAAAATAATGTATATCCCTGTAAACCCCAGATTTACTATAAAAAAGTGGGGTTCAAGGGGGTCAACATTATATAGGCATGTTCTCGTGATGGAAAATGTTTCTTATTCATAAATGTTCATTACTTTTATATGTAACTGTTCAGCGCATTCGCCATTTTTGTTATATCTAGTAAAGTTGTATACGCTTCTATTGTTTGTACATGATTAATAAATATGGAACTATTAATATATTTTAGCCATCCATGTCACTACAGAATGACGCCATTTATTAAATATTCTAAATCGTCTGCTGTGCTTGGTCATTGTCAATTACTACTAGTGGAGAACCGAGTCGGTCACAAATGGCGCCCAACGTGGGACGACAGAAAAGTGAGACTTGTTTGTCTTCAACCAGAGGCTAGAGTACTAGTAAGGAATGTTGGACTAAAAGGGAAGCAGAAATATATACAACACTTATATTGTCATGAGCCAACCTATAGAAGACATCCCTGGGTATGAAGTTCAACGAGAAAATGATCCTTTGAAGAAGAAACTTTTGTACAGGAACATGCTTCTCCCTTTCCGTGGTCTCCCTTACATAGATGGTAGTGAAAAAGAAACAGGATCAATAACGCCAGAACCAAGTTCAGCAGAGGAGGAACCAACAGCAACCAGCATTGAATCCAGTACAGATAGTGAGGCGGAAGGTTCAAGAGCAAGAAATGAACCGGCACAGATATGTGTTATCCCCCCAAAACGAGGTCAAGATCAGAGAAACCTCAGAGACAGAAAAAGATCTAGAGAAGACAGAGACCAGACAGATTCATGGCGAACACCTCCCAGAAGAGGTAACAGAAAGCGATAACCTCCGGCTTGGACGGGGGCAGATGACTGGCAGATGAACATGCAGTCATTCGTCATTACTGTGGATCCATCTCAAATAGTGACATTATAATTTATCCAATACATGAAACGGTGTTGTTTACCATCATTTTTAAAAGTCAACTGATCAGAAGTCACTACAAGCAGGATTCCATATGATGAGTATAAGTCACTTCAAGTAGGATCCCATATGGTAAGTATGTCACTTCAAGCAGGATTCCATATGGTGAATTAAGTCATTTTATAGGCAGTTTAAATATGTAAAGATATGACTTAAATAACTATTTTGAAAGTTTAAATCTTGTTTTAGCTTTTTTTCATCATCATCTTCGTTGTCATCGTTTTCGTCATTGTCGTCGTCATAATCGTTATCGTCGTGGTCTTAATTATCATTGTCGTCGTCATAATCCTTACCGTCGTGGTCATAATTATCATCGTTGTCGTCATAGTCGTTGTCGTTATCGTCGTCGTCACAATTGTTGTTGTTGTCATCATCATCGTCATCCTTGTCATCATCGTTTTGGTTGAACTTGTTGACAAATGTGCTAATATTTTCATATACAATGTATTTGTTTGCGTATCTAATACTTTTTGCAAATGTTGGAGACAACATTTTGTGAAGCGGAGAAGTATGTAACAGGGTGGATTTGGGGTGTTACTTAGATAAACAACGAAAAGTTTGTGTTTGTTTTGTCTATTCTGTCCTTCAATTTTTACTTACCTAACATCCTAGTCATCTTTCGTATTTTCCTATGTTGCATTCCTATATGCCTTTCTGTGTGGTCCTTTGACCTGCTACAGCATTTAATAATGCATGTACTGTTAAATGGCTTTTCTCTGCACTTATATGTGTGCTCTGCGGCTATGGTTCAGCGCATTCACCATTTTCGTTATATCTAGTAAAGTTGTGTATTCTACTATTGTTTGTACGATTATTAAATATGGAAATATTAATATATTTTCAGGTAAGGATAAGTTTTGGAATATTTTATATCATTCAGTTAGTATTCAGTTGTGATATGGAAAGCTGTTTACTTAGTTTTATTTATAACAATGCAAATGCTTTACTGAATTTCGAAGCTGCATGGTAATGGAGTTTTCACATGTGTTATACACTAACTTGTGTCACTAATCAGCAATTAAAATGTTTCTTATCCATGAATGTTCTTCATTTTTTTCTGAAAAAGTTCAGCGCATTCACTATTTTCGTTATATCTAGTGAAGTTGTATACTCCATGATTATCAGCGATGGAAATATTAATATAATTTCAAGGAATGATATGTTTTGTTATATTGTACATGATTATTATATATGGAAATATTAATATATTTTCAGCCATCCATGTCACTGCTGAATGACGTCATTTATCAAATATTCTAAAATATCTGCTGTGTACAGTCATTGTCAGTAACTACCAGTGGATAACCCAGTCGGTCACCTATGTATGTACGTGTACGTATTAAATAAGGTCATCTTTGCATATGGAAGTGGTATTTTTAGTGTGTGCGTACAGTTTGAAGTAGTATTTCTATTTTGTTCGTACACTTAGTAGTAGTGTTCACACTGTGTGCATATATGTTGCATAATCTTTCCACCGTGTGCGTAGTAGTCTTTCAATCGCGTACATATGGTTGACGTTCTGTATTAATGCCGGACGAGTATTACGTCGCGAGACCGGAAGATTACTACATCGCGAGACAAATATTTCATACCAAAGACAGAAATAATGATCAAACAAACAAGACACACGTGACTTTTTATTGAAAACGAATGTTGTTTATATAAACTGGTATAATTCCAATGGTTTATATGAGTCGAAACGTCAGGAAACGTACCTTCGGACATGTGCGCCCAGCGAAGATTCAGATCAGACTGCGCTTGTGCGCAGTCTGATCTGAATCTTCACTGGGCGCATTTTACATAGCGAAGGTTGCGAAGTTTATTCATGTGGACAAAGAAGACGCTGACCAGACTGCACAGATGCGCAGGCTGATTTGAGTCTTCGTTTGGTCCGTTTTCCTACGATGCGGTTCATTTGTTTTCAAACTTTCTTCATCACTACCAGGAGACAATCTAATCCTTTTAACTCAATGCAGGGACAGTCTTGAACTTAAAACATGATATATCTTTTACGATGTTTGGTTTTAACATGGGAATTTACACACTATGTTTTAACAGTAATGCTTTTTGATGTGCAAGGAAAGAAAAAGTGCCATATGTAATACTCGAAAAGCGACGGCACAGTCCGATCAAGGCCCACGTGCAGTCTGTTCAACTCCGTTAATCGATAGTATTAAAATATCCATTAATTCTGTAAGCGGGAAACGAAGGTTCTGATCAGACTGTACGAATGTGCAGGCTGATCTGGATCTACTTTGTCCTTTTATGGCAAAATGGCTTTTTTCTTGTGTTGCGTCTTTTTGTTATCAATGACATTATCGCATGTGAATGTACGAATGCTTGAATAAGTTATGTCCTTATGAGAGGTTTCATGCACGTTCCAATATCGCAATATAAATTTTATACAGAGAAATGTAGGGCACCTCTGGTCAGATCGAAGTTTTGAACCCATGCCGATTGCTGTTACAGCGGATATGTCATTCCAAGACAACCGTCACAACCAGAGAACTATACTCGTACTACGCTCTCCAACTGACGAAGTTTTGTGTAACAATGTTATACTAACGCTCTCTGAATGCTCGGTTAGAAATTCAGTAGACGACATTTTGAAATATTTTCTTAGAGACAATTTACATAAAATGTCAAAGCCTATTTTCTGGAGAAAATAAAAATATTGTCAATGGGCTGAATCAGCCAAGAGCTCGGTAAAGGTTACTTGACATGTCCGATAGGGTTGCTGTTTTCCTTGAGCAATCGCGCTCCTCCGGGTCCTGTTACTCTCTGTGGATAATGCATCACGAAAACACGTCTATATAGTTTTGAACCCTTAAACCCCAGTTTTATACAGTAAAACTGGGATTTCCGTAGTTGAAAAGTACGATTTTGGCCTAGTTTCTATCTCGGTGTAATTTTAGTCTGTCAATATCAATGTGTATATAAAATGGGATCAAAATCCATCAATTCCGTCTGAAGATTTCAAGCAGAAACTCAATTTTGAGGTCAGTCAATGGTCATACTCTGTTGAAAACTTACGAATTTAGTCCATGTTGAAACCCATTTAATTCCAGCCATTGCGTATATAAATATTGATCAAAGTCCATTTCAATATCACGTATTTTCAAATGAAACGAAATTTCAACTAAGAGCCATACCTCTGTGGAATGGTAACGCAATTTCCCCATCTAAAATCCCAAACCATTCCTTCCCAATATCAAAGCCTATAAAACGTGTCAAGAAAAATCATTAAAAAAAAAAAAAAAAGGAAAACTCGTTAGATATCAGAAACGAAGCGCTGATGGACGGATGGACAGAACGACGGCAGACAGACAGATACTCACATGGTAAAACATTATCCCTAGACTTGTGGGGTATAAAAACTACAAAAAATAAAACTTGTTTTTAGTAAATTCCCACGGAAAAGTTACAATGCTTGCAAAACAAAATGCTTTTCCTCTTGCCGCCCTTTATCAATATTCGAAGTTTCCTATGAATAGTATCAAAGCATGTATAGATACATTCCGGACATGAAAGTGAAAAAGAATATATATATATATATATGTGTGTATGTATTTGTGTGTGTGTGTGTTGTATAACTGCCCAAAATACTCGCATGCTCGCGCACCCGAACTCCAACTGCTTAGTATATTAACCATAAAATCTGAAGAAGCTGACAGAGCTAGCTCTAAACGCGTTTAAACTGTACTGACGGAATGGCAAACACTACGTACCCTGATAAGTCTGTTCCTTATGGGTCTACCCTGTTTGCACAGGCCCCTCTGTTCGACTATTTAGGAAAATACAGAGTATCATGTTGAAAATACTCACGTGTTGCTCACATCTTCTAGTTGTCCTTCATAAATACTTTAAATTTCGTTAAAGGGGAATCAATAAATTTTCAGGGGACGCAACTCTCAAAATTGTCGTTGCTCTTTTCTGAAAAGGGGTCTTCACTAAAAGGAAAGAATTTTACTTCCAAGGGGAGCGAATTCTTTCCTTTTAGAGTAGACCTCTTTTTAGAATGGGACTGGCACACAAAATTGCGAAACGGAAGTCACAAAAATTGTCTCCCTTACCTATTCACCTTAATTCCCCAATTTTTATTTGGTTATCCTCGGCACTTTCTGTGAAATGCTTCAGGAGAACACCTGACAGACAAATTAATATTGAGAAACAGTAAAAAGAAAAACGATAAAAAATCTGTAATTACTCAACTCTGCAATTCCCCTCATCAATCATAGGATCAACTAAAACAGTGTTTTCGGAGGAAAACGTATGTCCCCCGCCAGTTTGAACAAACATATTGTTAAAACAGATTGTATCTATAATAAACTCAAGGTCAGAATATACCTATATGAAAGTTTGGTCAGAATCCATCTATTTATCAATGGGATAGGGTGCTGACAAGCCATTTTCTAAAAATCATAGCCCTTGTGCAACCTTGAAAATGAGATCAAGGTCACAAAAAATCTGACCAGTTCTTGTCTTTGTCTCAACAATATAGCTGTGCAAGTTTGGTCAAAATCCATGCATTTATTCAGCAGATAGCGTGCAGACAAGTTATTATCCAACAATCTGAGCCCTCCTGTGACCTTGAAAATGGGGTCAAGGTCACCAAAATAAAATCAGTTACTTTACATGCAACAAAATTTTGGGTCACCAAAATCTAATCAGTTCTTTTCCATGTCTCAACAATATAGCTGTACAAGTTTAGTCAAATCCATTTATTCATTCAGGAGATAGGGTGCATACATTTTTTTGTCCAACAAAGCCCTCCCGTGACCTTAAAAATGGGGTCAAGGACACCAAAATCTAATTCAGTTCTTTTACATGTCCCAGCATTGTAGATGTGCAAGTTTGGTCAAAACCTAATCATTCCTATAAGAGATAGGTTGCGGACAAGCCATTTTCCTAACATCTAAGCCCTCCTGTGACCTTGAAAATGGGGTCAGTGGGGTCAAGGTCACCGAAATCTTATCAGTTCTTTTACATGTCCCAGCAATATAGATGTTCAAGTTTGGTTAAAAAAAAAGGTAAGAGAAAGTCCAGGGAGTGCCACAATCACAAACCGCAGCCCTTCACAGACCCCAAGAGGAAGATGTTGTGTTGAGGTTTTACGGCCCAGTCAACCCAATGGGGTCATGTCGAGCGCGGTCAGTTTACCTAACCACACGTTTACTGGGCAGGCTTAGTCCTCCAAGCGGTTAACCAGTATTGTGCACATTCTTTCGCCAGAAACTGACAACTGCCCTTCTTGAATCAGCGGAAGGGAGAGAATGACCGTAGAAAATATTTCATGATCAATCTCCACGAAAGAATGTTGCCGACCTCGGCGGGGGTCGAACCCGCGACCTCCTGGTCTCCAGTCGGACGCGCATCCAACTGCGCCACCGAGGCCGGCAAAAGGAAACCGACAAATCTAAACAAGCACAAACCGAACAAACGTACGAAAAGCACTAACATTAGCTCTCTCTTCCCCAAGCGAGGTAATCGCAATACTAAAAGGACTGAAAAACACAAGAACAAAATGACACACGGAAATACATACAAACAAATCGCCGCGTAGAATAAATTACAAAGCAACAAAGAGTAAGACTAACACCGGGACCACCGCCTTAGAACGGTCGGTAGAGAAAACCACCGGGGGTGGGGGGGGGGGGGTGGGGGCGGGGTTTAAAGCACTTTTACAGCTAGCTAACTTCACCCTGGGTCCCGATGCTACTCTTAATACAGAAATACATAAAAATTCGGTACGAATAAAGGCTCCCAACTCAGTCAATGCATCAAAGCGAAAACATAAAAATCAAATTAATCACTATAATAAACAAAGACGAGTACTCATGGCTAATTCTACTGTATGCCAGAGTAAATGAAAACCAATAGTTGAACCACGGCGGGCCAAGCCAAAGACATATCGTCAAGCCCCAACCCACTGGTTAAAGTTTTACGAAAAGGCCGTCATTGAGTCTGAGGCCCGAACCGCCGTCGTGCAATTAAAGAGTGAAGCATAGCCATCAACAATGATTGGGTTGACAACTAGGCATGAAGTCTGCCGCATAATATCTAGGCTATAGCCAATCTTCTTATAACGGTTAATAAGTTTTCTGAATTGCTCCGAAAAGTTAGATTTACCTACAATTTTTCTAAATCTGTACACTAAGTCACCGTAAAATTCGGGTTCCGATATACCTTGTTGCAGAAGTGTTTTCAGACTGACGCTATACTTTTCTAACAAGGCACTGTGCCTGCGATAAAATTTCGAAAACGCCTCACGAAGTTTAAAATAACGATAGCCCTGCCTAAGATGTTTGGCAGTAAGGGCTTTATTACGGTAGTTAAAGTCATTAAGATTTGAAGAAGCTCTGGCGAATCTTATAAGTTGAGATATGTATACCCCATATGAGGTACGCCGGGGGACATCGCCATCTAGAAAAGGGAAATTGACTATATCAAAATCAAAATCGTCCCGTTTATCATTAATTTTGGTGGAAACTGTACCATTAGATATACATAGGTTCAAATCCAAAAGGGTGCCTCGGTATTGGAAGAATTTGCTCTATTTAATTGGAGTTCTGTAGGGTATATCCGGTCCACCATTTGGTCAAAGTAAATATTGTCAATATTTAATAAATCGTCAAGGTATCTTGAAGTTGAATTGAAAGCCTCAATAATGTCATCCTGATTTTCACGTGAGGGAGACTTCATGAAATCTGTCTTATAACAAAAAAGAAACAAATCTGCAACAAGAGGAGCACAATTAGTTCCCATCGGAATACCAATAGTTTGTCTATAAAGTTTAGTTCCAAATCTAATAAAAATATTATCCAAAAGATAAACAAGGGCATCACAGACTTTTTTACACGACCATAAATTGTGATTATTATATACATCAGAAGTGAAAAAAGCACATTCTTCGTTGCAAGCCAAATATTGGGTATTCTCCCGAATAAACGTTCGGTTAATTAAATCAATAAGTTTATCTTTTATAAGATGATGAGGTAACGTAGTATACAGTGTAGAAAAATCATATGTAGACAATTTAGAAGCCTGAAAGTTTTTAGATTTAAATTTATTGAGAACATCATTAGAATTTTTAATTGACCAAAAATAGTTAATTCCGTCCCTTTCGTAAACAGTATCATAGTATCTAATCCAATGTTTTTTAACAGCAGTAAGGCAAAGTCTATTCATTTCTTCAAGAGATAGGATGCGGACAAGCCAATCAATTTCCAACAATCTAAGCCCTCCTGTGACCTTGAAAATGGGGTCAAGGTCACCAAAATCTAATCAGCATTTTTCTCCCTCCCAATAATATATTTGTGTACGTTTGGCTAAAATATGTCCATTCAATAAGGAGATAGAGTGCGGACAAGAGGCTACGCCCAATTTTCAAACAATCTAAGCTCTCCTGTGACCTTGAAAATGGGATCAAGGTCACCGAAATCTAATCAGTTCTTTTACATGTCCCAACAATATAGATGTGCGAGTTTGGTTAAAATCTATTCATTTCTTCAAGAGATAGGATGCGGGCAAGCCATTTTCCAACAACCTAAGCCCTCATGTTACCTTGAAAATGGGGTCAAGGTTACCAAAATCTAATCAGCATTTTCCCCCTCCCAATGATATATTTGTGTAAGTTTGGCCAAAATCTGTCCATTCAATAAGGAAATAGAGTGCAGACAAGTGGCTACGCCGACGCCGACGGGATCCGCACTAAAAACAATATGTACCCCCCATGGTGGGGGACATAATGACTATTGTAGAATATATTGACAAAGAAAGAAACCCCTAATCAGACTGTACGGAAGCGCAGGCTGATCTGGGCCTTCGACATCTGCATTCGCCACGTTGGTTATCATATATACCACTTAGGAACTGTTTATTTGGTGAATATTCAAGGAGTAGTTTATAACTGTATGGGCACATGGGATGATCTGACTTCTCTATACATCACGAAAACATACCTATATAATTTTGACCCCCTTAAACCCCACTTTTATATAGTAAAACTGGGGTTTACAGGGGTATACATTATTTTCTTATTTCTGCTCAAAAACATAGATTGTGGGTACTCGTTAGAACACTTTTATATAGTAAAACTGGGGTTTACAGGGGTATACATTATTTTCTTATTTCTGCTCAAAAACATAGATTGTGGGTACTCGTTAGAACCGCCTTGGCAAGGCGGTTCTAACGAGTACCCACAATCTATGTTTGGAGCAGAAATATGTAAAAATATCAGAATTTTTATCTGAAAACTTTCAATTTTTGGTGGTGAAATTTTCAATATATTTGAATAGGCGTGTTTTCAGAATGATTCTAACAGTTGCGTCAAGCGAAAAGGTACATTCTAGCTGATTAGAAATGCCAAGATGTATTATGAGTTACGTCCAATATACACTTAAAGCTTTAGCACTCTCTAGGCCAAATAACCAGATGTAAATTGGTGTCATTTTTTTTCTGTCTTTTTTGATTGCAAAAAATTAGTGGTTTTTCATTGAAATTGTCTCCGACGTCTTATTTTCCGTTAATTATACATAAAATAGTTTTAAAATGTTGTCTGTTTGTATTTATAGTCAGCAGATTAAAGTTTAAGCTTTCAACATCGAAACCGCTCTAATGTTACGTTCTGCCCTTTTTCAGTAGGTGCAAATCTGGATTCCATCTAAACAAACAAAAGGTTTCTTTAATTATAAACTCAAAAAGGTTTATTTATGAGCATTGTTCCAACTCCAGGAGTTGTTATATATATATATATATATATATATATATATATATATATATATATATATATATATATATATATATATATATATATAAGGGTGTATGTTCCAAAGTCGTTCCTTTTAGAATATTTTTACTTACAAAAATAAAAAAAAAGACATTGTTCATTATCAAGAATTCAGACAAACCTCAAAATTCAGCACTTTATACAATAAAAAGGGGGAATCGGGCCAGAATTTATGAGAAAATTCTCGTGATGTTGAATTGCAATGCTACTCCCGCACAATCCCATCCGAGTCTGCGTCTCGTCTAACGAAGAGCAAGTCCGTGCTCAGACGGCGAGAATACACAGGCCGATCTGGACCATCACTTTCCTCGTATAGCTCAAAGTACATTTTGGTAAAAAAATGGGCCTTTGTCATAATAAGGTAACTTATAGGCCCAGTGGCCTATACGTATAGGCCCAGTGGCCTATACGTCACCTTATTATAACATCGAGCCAAATTAGATTATTAATTTGTAAGTATTGCTTGAAAGATGATATCACCATTACATTTGTTGCTTTATTTTATTTCTTGAAAGAAACTGAGTTATTACGCTTTTTCTGTTTTCCTTATAATTTATAACCATAATTATGTAAAACCATAATTATGAGATGACAGATCATTAGTTCTAATTATCGTTATACATCAACCTCAGTAAAACGAACACAACTATTGTATGTAAGAGTGCCAATGACGCCCGAAGTGTTCCTTGCAACGAACTGGGTAACTAGTTTCGGCAAATTCAGAGGCCTCCTCTGTGACCCTCATAGTGTTTCAAAAATTCCGTAATATGCCCATTTTTCATAAGGACAGAAAATATAAGCCACAGTATAGTGAAGGAAGGGGAGATGATTTGTGGCCATCACAGGGCACTAACACTATTTATAGTGAAGATAAATAGACTTTGGAAGGAATGGCCCCTATAAGCAATGTAATGAACATACTCACACAAAATATATAACAAAAACACGGAAGTGTCACGTTTTCTGAGCTAGACTAGCTCATCACGAAAACATGCCTATATAATTTTAACCCCCTTAAACCTATTTTATATAGTAAAACTGGGGTTTACAGGTATATATATTATTATTTCCTGATTTCTGCTCAAATACATACATTGTGGGTACTCATTAGAACCGCCTCGGTGAGGCGGTTCTAACCAGTACCCATAATCTATATTTTGAATAGAAGTGTGAAAATATCAAAGATTTTTATCTGAAAATTTTCAGTTTTTGGAGGTAAAATTTTCAATATATTTGAATAGGCATGTTTTCGAAATGTTTTGGCCAGTAAGGCCTCATCAATGACCCTCATATAAATTTTCATAAATCCCAGAATGCGCTAAATGATCACAAAGGGCCAGAAAATATGTCCCACTACAATGAAGTATGGGAAAACCTTTTACAGCCACCACACGGAATAAACCCCCGCTGTAGGAAGATAAATAGATTCTAAAAGGCGTGATCCTTTAGAGTAATTATGATTTTCACACAAAATGTCTGAAAAGAGGACGAGTGAAGTTTTTTTTTTTTTTTTTTTTTTTTTTTTTAATGCCAGACCAGCGTCAGGCGCAGTGTATCACAAAGGACCAGAAAATATAAACTACACTATAGTGAAGTACGGGAAGACATGTTCAGTGTAAAAAATAGTTTTAACTCCCATCTGCCTGCGTGCCCCTATCTGATCAGACTATCTCTATGAATTTCGTGTTTACAAAATCGGTCCTCATAGATTTTTATTATTGGCATTGACTTGAGAGAACTTCGCTGTCCACTTGTCTGGCACTTTTCATATGAAACAAGGCCAGTCTGTTTTGCGCAGTTTTCATATCAAATAACGCAAGAATTGTTTACGCCGTCGTTTCCATATGCAATAACGCCAAACTCGTATACGCCGTTTTCATATCCAACAAGGCTGCCAGTATGTCTAGTTGACGCGGCTTTTATCCAACAAGGCCTCTCCAGTTTACATGTTTACCTATCGAGATTATGCCTGGTTGCCGTCACTTTTATATCTAAAAAGGTTTGCCTGGTTAACATCGTTTCCAAAAGAAATAATAGGTGTCTGATTTATGACGTTTGCTTATGCAATTAAGCCTGATTTACGCCGTTTCATATGCAAAAAGATCTATCTGTTTACGCAGCTTCCGGATGCACTACGAACTGTCTGGTTTACGCTGATGACATATATATTGAGTTAATTATTAACAGTACAAATGATATGTTTACCTGAGGTCTTTCTGCTTTCGCCTTCTTAAGAGGTTTTCTTTTTAATATTTACATAGAGATATATAAAAAAGGAAATGAAAAATGTAAAATTTCAAACAAAAGTTATACGAGTTGAAACAGTTGGAATACAGATTATACCCTTGTCCAGCCCATGTTATCTAGCCCGCTGCGACTTGATACCTAAACATGTTTGGATATACAGTTGACTCTCGTTATCTCGACCTCGCTTATCTCGAATAACCGCTTATCTCGAAGTGAAAATCTGGTCCCTGCCTATACATGAAAACCTAACAACAGATGGAAAATATTGTAGAAAAGAGGAGAAATTTTCTCCTCTTTTCCACAATATTTTCAATAGCTCCTAAGGAGCAATTTCTCCTCTTTTCCACAATATTTTCAATATATCTCTCACTTCAAAAGTCCAATTACCTATCAGTTTGTTAAATGTGGTTAATCAAATTATTTTTTCCTCAATTCTGCAAACCTGATATGTCGAACTACGGATATCTCGAAGTATTTCAGAGAGTCCCTTGGAATTCGAGATAACGAGAGTCGACTGTATGTGTAATAGATACTTTGCAAGACAAACACAACGTACAAAAAAGGAAAAAGCTTAACTATCTAACAACATCATGATAAACACGACGTACAAAATGTAAAAGCTTATATATCCACTGTGCCCATATACGCATTGTATACAATGCGCTATAAACGTGACAGCAACTGAGACATGCACCATGTTTACGCATGTCTGGTTTACGCCGGTTGCATTTTCATTATGGCATGTCCAGTTTGCTCTGTACTGATGTAGGTTGAAACATGTCTGGTATATGCTGCTTTCATGTGTTCTTATTAAGGCTGGCTAATCAGAGCTCAAAAGATAATGGATTATCGGTCCTGCCACTGCGATCGATAATCGATTAGTAATCAATGAAGATTTGGTCGTAATTTTACCTGTCTGTTAGAGCATGTCTCTTACCATACTTTACTGTATGTATTTGATCTGACAGGCCTGAGCAAACAGTGTAGACCAGAATTATATTCATTTTGGTCTGTCTCGTTCAAACTGGTTTATATATTAACTCTTTCAGCCCCTGTAGAACAAAACAGATACCACAGGAAACAGTGCAGATCCAGATGAAACGGCTCGTACTATCTCATCAGAATATACTCTGTGTGCAATTCTTTTTTTTTTTTCCTTTGGACTGAAACCCCTATTTGTATTAGTGGACAAGTCCATATTCAAGAACAAGAAACCATTGACGTAAAGCATCAATACGCCGGGAAACTAATCTGTCATGCATTACTTAGCTCCCTATAGATCGTAGTATAGTGAAAAAAAATGTTATAATTTATGAAAGGTTGTAATTATATAAATTATCGCAATACTCAACGATAAAAACATTATAGACATTATCAGAGCTATGTAAAAAAATCAACTATGATCGTCTGTTTTCTAGCCCGCATACATAATTACATGTCGCCATCCATAGCCTAGGCCGAACATACTATATCCGAAATCATCTATGTAGCAGTGTTCCGTTCTTTTCTCCATTCATAACGTTTTCTTTCGGCCCAAATTTTTCCATGCTTGAATATAAATTAAACTGTATTATTAAACCAGCTTATAATCCGTTCGATTTGAGAATGCATATTTCCAATCGTAAACAAAGAAAAATATCTTCTGTTTCTTCTTCGTAGTACGACGACAAAAACGAAATGAAAGAATTTAAACGTACGAATATCGACAGCACATGCTCATTTCAGGTCGAATGGTCAAATTGGGGCTCCTACGGGAAAACTGCTCATTTCTCTTTTAAATGAGCAAAACCCACATTGCTACATTCATTCTACACAGTACTTCCCATTTTTTATTTCACTATGTTACCAATAGCACAGTTCTCTGCTGCAAAAGTGTGACTTTGAATAATAAAAAAAAGTTGGGGGTGAATAGTTACATATAACCCCACTAAGAACCCCATAAAACTGGAAGAAAACCGATGTTCTCATCATGCATACACGTTTTACAAAAACAACCTCAAATAGATACGCCCCGGCGTAAATAAATGAAAGTCCACATCACGAAAACATGCCTATATAATATTTAACCCCTTAAACCCCTCTTTTTATAGTAAAACTGGGGTTTAAAGGGGTACATTATTTTTCTCATTTCTGCTCAAAAACATAGATTGTACATACATCTAACGAGTACCCACAATCTATGTTTTGAGCAGAAATATGAAAAAAATAAAAAAATAAAAAAAAATCAAAAAAAATCAGAGTTTTTTATCTGAAAATTTCTAGTCTTTGGAGGTGAAATTTTCTATATATTTGAATAGGCGTGTTTTCGTAATGACTTTAGAAACTCAAAGGTGAATGGGTTAAGGCATGTCTGGTTACCGCTGCTTTCACAATCGTTGATCTGTCTAAAGGTTTTGTATATGCATTACAACCTGTCTAGTTTATATATATATATATATATATATATATATATATATATATATATATATATATATATATATATATATATATATATATATATATATATATATATTAACCCTTGCATCCCTGAGTTTCTGAAATGGACTATTCCATTCTTGAAATCGGACTTGTCTACTGATGCAAATAGGGTTTTCTATCTAAAAAAAAAAACAAAAAAACAAAGAAAAAAAAAAAGGTAAACAGTGTAGAGCCTGGTGAGATGGGTCGTTACGAGTCGTCTCATCAGAATCTATACTGTTTGCATAAGTACTTGTTTTGGTCTGCAGGGCTAAAAGGGTTTGGGCATATACATTTCGTGGATTCTGGTATCTTGTGCATTATGACGTGTGACATCACGAAAACATGCCTATATAATATTGACCCCCTTATACCCCACTTTTATATAGTAAAACTGGGGTTTACAGGGGTATACATTTTTTTTCATATTTCTGCTCAAAACGTAGATTGTGGGTACACGTTAGAACCGCCTCACCGAGGCGGTTCTAACGAGTACCCACAATCTATGTTTAGAGCAGAAATGTGAAAAATATCAGAATTTTTTATCTAAAAAATTTTCATTATTTTGCTGGTAAAATTTTCGATATATTTGAATAGGCTTGTTTTCGTAATGATCTGTGCCGTTTTCATACGCCTGTCTGATTTTACATCGTTTTCACAGATAGTAAGACACGTCTGATTTACATATTATATTATTTCTTGGCGTTTTAATTTAAATGAACACTTTTAGTTCATATCGATCATATTTTATTACAGACCATTTGTACTTTCGCTTTCCGTGCATTTTTATCAAACTTATTTACAGCTATAATTGGTCTGACCTTTGTACTTTCTGTACAAAATCAGTGTTGTTTTCCATCATATTAGAAAATGTTTATTTTAAAGGTCTACTCATATTTCAATTTATGGTGTTTCTTAACATGTCTGTAAAATTTTAGAAGTAACATTATATTTATTAAATTTGTTCTTAAGAACCTGTGTTTTAGCCAACGGACGCTATACAGAGAGAGAGAGAGAGAGAGAGAGAGAGAGAGAGAGAGAGAGAGAGAGAGAGAGAGAGAGAGAGAGAGAGAGAGTCTCTAATTCAGCCAGCTCTTAGTCGATCTCAGATCGTATTGATAACCCGTTTTAAACAGTTTTGCCTAAAATAGTATAGTTATCTTTTGTATGTATAATTTTCTCTCGGGGTTTGTTGATCTATGCCCCCAATTTGATTAAAAAATCATTATTTTTATATCTGCTGGAAATTTCACCCCATCAGGCAAAGCGTTAAATTTTATATTTGATAAATGAATGGCTATAAATAAAACAACGCATTTCAACGTTCGTGATTCCGTCGAATTTGCTAAACACGCAGTACAATTTCTGATTATCTTTTCTCAAACTTCTGCACGACTTCGTTATAGTTTTTTCCGGTGTTATACAATTCCAGATTTGTGATTAGAAATCGGACTTACTTTATTTATTCCGATTCAGTGAATTGTCTAATAAAATGTTGTCTTTGTAAATAAAATCAATTACATAAACCTTTTTTTTACAGTTAAATTACGCAATCAATTTTAGATAAACATTTAGAAGTAATTGTGTTCATTGCACCGAACATTTTATCTCCTAAATCTATAGCGTAACTGTTCTACCCAATTTGACTAAAAGGGTATTTTTTTATTTATCTGCTTAGTTACAACAAGGGAATTATAAAGAAAGTGTTCATTGCTTAAAGAACAACAGTTGCTCGTTTGCAAAAAGCAATATGTTTCCAATTAGAGAAAATAACATAAGATTAATCTTTCTGGAACTGCAAGGTCCTGAGAAAAAGACACGTATGTAAAACGTAAATCGTCTGTTCTAGGGTTGGGTTTCTTTTGTTATTATTTTGTGTTCGTTGCGTCAGTAAATATCCATAGCAGGTAAATACCGTTTATACAACGTCGCATTAACGTCGATGCAACGTCACATTTATACAACATCGCATTGACATCGATGCAACATCATGACGTTGCATAGACATTGTATAAACATCATGACGTTGCATCAACGTAATAAGATGTTGAATAAACGTTGTGTCATTTCATCGACGCTAATGCAACGTTTTATAAACGTCATGACGTTCCATCGATGTTAATGCGATGTTCTATACACATCAGTGCCCCCTGGGTGTATGCACCATATATGGCGTGACATTACGAAAACATGCCCATTCAAACATACTGAAAATTTATCACCAAAAAATGAAAATTTTCAGATAAAAAATTCTGATATTTTTCATGTTTCTGCTCAAAAAACAAATTGTGGGTACTCGTTAGAACCGCCTGGACGAGGCGGTTCTAACGAGTACCCACAATCTATGTTTTGATCAGAAATAAGAAAAATAATGTATACCCCTGTAAACCTCAGTTTTACTATATAAAAGTGGGGTTTACAGGGGTCAAAATTATATAGGCATGTTTTCGTGATGAGAATACGGAAGTCCTGAGCAAACAGTGTAAATCCAGCAGAACGCGGCGTCTAATCAAGCTTTGCATTGTTCACCTTATCCAGCAATTGTTAAACACAATAATGCTGGTAAAATGTATCTGTTTTAATTTTAGGACAAGTATGGTAAGAAGGTAAGATGTTCGAATACTTATGGTAAACACAGTATAGTTTGCAATTTGTTTTTCATCATGAAAACATGCAAATGTTTTATGATCCCTTTCAACCCCACTTTTATATAGTAAAACTGGGGTTTACAGGGGTATACATTACTTTTCTTATTTATGCTAAAAACATAGATGGTCGGTACTCGTTAGAACTGCCTCGGCGATGCCGTTCTAACGAGTACCTACAATCTATGTTTTGAGCAGAAATATGAAAAAAAAATTATCAGAAAATTTTCATTTTTTGGTGGTAAAATTTTCAGCTTATTTGAATAGGCATGTTTTCGTAATGATGTGCATAAATTTACTTGTTTCTACATTCGAAGCCTGGGGATAGCTGTGATTTGCGATTATACGACTTCTAAGGCAATTAACTTCATTTTGTTTTGTATTTAGCAACATGATAATACTAATGATCTGTTACCATTATAAATTTCGTTGACAAAAGTATAAGTGAAGAGACCAGAAATGATACAATCACGAATGACAGCCATCTCGACGCACCTTAAGAGGAAAAGACGAAGAACGAACTACAGTCGACTCTCGTTGTCTGGATTTCGCTTATCTCGAATAATCGCTCGTCTCGAAGTGAAAATCCGATTCCTGTTTCTACATGGAAATCTAACAACAGGTAACAAAATATTGTGGAAAAGGGGAGAAATTGCTCCTTTTCAATATATCACTAACTTCAGGAATCCAATTACATTTTCATTGTAAAATGTGTGTTGTTCGATTTTTCTTTTATCAATTCTGCAAATCTGATATATCGAGGTACGGATATCTTGAAGTATTTCAGAGAGTCCCTTAGATTTTGCGATAACGAGATTCGACTTTATAACAAAACAAACGCCACATATGCAACCGCTGACACACAACCAAAACAGATCTGCAACAGAAGAACCGCCTTGAAACAGAAAAAAATACTAGGATGCTAATCCAGTTTTACTCGCGCAAAATCTCTCCCTTAATTCTGATACACCTCACATTACAAACATACTTTTGGTCCGCATGGGGGCCTTCGTCTTCATCAGTGATACACATAGCATCACAAACACAATGATGAAATAAAGCAAAGGGCTCAATGGCGATCTGAAGCCAGAACACAAGAAAACCACAAACAGGACCACGGTGGCCCCGGCCACAGATACTGATAGTCAGGCTTCTGTAATAGATTGAGGAGGGAGCAAACACATATGAGCCAGCGCACTACAAAATCCAGTACAATAAGACCTGTGTAACCAGCAGACTCAGACCAGCCTGTATATCCACCTAGTATGGCAAAGCTTCTTGTTCACCCCTCTTTGGATAACCTAGAGGTTGTAGAAGGCACATGCGATCAGCTAAGACTCTGATCAGACTGCGCAGTTGCGCAGGCTGATCTGAGTCATCGCTGGTCGAACAAGTCTAATTGTAGGTTCTGTTATGCGCTGACTCATATTTGTAAACACATACTCATTTTCAAAGTAATTAACCATTTAGCACTCTGATCAGTTAAGACTATGTAAACTAAGTTATGCTTGTCTTAATTGCCCTGAAACTATACCTCACTGAAACTATACCTCAATGAAAACAAAAAAATACCTCGTGCTAAGAAAACATGAATCAAGCTACCGTTATTATACATCAAATGAACTGCAACATGACAAAACGAACCTTTTGACATATGCGCCCAAAGAAGACTCCGCGCAGACCGATCAGTCTTCGTTGTCCGCGGTGACATTTTGCGTCCTTAGCTATCCAAAATGCGCCATCACGAAAACAAACTTATATAATTTTGACCCCCTTAAACCCCACTTTTATATAGTAAAACTGGGGTTTACAGGGGTATACATCATGTTTCTTATTTCTGCTCAAAAACATAGATTATGGGTACTCGTTAGAACCGCCTCACCGAGGCGGTTCTAACGAGTACCCATAATCTATGTTTTGAGCAGAAATATGAAAAATATCAGAATTTTTTATCCGAAAATTTTCCATTTTTGGTTGTAAAATTTTCAATATTTTGAATAGGCGTGTTTTCGTAATGCCAAGTAAACATTCTGATTACACTACACTAACGCGTCTGCTGATCTGAATTTTTGCTGGCGCACATCTCAAAAGGTACGTATTCTGACTTTGCGACTCACATGTGCTGTATACAGGGTGCTCCAACAGAAGAGAAAATGCAAAAAGGTGTGGGTCAAGTATCTGATTCATGTGACAGCTATGATCTCACAATCAGCATCAAAAATGAGGTAGTATATCAGCCAGCACCTGGAAAGCCTTACAAGGAGCCGACCATCACAATAAAAGGTCAACGGCTGCAAGTGGTAGACAAGTTCACCTATCTTGGAAGCACATTGTCTAGAGTTGTGCACATTGATGATGAAGTCAATGCTAGGATTGCCAAAGCTAGTGCAGCATTAGGCTGGATACGTGGAAGTATTTGGGACGAAGTGGAATCAGACTTGACACATATCACATATCACATGTAGATGTATACAGATCGGTGGTGCTGCCACCACTACTATACGCATGCGAAACTTGGACAGTTTACCAACGGCATGCCAAAACACTGAACCACTTTCATGCAAGCTGTCTTATAAAACTTCTAAAGATCATGTGGCAAGACAGGATTCTAGACACAGAAGTCCTAAAAAGGGCAGGGATGCAGAGTGTACATACTCTTCTGAAATTGGCACAGTTAAGATGGACATGCCATGTTACCAGAATGCCTGATGAACGTTTGCCAAAGAAAATCCTCTATGGAAAAACTACAAGTTGGAAAACGCTCCCATGGTGGTCAGAAGAAGCGATACAAGGACACCCTCAAAGCCTCCCTTAAAAACTTCAACATACCAACAGAGTCGTGGGAACAGATTGCACAGGATCGAATAAAGTGGCTAGGCATCATAAGAAGGGGAGCTGGTGTATAAGTAGCAAAAAGAATCAGCGAAGCCGAGCAGAAACGTGCACAGCAGAAAGCCAGAGCTAAGGTATCACCAACAGAGCTTTCTTCTTCAGACCTCCCTTGTTCTATCTGGAACAGGCAGTTTAGTGTTGAGATTGGTCTCATCAGCCATCTTAGAACACGCAAATAATAACACATCACACAGTTGATTAGGATTGGCCATTGTCAGTAATGACAGACGAACGATATATATACAGTCGACTCTCGTTATCTCGAATTCCAAGGGACTCACTGAAATACTTCGAGATATCCGTACCTCGACATATCAGAGTTGAGAGAGTGAGGAAACAATAAATTGAACAACCATATTTTAACAAATGAATATGTAATTTGACTCCTGAAATATATATATAAAATAATGTGGAAAAGAGGAGAAATTGCTCCTTAGGAGCAATTTCTCCTCTTTTCCACATTATTTTGTTACCTGTTGTCATAGTTTCATGTTAAACAGGGACCAGATTTTCACTTCGAGATAAACGGTAATTCGAAATAAGCGAGTTCGAGATAAAGAGGTTCGACTGTATATATATATACTTTGGTATGTGTGCTGTCTACCATGGTTTGTTTGCTCTTCCTCTTGGTGTCATTGGTAGGCTGTGATACATGATATGGCTATTCCTCAATATCTTCTTTACTAATCTTCTATACTACAGTAAAACCTCAGTGACTCGAGGAAATTCTCTTGATAGTCCAAGAAAGCAAATATGTACGGATAGTTTGGGAAATTTTCTTATTTTATCTTGAAATGTATGTTGTGTGTACTCATTAGAATCGCATCGAGGCGATTCTAATGAGTACATGTATATACTCATTAGAATCGCCTCATCGAGGTGATTCTAATGAATACACTCAATATACCTTTATTAAACAGAAGATCGAAAAGACATCCCTAAATAATATCCATTCTCCTCCTGACCTGGCGTAAAGATTAACTATCTATGTGGCTCAAACTACCCATGTCTAGAACAAATATATATGGTTCCAAAGATGTTCGAGTTATTGAGGTTCAACTGTATTTAGTATTTACATTGTTTGCTCAGAAATTGTCGTCCATATATTTATGGTAAATACAGTTTATCACCGATATTTCCTAGGCGTGGGTTGTTTAATTTCAGCAGGGTGAAAGCTCAGGAATAGGAATCTTCCAACAAAGATCTTTATTATATTATAATCTAATATTATTGAAAACTTACGAGGAAGTAACAGGTAAACAGAGAGCAGATATTACCTGAATTATGTAAGTTGGCAAGGCGCACTAGTCAAATATGCTACGATGAGCTATTAACCTTTGTACTTTACAAAATAGTAGAGCATAATGAATCGTATGGAAACGAGTGTACTCATCACGAAAACATGCCTATATAATTTTGACCCCCTTAAACCCCACTTTTATATAGTGAAAATTTGGGGTTTACAGGGGTATACATTATTTTTTTATTCCTGCTCAAAAGCATAGATTGTGGGTACTCGTTAGAACCGCCTCGGCGAGGCGGTTCCAACGAGTACCCACAATCTATGTTTTGAGCAGAAATATGAAAAATATCAGATTCTTTTATATGATAATTTTCATTTTTTTAGGTTAAATTTTCTATATATTTGAATAGGCGTGTTTTCGTAATGTGGAATGGTAGTTTTGTCAAGCATAAGGCAATTTCCCTACATAATCGAAACCATTTACCCTAAATATTCGAACACGGTGTCTTGGGTGAAATTGAAATTTTACCACCAAAAAATAAAAATTTTCAGAAAAAAAAATTCTGATTTTTTTTTTTTCATATATTTGCTCAAAACAAAGATTATGGGTATTCGTTAGAACCGCCTCGGCAAAATAAGAAAGATAATGTATACCCCTGTAAACCCCAGTTTTACTATATAAAAAATGGGGTTTAAGGGGGTCAAAATTGTACAGGCGTGTTTTCGTGATGAAATGTTAACATGTGTTTACAAGCAGTTGACAAATGACAAAAAAGGTGTATATACCTAGGAACTGACCGACATTGTCCAAGTTATTCAGTTCAGCTGCGTTTCGAGTAACAGCTGGCACCTGTTTGTTAAGTATCTGAAGGCGAACTACGCTCAGTAATTAAACGCATTATATTAATGTAAACAATCAATAAGCTTCTTGCCTTCTGACAAAAACAATTCATTTTTCCCCAAACTTTTAGAGAATGTACTAGTTCTTCCATTTGATATACTATATGAATATATTCTGAAAAAAGTGTAATTTCAGCTGAAAACAGAGAACACATTAAAAAGCGAAAATATCAGACTTGGTTTCATAGACTTTGTAAATGAAACTAATATAATTTGCATCATGGAAAATGCCTCCTAAGGCCAGCTTGAGTAATATTATATTTTAAAAATATTCTGAACAGCCTCATTGACACTAAACATAACGAAAACATGCCTATTCAAATATACTGAACATTTTGCCACCAAAAACTGAAAATTTTCAGGTAAAAAATCTCTGATATTTTTCATATTTCTGCTCAAAACATAGATTGTGGGTACTCGTTAGAACCGCCTCGACGAAGCGGTTCTAACGAGTACCCACAATATATGTTTTTAGCAGAAATAAGAAAAATAATGTATACCCCTTTAAACCCCAGTTTTACTATACAAATGTGGGGTTTAAGGGGGTCGTCTTTATATAGGCATGTTTTCGTGATGAGGACCAAAAGTATACAGTTTACTATGATGACGTACAGGAAGACGTTTTACGGTCGCAAGCTGTAATGAAAGTAAATATTTTTTTCTGGACAGCGGATCTTCTGAAAGCAAAAGACACACACTAAAATTGTGAAATTCCTTTATAACATTTACTGTGTATGTTTGATTTTTTAATAGAAACCAGCTCATTGCAAAAGCATAGAAAATATTCCGACGAATAGGGAAGCATAGGTACTCGATTTTTGTTTCGGAAGTTGTTGGTTTTCTTCAGCAAGCTATGCTTGGGAATGTCACGCAATATATATGTAAATAATCAAAGATAAAGACAAAATTGATCTACGAAACTTAAGACAAATCAATTTACGTTCAGTCAAATTTAGAAATGGCCCTACCTTCCACCTAAAAGTGTTATATAGTTCATCAAATTAAACTAACATTTACCACCCTCTAGGCAAATTAAGCAGACGACAAATTGATGATACTTTTTCTTATTTTTTTCCTAGGTGTCAAGAGTTTCAGGCAATTGTCTTTGTCAAATCCTGTTTTCTAGGAAAATAAGAAACAAATTTCAAAATATCGTATGCTGAAAATTTTACGGAGAGTGCTAAGCATCAACAGATACCACTCAATGTCGAAGGACCGACAGACCGACGAAAACACGCCTATTCAAATATATTGAAAATTTTACAACAAAAAAGAAAAAAAATTCAGATAAAAAATTCTAACAATTTTCATATTTCTTTTCAAACATAGATTGTGGGTACTCATTAGAACCGCCTCGGCGAATGAGTACCCACAATCTATGCTTTTTTAGAAAATAAGAAAAATGATGTATACCCCTGTAAACACAAGTTTTACAATCTAAAAGTGGGGTTTAAATTATATAAGCGTATTTTCGTGATGTCCCGAAGTATTCCGACGGACAAGCCATGTACAAGATCAGACGCTGTGTTCTCGGGTCTGACCAGAGTCTACACTGTTTGTCACTCATCCAGTAATGTTTTCAGACACGTCAATGACCGGTAGTAAAATGGACGCGATCAACTTTAAGGACAGGTATGGTAAAGAGTTGAAATGTCCGAATAACAAGGGTAAATAATGTTATCTCGGACAGACATGCCTACAAAGATCAGAAGCTACAGAATAGATCGGGGTCTACACTCTTTGCCATTAATCCATCTGTATTTTAGACATACAGATACAGGTAATCTAGACTGGCTCCAGTCTCCAATGACTTAATATTTATTCCTATAATCCTTTTTCAATCTCCACTAAAATATAACCAAAATAATATCATGATTATAAAGAATGGTCAAAAGTGACCAATCATGCTATTACTTAGGTTTTATTTCAGTGGATTATCAAGCAGGATAAAAGATAAATATTTAGTCTCTGGAGACTGGAGCCAATCTACAGGTAGTGAAACAAAACAGACGTAAACTTGGACTGACAGATCTGGCCAAACAGAGTAGACCCAGATTTGATGCCAAATTAGGCGGGATCCTCAGGATCTGTACTGTTTGCCACTCATCCAGCATATTTTTAGACACATCAAGAATAGAAAAATACGCTAAAGAGTTAAAGTGTCTGAACATTTAAACTAAATACAGTACGCACAGAAAGATACCAGTCTACAAATCGTCATATGGTGCTCGTGTCTCCGGGTATATACGGACTGCGAAGACCCAGATCAGCCCGCGCATTCGCGCAGTCTGATTAGGGCCTTCGCTATCCGCTAACAGAATCATTTGACACTATCATCACGAAAGCATGCCTTTATATAATTTTCACCCCTTAAACGCCACTTTTATATAGTAAAACTGGTGTTTACATGGGTACACATTATTTTTCTTATTTCTGCTCAAAAACATAGATTGTGGGTACTCGCCTCGGCGAGGCGGTTCTAACGAGTATTTACAATCTATGTTTTGAGCAGACATATAAAAAATATCAGGGTTTTTTTTATCTGAAAATTTTCAGGTTTTGGAGGTGAAATTTTCAATGTATTTGAAAAGGCGTGTTTTCGTAATGAGAATGTATCAATGGAGAACAAATGCTCGGATGAGACTTTGCGATGTATAAATTTGAATCCGTACATTTTGCGCATGTTCGAAGACACCTTTTTGCTTGACGTGACCTACATAACAATAATCACAGAAGATGAACCCCTCCCTACTGATTCATTACTTTCTGTATAAAGAAACGATCGCTTTTATTAAAAAAAATCCTGTACTTATAATGCAGATGTTTTCTGAGAAACCGTCTTTCCTTTTGTTAAGCTATAGCCGGGCTAAATATGATTACAAAGCCTGTCGTGCTGTGATGACTGAGACGACACGGCAACTGAATAAATACAAAAACAGATTTTTTACGCCTTAAGTACATATAAGCCTGTCTACGACTGCTTTTGACTCTCTGGTAGAGGCATGGTAATTTCAAGGTTTTTATTCTGTCAGTACAGCAGAATCCCTGGCTAGATCTTCATAGCGGCTGAGAATAAAGAAATATTCATGTGCCTATTACAGGCTTAGCAGGTTATTTCTGCTTGTACAGTTGACTTATGGAAGCATTTCTGAACTTTTGAGGGATTTTCCCGTTTTCCAAATACTGTATTATGAAACAGTTCTAAGAGCTTTTTCATTCGTTAAAAAGATAAGCTACAACACATGTTATTCGGCAATCTTCTTCATTGTTAATGATTGTCCTGCTTAACTCTGCCTTTGCAAACAGTGAAGATCCAGATCAGTTGGCTTCTTCAGAAGCCAACTGATCTGGAACTGCACTGTTTGTCATTTAATATGTGAACTTGTGTCTG
This sequence comes from Anodontia alba, assembly GCA_964016985.1. Taxonomy (NCBI): domain Eukaryota; kingdom Metazoa; phylum Mollusca; class Bivalvia; order Lucinida; family Lucinidae; genus Anodontia; species Anodontia alba. Next base: position 29,872,469 of record OZ024833.1, on the reverse strand, counting down.
AATGACGGCTTAAGTAAGTCGGTTTGTGCCTGATGCTCTGGCTCTGGCCGGGCCCACCGGAGTCCCACTGTTGATTTTATTTGGCTTCAACATTTAAGTTATTTATTGCTGTCGAGTCCTCATCGTTGTTGCATCTCTGTATTCGTTTGATTTTTATGTTCTCGGAGATGTTGCACCGATGAGCTAGGAACCCTTCACGTGGACTCAATATATGTCTTGTGTATACCACGGCAGAACTAAGAGCGAGGGTTGTGGCCACATAAAATCGATTTAAGCACCACCACTCCCGCACACACACCCAGTAATATTTTTACTGACCGTTCCAAAAAAGGTAAGAGAAACGTCCAGGGAGTGCCACAATCACAAACCGCAGCCCTTCCACGACACCAACAGGAAGAGAAAACAGAGAAAACCAAACAAGCGCAAATCGAACAAACGTATGAAAAGCACTAAGATTAGTTATCTTTTCCCCAAGGGAAGGCCGTGTTTCTGTTGTGGTTTACTATATCTGTCATTGTATGTCTTTGCATGTATGCCTTGGTGATTTTTGTTTTATTTTGGATAGCCGTTTGGCCATTTTATGGGAAGAAACTGTTCTTTTAGCTTTCTGCTTGTAGTGTTTTGATTGTGGTGCCGTCACTTTAAGTGCGTCCTTCTTTCCCTTTGGTGTCTTGGAATGGAAAGTGTTAGGTAATTGTATCGATTCCTGATCATTGCTTTCCTTTCTATTTCCTAAACGCTAAGCATGCTGGTTTAAAATTTCAGCAGACGACATTTTTTAAATATTTTTTTTACTTTTTATCCCAGAAAATAGGCTTTGGCATTTTATGAAATTATTCTCCTATTTTCTCCCTGACAAACGTTTAAACTGAACAGCAAAAGCTTACAGAATATGTGGGCGTGTCGATGCATGTTGTAAAGTTTTGACAAAAATCTTTAATCTTCAGCTGAAAAATGTTAAATTATATTAAAATATATTTTCCAGAGATATTTCATATGAATCGTCTGCACAGTAGATGATTCACATGAAATGACATACTTGTTTTCTCTGAAAACTAAAATAAAATGCCTGATAATGCCGTCTGCTATAGTTTTGAACTGTGTTTTCAGGGTTAAAATTGCTAACACCAATAATAGGTCTGGCTGAAATCAGGCCAATATTGTTGAAGCAATCAATTTAACGTCTCGATATTTGCATGACACTAACTATAGATAATGATGTTGTTGAACACATGGCTAATACAATTTATTCAAAAGAAATCGTCACGGGAAGGGTCGAACATGGGTGGTTACGCATTAGAGCTGTAACTTTTGTTATTATTTATATAAATCTAATGCGTAACCACACATTTAAGACACTTACAGTGGCTATTTCTCGACAACCAAACTATCCATAACATAAATAACCATATGTGTCTACCGTGTGTGCGTGATGATATGCTGAACCTCTAGCAAAGCGCAAAATTAAATAAAGGACAATAAACACCACGAATTTTTACGTGTTTTCTATGGCTTTCGGTACACCTTCAGCACGCGAAAAATAATTCAGCCAATACGCATGAAGTAGGTGGTCTGAGATTTACTCTACAGATCCCGATATCAATGGGCTGTTGAATGTAGTTCCCTGTTTTTCAAATAATTTCCTCAAAACATTTATATCGCTCATGAAACACAGAAAATGCAAGTTTATTTACCTTTTTTGAGTCATCGAATTCCTAACCGGATGTCGCTCTAATTGTTTCACGTTTTTTAACCGATGGTTACGCATTCATTTGTTTGGTAGGCGTGAAAACGACAGAACGAACTCAACCGAAGTATCGCTTTTTGAGCGGTCAAATGCAGGACTGTAGGGTGGCGGGACAGCGGTAAACCTAATAAAATGGTATTAACTATTAGTTTACAACATACTTTTATTTAGACCTTGTAGTGATGATTGTCAACAGGCCGTCTATACGAGTATACAACATAGGCCATTACGAAAACTCGCCTATACAAGTATATAGAAAATTTCACCTCCAAAAAACTGAAAATTTTCAGATAAAAACTCTGATACGTTTTATATTTCTGCTCAAAACATAGATTGTTGGTACTCGTTAGAACCGCCTCGGTGAGGCGGTTCTAACGAGTATCCACAATCTATGTTTTTGAGCAGAAACAAGAAAAATAATGTATACCCCTGTAAACCCCAGTTTTACTATATAAAAGTGCGGTTTAAGGGGGTCAAAATTATATAGGCGTGTTTTCATGATGCGTAGCACTCATTACTCATATTACGCATATGTTTAACATACGTAACATGCGTAAGAATAATAATATTATTTGCAATAAAGACACATCAACTAACATAAAACATATTGCTTCTTTACCATTGGTACTGTCCATAAAGGAGAGAATTTATCACTTCCTAAATTAGGGCTACTTAAAGGAAAGAATTCTTTCCTTTAAGTGTAGCCCTGTTTTGGAAGCGATACTAAGAATAATTTTTCAAGATTTTTCCTGGGTGTGCGTAAAAATAATACGTTCTGGGGACGCCACTGTACAAGGCGAAAGCATCAATGTTAAGAAACAATTTCATGCTGATAAGTAACAATATTGGCTTCTAGAACAAAGACGGAACTTCGAACCTTAAACAACAGAAAGCGATGTTTAGATATTTTGTAGAAAATGAGAAGAATACTAGCATAGCTTCCTATAATCCCTTCAGCCTTGTAGATCAAACAGATACTTTTGCAAACAGTGTAGTTCTTGATGAATGGAGCCGTCTCAATAGGATCTACACTGTTTGTCTGTCTCTTACTGATGTTGATTGACACCCCTGTTGGCAACAATGAACATGTCTGTATTTACAAATGGAAGATGCTACGTTGAAAGGAATATCCACAAAATAAAGTTATGATGAAAATTGCTGAAGGAATTCCAAACTTGAAACTACTCAAGCAAATATGAAATCCAAACTCCAATGCTTCTTAGTAATTAAATATTGTGCCGATTATTCAAGTAGATGACTGTAATTTGAACTTCGTTACTGAATCAGCTTTTAAAATCAAACATATATATATCTGCTTTTATACAAATAGTTTTCTTGAATTCATTTCAGTTTAGCAATTGAAGAATATTTCCAAATGCATTTTCTGTCATTAAATGACAATTGCGTTTGCTTTGTGGCTTATCAAAAGTCCATTACGTGTATACACATTTGAAATGTTTGCTTTTAGTTCATAACTCTAGATGAGACACTTTTGACAACCATAATGTATCATAATATAACCATAATAGATTTTTGGGTACCCCTAATAAAATCCTTGCTGAGGCAATTGCAAACCCAGTCAGCATTCTACGTAAATCTATATCGGGCCGTCATCGGCCCGTCAGGGTAGCTGACGGGCCGATGACGGCCCGATGTAGATTTACGTAGAATGCTAGCTAGGAAAATGCAAAGTTTATTTACCTTTATTTGAGTCATCGAATTCCTAACCGGATGTCGCTCTAATTATGATGTCACGTTTTTAACCGATGGTTACGCATTCTTTCGTTTGGTAGGCGTAAAAAAAAGAAAGAACGAACTGCAACCGAAGTATCGCTTTTTGAGCGGTCAAATGCAAGACTGTAGGGTAGCGGGACACCGGTGTTGAGGCAATTGCAAGATATGTTTTCGCTGAGAAATTAATAAAACTATAGACAACCCTTTATACCGACACTCGATGCCACGACAAAATTTGTTATAATGATAAATTGACTGACACGAAACTTTCGCTAAAGAGGTAACAATTAGCCACAAATTATGCACGAATATTGCAATTAATACTTTAAAGAAACAATGTCTTGGATATTTGTTAGAATCGCCTCAGTAAGGCGATTCTAACAAATATCCAAAACATATGTTCTATGAGGAAATAAGAACAAAACATGATCTTTCTTACATATCAGCCTGCTCATTAAAGTATTCTGTAAAACAGCAAATTCATTTCAGTGAACAAATGCTTTCGTTGTAAAGAGAGTTCACTGTATTTATCTGGACATCCCTCTAATTTAGAGCTTTATAGGCAGAGAAGGAATATTTGGCTATTGCGTACATTAGACACATTTTTGCTGTTAAAGAGTTTGATAGCAATAACATTACAAACTGAAATCAGATTTAAAACAGAAATTTTCCGAATATTTATACCATAGTTTCACTATAAATTCTGGGGAGACATTAGGGGTATACATTACATAGACGTGTTACGGTAAAACCTTTAAGATCTGAGTAGGTATGTATGGCACCAACTGGATCTTTAATAAGTAGTGACATGGTATTCCAAATATCGTTTTTAACACGCGTGAGTATTTCTGCAATCTAACGTGTTGCGTCCCATACAGTTTTTATTAGCCTGATTGGGTACCTTGTGCTTACTGTTAGTTTCCGAACTCAAAAAAAAAAAAAAAAAAAAAAAAAAAAGAAAAAAAAAGATGTCTGTGGACTACTTTTCCGCTTCGATGACATCAAGGCAGTGATTGAGGAATAGAATAACACAAAAGGCTCTGAGTTCTTCAATTCTGGAATGACGGCACTGGACCACGGTTCGGACAAACGTATCATGCGGGAGGGTAATTACACTGAAAAAGAAGATATCGATATGGAGCGGAAGTAGGGTAGTCCGGTTACTTATTGACTCGCCCTCGTAAATGTTAGCGCCATACTTTGATACATAGTGCTGACATTATATAATTGTGTTGTCCTTTGGAACTATTATGCATATAAATAATATATGTGGCGGCCGTAATAAGTCTCCTCGTAAAGGAAGCTACCCAGGAAAGGCCACAATCACGAAGCACGGCCCTCCCGAAGACCCGAAAGAAGAAGAGACTAGGAACGAACAATGACAAAACAAAACAGCACAATTGTGAAAACAGAAACGCAACAAAGGCTTCGCCTCCGACAGGCAGAAGCGAACGAAATTCATAGATTTTGTTTGTTATAGGTCATTATGTATTTATTTCTTTTACTTATTTATTCATTTTTAGTTTATTTTCTTTCATGAATTACTTTAATTTTTGTCATTGGTGTATCACTATGGGTTTTTGTTCTCACTCACTTAATGCGTACGTGGTTAAGACTTTCATGTCTGAATTCTGAGGAGGATTCTTCCATTTTTGAATTTGGCCAGAACCATTGCTCCAAATAGGGGTCTCTGTCAAATCAAATAGAATTGCAAACAGTGTAGATCCTCATGAGACGGCTCATTATGAGCCGTCTCATCTGGATCTACACTGTTTGCATAGGATGTCTCGTTTGATATGTCAGGTTGAAATGGTTAAGGGGAAGTTATGTGACTCCAAGAAAAAATAACTCTGACATGGAACTATTTGCATCTGTACTTATTGGTGGTTTCTCTTAAAGGAATGAATTAGTCCCCTCTGAGAAATACTTCTTATTTAAGAGCAGTTTCAAACACTAGCGATGCAACTTCCTGCTTGCAGAAGTTCTCTCTCTTAGCAATATGGCGATCAACGAACTCATTCTAGTGTATGGATAATCTTCAAAAGGGAGCATTTTAAGCTAAAATATTTGCAACCCTTTCCAAAGGGAGACCACTTCAACAGACAAAAAATTATTTTCTTTGTGTATGACTTCATTCCAAAAGGGGTTACTCTTAAAAGAAAATAATTACTCCTGGCTGATGGGGATCTTATTCATTTGAATAATAATAATAATAATAATAATAACAATAATAATAACTAGATTACGCCAAGTCCCCACACTCCATGCTGTTGTTGCTAATAATGTGACAGACGGACGGACGAGAAAAATAATGTTAGTGTCGCACAGCCTTACCACGCGGGGAAGTCATATAGCAAGTTTGGTAAAATTCCGCTCAGCGGTTTAGAAGGAAATAGCGTGACGGACAATATCCCTATCGCTAACGTGTTATGATAATAATAATAAAAATAACCAATAACATGTTAAAAATGATACAGTTCCTTAAAAATACTTGAAGCTTTATGTGTCAATAACCGACAGTTAAAATGTTTAAAACAATTACGAGTATTTGTGGCTGACATTGAGTTCATTATTTTTAAAAGCCATAAAATATTTTTTTGATATATTTTTACGTTCGGGATGTGCTTAAGGGAAGTGTGAATATTAACCTGGAAATATGTGTAATGACGTCACAAACAATCACTAATAAAGTTATTGACACAAAATGATAGAACTGATTAAAACAATAATGGAAAATAAAATCAGATATGACGTATGTCTCCTCTCTAGAAATAATAATTGAAGCCGGGTCATTTAACAAGGGCTTTGTGTCACTTAGTGCTAAGCATGTTCGGTAAAATCTTGAGAGGGTATTTTAAAATTATTTCTTATATATCCCAGAAAATAAGATTTGGCATTTCAAGCAAATTGTCTCTTTTTTCTGGGAAAGACAAGAAAAGCTATCATTAATTTGTTATCTGCTGAATTATCCCAGCGCATCCGAAGTATTAAACGGCAATGCTCAGTGTCGTCATATTAGACCATGGTTTTGTACAATATGATTAGACGATGGTGCCGTTATGAGGTCAACGGCGCTGTTCCGGTTTTTGAATTTTAGTTCTTGAGTCATATTCTTTCGTCAAATAATGAAAAGAAAATAATATAAATGTAAGTAATAAAGGCAATTTATTTAACGTTCACTGAAGTATGAACAACACTTTGTTGCAAGCAAAGATTACACGAACCCCTTCGAAGTTCACTTACTTTGTTCGTGACCCTTCATTTCTTCATTACGAAAACACGCCTATTCAAATATACTGAAAACTTTACAACCAAAAAAGGGAAATTTTCCGATAAAAAATTCTGATATTTTTCATATTTCTGCTCAAAACATAGATTGTGGGTACTCGTTAGAACCGCCTCGGCGAGGCGGTTCTAACGAGTACCCACAATCTATGATTTTGAGCAGAAATAAGAAAAATAATGTATACCCCTGTAAACCCCAGTTTTACTATATAAAAGTGGGGTTGAAGGGGGTCAAAATTATATAGGCATGTTTTCGTGATGTTAATCAAATTTCATCATCAGCATGTGCAAAATGTCATCATAGTCCGGTATGCGATATCTATATACAGTGACGGGCCATTTTTATGTATCACGATGCAGCTAATGTTTTGTATGCTGGGTAAAAATTGTAGTGGTCGATATTTTGAATGCATTTTCTCTTTTTTTTTTTCAGAAAATAGGATTTGATATGCCTGGAAATTGTTTACTAAGCAGACACTTTGCATAAAATGTTGGACCATATTTACAGTCATACCTCAATGGCTCGAACGTGTTTGGGACCATGGAAAATTATTCGAGATATGGATAGTTTGAGCCATTGAGGGTTAATCATGGTACTAGGTCTGGAAGCAAACAGCGATAATTTAGGGCATGCTTTTTTGTTTTTAACATAATAATTGTAAGTTGAGTGTAATTAGAATCGCATCGACGAAGCGATTCCAATGAGTACACACAGTATACAATTTCATGGGAAAATAGAAAATTTCCCTAAATATTTGTTTTCTTCAGCTATCGAAAACAATTGGTAGGGACTCAAAAACGGGTTCGAATTAGCCATGGTAAACGAGCCATCGGTGTTCGAGCTATTGAGGTTCGAATCGTCAATTCGTTTTCTGTTGATGTTGCTAGATGAGTGATAATGATTATAATATGGATGTAATACAGTAAATCTTCGTACAACGACAGCATTTGTTCCCAAAGAGGTTGCCATTAAAATGAATAAGCTGTTTTATAGACTACTTAATGAGCATATCATTATGAAAACACGCCTATTCTAGTATATTGAATATTTCACCACCAAAAACTTAAAGTTTTCAGATAAAAATTCTGATATTTTTTCATATTTCTGCTCAAAACATAGATTGTGGGTACTCGTTAGAACCGCCTCGCCGAGGCGGTTCTAACGAGTACCCACAATCTATGTTTTTGAACAGAAATAAGAAAAATAATGTTTACCCCTGTAAACCCCAGTTTTACTATATTAAATTAAGGGAGTCAAAATTATATAGGTGTGTTTTCGTCATGTTGATATGTTAGAAAGATTATGTTTTGTTCTTATTTCCTCATAGTACATATGTTTTGGATATTTGTTAGAATCGCCTCATTGGGGCGATTCTTCGTATTTCCAAAACATATCTTTCTTTACAGCACTATACTTGCATAATTTTGACTAATTGTTACCTCTTAAGCGAAGGTTTCGTGACAGTCAAATTGTCATTATATCGAATTTGGTCGTTGGATCGAGTGTCCGTATAAAGAAGGTTATCTGTAATAGTAGCAATAACTCGGGAACACATAATGGTATAATTTCATTGACGGTAATATTTCAGTGCCCAAATACAGTTTTCACAGGAATAATTTAGTTTAGCTATATTCTCTGTCAGCGAACAAAAATTTTCAAAAGCGTGTGCGAATCACTGAGACGTGTAAAGCGAAAGTCTACAAACTTCTTCGCGTTTACACTACTTGGTCGATTCTTTAGGTGACGACATAGTTTTCTCAAACTTCTCCGCATTTACACTACTTGCGGACCGAACATATATTTGTAGTGTGGAGCTGAAATCAGAATTAAGGGTGAGGTTTCGCACAAGTAAAACTAGTTTAAGACCCCCAGTACTTTTTCTATTGAGGAGGTATCTCTGTTGCAGTTCTTTGTTTGTAAGTCTGCGGTTTGATATGTGGTGTTTGTTTTGTCTATTTGTTCCTCATTCTCCTTCTTTTGTTGCTTCGGGAGGGTTGTGCTTTATGATTGTGGCATTACAAATTGCCTTAATGTGAGAAAAAATACACCTCACATTTTTATGTATAGTCATTCAAAAAATATATTTTCAGGAGAAACATGGGAAATATCCCCTGTTTACATTTTTGTTAAAAACATAACAGTTAGAATCATTCCGTTTGTAAGTCATAGGATATTTCCCTGTTTTGAATATGAATTAGACCATGAAACATTACCCAATAAACCTAAATACATGTATTCTCTGGGATAAATATAGGCAATTGCATTGTTCAGCTGTATGATTTAACATAGGACATTTCTCTTGTTGAAGTGGCCGTAAGAATAAAATGTACAGTTTTTGTTGGTCATTTAATTTGACTCAAGATAGGGGAAATTTCTCCATTTCTTGTTTGCACATTTGGTAGTAGCTGAAGTTTTCGAGTGTCTAAAATGCAAAATGCTACTGTGTTACGTGACCCCAACAGGAAAAATTTCCCCGATCTTATTAGTAGATTCGATAGTTGTATATGGGGAATCTTTCCCTTGACCGAGTGCCAGTAAACAAAATATGGCCCTTGACCGACTGCCAGTAAACAAAATATGGCTCTGTTAATGGACACAGACAATACGAAAACATACCTATTCAAATATACTGAAATTTTTACCACCAAAAAATGAAAATTTTCAGGTGAAAAATTCTGATAATTTTCATATTTCTGCTCAAAACATAGATTGTGGGTACTCGTTAGAACCGCCTCACCGAGGCGGTTCAAACGAGTACCCACAATCTATGTTTTTGAGCAGAAATAAGAAAAATAATGTATACCCCTATAAACCCCAGTTTTACTATATAAAAGTGGGGTTTAAGGGGGTCAAAATTATATAGGTGTGTTTTCGTGATGCAAGAGAAATTTCTCCTTCTCTTATTTGCAGATAGGTAGTTGTATATGGTTCCTTTGACTGAATGAGTGGACACAAAATGGGGAAGTTTCCCTTGTTCCTTTTTGCAGATTCAATAGTTGTTTATGGCAAATCTTTCCCTTGACCGAATGACAGAAACCAAAATATGGCTCTGTTACTGGACACAAACAGGAGACATTTCCCTTATTCTTATTTTCAGATTCGATAGTTATATATTGTAAATCTTTCCTTTGACTGAATGACAGAAAACAAAATTTGAATCGGTTACTGGCACAAACAGGGGGAATTTCCCCTGTTCTTATTTGCAGATGCGATAGTTGTATATGGTTAATGTTTCCCGTGAGCCAGTGACAAAAACCAAAATATGAATCCGTTACTTGACACAAACAGGGGAAATTTCCCTTGTTCCGTTTTGCACTTTTGGTATTGGTAGTACATGGCGAATCTTAACCCTAATTGGATGACAAAAACCAAAATATGTCTGGGTCATATTTTGAATTTTTACAGCGAAGAAAGGAATTATAATAGAAAATGCCGTTTAATTTTTGAAGATGTCTTTTATGTTTGGTCAATATTTTAGGTGACGACATACATTGTTTATACATTGTTTATTCATGCATGTTTGTCCTAAAAGTGACGACATCACGAAAACATGCCTATATAAATTTGACCCCCTTAAACCCCACTTTTATATAGTAAAACTGGGGTTTACAGGGGTATACATAATTTTTCTTATATTGCTATAAAACATGGATTGTGGGTACTCGTTAGAACCGCCTCACCGAGGCGGTTCTAACGAGTACCAACAATCTATGTTTTGAGCAGAGATATGAAAACTATCAGTGATTTTTAGCTGAAAATTTTCAGTTTTTGGAGGAGAATTTTTCTATATATTTGAATAGGCGTGTTTTCGTAATGACATATAATGTTGCCTTATGCATGTAGGTCCAGAAGTTTACAATATATGTTGTTTACTCTAGTGTCTCATCCGAAAATGATAATATGGACTTAGGCATGTCTGTTCAAATAGATATAACTCAGGCATGCCTATCTTAAAAGCGACAGTCAGTATTTTCTGGAACAATAAAAGCATCGCAGACGCTGAATGATACCCTTCCACTGCAGGGTAACAAAACATGTAGAGAAGATGGCTGTGTTTGATAACTTTGTGTAATAACTCTACCAAAAATTGGTGTACTGTAAACTCGAAACAATATATGCTGTATCACTTCATAGTCTTAACTGGTACTGATGAAACATGCAGGAGTTAGCCTGAAAGCAAGTGAGGATGCTTTAAAAAGTAATATCTCTAAGAAACTTTGGTGTACTGTACCCATGAAAGAATATAAAAAAAAGTTGGTGTACTGTAACCTGACTGCAACTCTCCACATCATTTTACTATCCATCATACAAATAAAAGCTTGATCAGATGAAAACAATGACTGAGCTGGAAATGAAATAACAATACTACAATTTGGTGCACTGTAACCTCGAAACAATATGCACTGCATCGTCTCATAGTCTAACTGTCCACCACGTGTCAACCCGACCGGATGAAAATTGTAGTAGGACTTATCCGGAAACAGTCAAGTTTGAAAAATCTTTAAAAAGATATAATAACTATCAAAATTTGGTGAACTGCAACCCCGAAACAACATGCGCTGTACCACTTCATGGTCAAACAGTCCACCAAGTTCTAACGCGATCCGATGACAACTGTAGGAGGAGTTATTCGGAAAGAAGTACGGACGTACGGATAGACACCAGAGGGTAAACCATAATACCGCCACTATCGTGTGACGATGTATAAAAAGTAAGTCGAGCCCTGGTCATTAGAAAAGGCCCAGATCAGCCCGCGCATCTGCACAAACTGGGTAGGATTATTGACTCTTGGGCAGCTGTATACTGTATAGAGAATAAAAACGTCCCTGATCAAACTGTGTAAACGTTATTGGTACATTCGATCAGGACCCTTTTTCCATAACATGACCCAATTGTCGCTCATTTGAAAATCTGTCCATTTCGTTCCGAGAAAGCTAAAGGTTAAAAATGATTAACATCAAACGCAAACTAATACTGTCAGACTTAATGACCAGTCGGCCACCTCTAAAGAGAAAGCAAATGGCGTTGTATCAAGCGATAAAGTGCCTTCGAACATGCGCAGAATGTGCGGATTCACACCATCCAGCGCATGCGCAAAGTCTCATCTGGGTATTTGCTCTACATAGAAACATTCTATAGTATCCAATAATTCTGTTTCCGGGCAGCGAAGGCGCTGATCAGCCTGCGCGGATGCGCAGGCTGATCTGGGACTTCGCTGTTCGCATATGCCCAAAGACACGTTTTCGCATTACGCGGCCTAACTTGTCTTGCACTCGGAACACACAGACGCAATTTTGAAATGTGATTTTCATTTTATTTTATTTCCAGCTATTATACTAAACGGCACATTATTGTTGCCATAAAAGAAACTTTTCAGAAGGATAACAGTTTAATATAGACAGGATTTCCTGCGGTTTCCGTGTAGGATTGCAATTGACTGTGGCAAAGATGCGAAATAGCTTATTTTATTATATATAACGGTCAAATTCAACGGTACGCCAACATATATTTTTTCACGTTTTAGAAGCAACAATTTTTATTGCTTAGTGTCAGGTAAGAAACAAAAAAACTAGATCAAGACGGTCAGACGGTCAGTCGGTGCAAAATCAAGGGTAGATGTCTGGTCTGACTAGGACCATGGCTTCATGTATGAGAGGCACCTGCGTAATGTGTTGCTTCTTTCTCTATGAAACATATGTAGTGGGTACTCATTAGGAGCGCCTCAGTGAGGCGCTCCTAATGAGTACCCACAACATATGTTTTCGAGGAGAAATAAGAAAAAATGTCAGTACTTTTCCGCTAAAAAAGTTCTTTTTCAGGAGATTTGTAAGATGCTACATGCAAAAACAGAGTGCGCTGGTGAGCAAATCACGTGGCTATTTGTGATAAAAAAAATATAAGTAGCAGATAACCAGGAAATGCCACAATTACGAATCACAGACTTCCCGAGGCACCAAAAGAAGGAGGTGTGAAGAACAAACAATGACGAAACGTTGACGCATAACCAAGTCATCTAAGTACGCATGCTACCTGTGTTGAGATATCCTTCCGCAATTCAAACATTTTGAAAGATCTATTTGCATGCAGGGAACCCACCTCGAAACACGATATTGATTCCATAACCGATACTTTAGCGCTAAAAATCTTTTATAACAAGTTGCTCCACAAAAAAAAACAGGGAACATAACGATTTACCATATGTTATATGAATTGGTTTTCGCTGTCGGGTGAGTTACATAAGCAGTATCTTTTCAAAGATTTGACAAATACAAAAAAATGCACATTAGGATTATCATTAGACTAGCTACTAGTCGGATATCAATATTATTTTCATCAATCAATTATAATTATTAATTTACTTAATGAACTAAGGGCCATCTACTACTTACTGCTTGCCTCACCTCTTTGATAGCAGCAAAAAAGATATCCTTGATGTCAGAGACCAACTATTAGAGACTGGCTATACAAGATGTCATACATAAATTTGAATCAGCTTATAGTTAGGAGTGATAAAACATGACATCAAGGTCTAGGAGCTAGTCTAGATTATCATTTCCCCGTATATTGTATTATTTTGTTATATCAGTTTGTTGTACGTTGTAGCATTGATATAATTTGATACATAACAGAAATATGGTGAACTGGTAAACATACAAAATCTGTTTGGATATAACAAACATTCTAAGCATTTTTTCATGTATCCAACATAAGTTTGTCTCTGTATGCGTGTGTATCTTATTGTTTATATACAGTCGAACTTCAATGGCTCGAACACCTTTGGGACCATGGAAAATTGTTCGAGCGATGGGTAGTTCGAGCAAGTGAAGGTTAATCATGGCGCTAGGTCAAGAAGCAAATATCGCTAATTCTTGGAAATCTATCGATCTTCTACACACTAATTGTTTGTTGAGTGTACTCATTTGAATCGCCTCGAAGAGGCGATTCTAATGAGTACACACAACATACAATTTCGTAATGAAATACGAAAGCTTCTTTAAATATTTGTTTTCTTGATCCATCGGAAGAATTTCGTAGGGACTCAAAACCGAGTTCGAATTAGCCATGGTGAACGAGCCATCGGTGTTCGAGCTATTGAGATTCGACTGTATGTGGATAAAAGTGTGTAAGAACAAAAGAATGTGCCTCAGGCATTTCTGACTGTGAGCAACTTGATCTTCAAAAATATAAGTGAAGATACTCAGGAAAGCCACCATTACAAAAACACGCCTATTACAAAATTTAACAACCAAAAAAGGAAAATTTTCAGATAAAAAAAATTCTGATATAGTCCATATTTCTGCTCTAAATATAGATTGTAGGTACTCGTTAGAACCGCCTCGGTGAGGCGCTTCTAACGAATACCCAAAATCTATGATTTGTTTAGCAAACTAAGAAAAATAATGTACACACCCGTAAACCCCAGTTTTACTATATAAAAGTTGGGTTTTAGGGGGTCAAAACTATATAGGCGTGTTTTCGTGATGAATCACGAAGCACAGCCTTCCTGGGCACCAAAGGGAGTTATTAGGAACTAGTGATGACAAAGCAAACGCCACATATGAAACTGACACACAAACAAAGAAGAACTGCAACAGAAGAACACCTTTGGAACGATCAATAGAAAAAACTACTGGTGGAGTGGTGGTGGTGGTGGTGGTGAGGGGGGACGGGGGGGGGGGAGGGGGCGGTTAAACCTGTTTTATTCGCGCGTGACTTCACACAATTCTAATGCAGCTCCAAATTACATTCATTACGAAAACATGCCTATATAATGTTGACCCCTTAAACCCCACTTTTATATAGTAAAACTGGGGTTTACAGGGGTATACATTATTTTATTTATTTCTGCTCAAAACATAGATTGTGGGTACTCGTTAGAACCGCCTCGGCGAGGAATACCCATATGTTTTTGAGCAGAAATTTGAAAATATCAGATTTTTTATCTGAAAATTTTCATTTTTTGGAGGTAAAATTTTCAGTATATTTGAATAGGCTTTTGTTTTCGTAATGCATTTCATTTGTTCGGTCCGCATAGGGACCATCTATCTCGTCTATGAATCATCACAGTGAAATTACAAACACTGTGATGAAACAAAGCAAATCGCCCAGTGGCGAATTGAAGCCTCAGACCACAAACGGGACTATGATAGGCCCGACCACAGACTTTTATGGCCATGCGCCAACCACCTGAAACAGATCGAGGAGAGAGCCGTCCTTTAGTTTGAGGACCGACACACCGTCGTGCAATCTGGTGACCGCAGTGCTATTGTTTTGCGTGTGTTCTTAAATGACGGATAAGACCAGTCTCTTTGCTCCGAACAGTGTATTTCATATTGTGCAAGGAAGTTCTGACGAAATCTTCGTCAGAACTTCCTTGCACAATATGCAACACATGATGTGATGGGCACTGGCTCTGGTTTTCTGCTGTTGGCTCTTTCTCAGCTTCGCAGATTCTCTTTGCTTTGTAGTCATTTCTCCTGTTCTGGATACGGCACTGCCACTTTACTTGGTAGTGCCCTCTCTCTCCAGGACTTTAGGAGTATGCTGAAGTCCATGAAGGAGGTTTAAAGGGTATCCTTGTTGCGTTGCTCCTAGTCACCATGTGAGTGGGTTCCCATCTGAAGTTCTCCATAGAAGAGTTTCGCTTGTAAACTTCATTAGGCATTCTGGTGACATGGCCAGCACATTTTAGCTGTGCCAGTTTCAGAAGAGTATGTATGCAATTCATCCCTGCTCTCTATACGATGTCTGTGTCAGGCATCTTTTCTTGCAATCTTTCTTCAGACAGCTTGTGTGGAAGTGGTTAAGTCTTTTAGCATGACGCTGGTAAACTGTCCAGGTCGCATGCATATAAAAGTGTAGACAGTGCAGCAGCTTTGTAAACATTAAGCTTTGTATCCAGCCTGATTCTACTTCGATCCTAGACATTCGTGCAGAGCTCTTGAGAGAGTGCTTTCCAAGTATGTGAATTAGTTGTTGTCCTTTCACTGTGATGACGGATCATTGTACAGCTTGCCAGGTACAGGTTGATGCACTACCTTGGTCTTCTTAATGCTGATTGTGAGATTGTAGTGATCACTTGTGAAAAGTGGTCCATAACGACTTCCATGCAGAGGCAATTTTGCCATGTTATCAGCACGGAGAAAATCATCCCTCATTTCTCGCTGCACCTTGATTTTCGCTTGCCACTTTCTTATACGAAATACAGTCAACTTCCGTTATCTCAGAGTTAAAGGGACTCTTTGAAATACTTCGAGATTTCCGTACCTCGACATATCAAATTTGCAAAATTGAGGAAAAATTAAACCGAACAACCAATTTTACAAATGAATATGTAATTTGACTCCTGAAGTTAGAGATATATTGAAAATATTGTGAAAAGGGGAAGAAATTGCTCCTTAGTTTTTGCTCTTTTCCACAACATTTTGTTACCTGTTCTTAGGTTCTCACGTTTAAACAAGGAGCAGATTTAAATTTGAATAAGCGGTTATTCGATATAAGCGAAGTCGAGATAACGAGTCGATTGCAGCTTGCCATCTAAGCGGTGATAAATTGGAATACCATCATAACAATTCTGAAAACCATCTGTAAGCATCGCAAGAAACATTATGCTGAGCAGGGTTGAAGCCAGTACCCAGTCTTGTTTTACTCCATTTGTTGCCGGTAACGGTTCAGGAACTCTCCATCATTTTAATCCCTTGCAAGAATGCCATCATTGAGTTGTCGTACCAGTGCTACATCACGAAAACATACCTATTATAATTTTGACCCCCTTAAACCCCACTTTTATATAGTAAAACTGGGGTTTACAGGGGTATACATTATTTTCTTATTTCTGCTCAAAAACATAGATTGTGGGTACTCGTTAGAACCGCCTCTATGTTTTGAGCAGAAATATAAAAAAATATCAAAGTTTTTATATCTGAAAACTTTCAGTTTTGGGTGGTGAAATTTTCAATGTATTTGAATAGGCGTGTTTTCGTAATAATGAATTTTGGAGGACAGTCAAATTTTGCCATGATTTTCCATCAGAACTGACTTTGTCAAAAGCTCAACAAAGGTCATACAGAGGTTCACAAATATGTTACAGTGCAACTACTACTACTACTATTACTGCTACTATTACTACAACTACTGCTACTACTACTACTACTAATAATAATAACAAATGCAATAATATTGAAAAAAAAAATTCTTTGTGTCCCAGACACATATCATATACGACAGGTAGCAACAAATAACTGGAGAAATTACTGCAGAACCGATGACTCTGATCAGACTGCCAATAAGCAATCTGATCAGGAAATGCATATAGTTACAAGCAAGATTTTTAAACAGCAGCTCCAGTGGCTTCCATGGACTCTTAGCATTGTTAATCAGTTTATTAAAGCTAGGATAGCTTTATTTTAATCTACTTACACAGTTAAACAATAATAACTGGGAGTCTCAGACATTAAAATTAGCACCAAAGACAGCACATGAGTTCCTGAATGTTCTGGTTGTGTATCTGGTCGAGGATGTTTTCTAGCCCCAAGACTCAAATCACAGAGGCACAAAACGTCATTGAAACGACATTGTTTCAACGTTGTGTACCTGCTGGTATGGTTTAAGATATAAAAAACAATTTTTGTTGATTTTGTGATAGAAATCAAAGGGACTATGGTACACATGGTAGATATTGGGTCATTTTTACAAGGACGACAACGTTTTAGAAAGAGTTGCATCCCTCGAATATCAGGTCTCCTTAATACCATATGTCTTTTGCCCAGAGAGTGATTAAGGTTAAAACTTAATAACCTTCTTTTTCTTCTATGCTTATTCTGAGCACTGTGACAAATTTATGATTTTTTTTTTTATTTTTGTCAGAAAATAGGCGTTGATATATCGTACAAACTTGAGACGGATAGCGTTAAATGTCGAATCCTATTTTCTGAAAAAAAAAAAGAAACATATTTCAAAATGTCTACCAAACTGTTTTTCCAGCATTCTCAGCGTTAACTTGAGTACGCTATTTCCGTAATATATAGATGCCGTATTTTACCTACGGGGACAGACAGACCTGAGCAAATAGTGTAGATCCAGAACAGACACCATGAAAAAAGACACCTAATCAGGTCTACACTGTTTGCTATTTCTCAAGCTTTTTAGACAAAGGAACAGGAAATAAAATGAATGTGATGCAATTTTAAAGCAAATTTTAGTACGTTTGTCCTTACATACGTAATGCGCTTGTTCGTACAAAACGTACGACAAGCTCACTAAAGTAGAAACTGGAACGCATCCAGGTCGTACAGTGTTCTCAGCAGATCATTCTTAAGATAGTACCTCAAGATTTGTGACCTTGGTAAGGTCTAGAGAATAATGTCCCTCTTGCACACCACTGGTGAATGAATGGCATTTGACGGGACACCGTAGCCAAATCGGATCCAGATTCAGGCTTAAGGTGTCCGAATATAGCTAAGGCGGATAATATATCGAGAGTTGAGCGTAAGACTGTAGTAACTCAAACATATTTTTGAAGCCCTTGTTTAGGGGCAACTTTGACCCCTTTGTAAACAATGCAAATTTAGGTGCCATTGCTCATATGAGCAATGAGACATAAATTTCCATTGTTTACAGAAAGAAATGTTGTAATCTTCATAAAGCCTTCATGGTGAGGAGATTAAGTATTGGGAAAAACAACCATCTGACTTGCTACAGTCTTGTGATCAACCCTCGATATGCTGTGATATAAACTTAGCATGCTGGGAAAAAAATTCAGTACACGACATTTTGAAATAGTTTGTTTATTCTTTTTTCAGCAAACAGGCTTTGACATTCCATGCAATTTGTCTCCTTTGAAGACAATTTGCAGGAAATTCCGAAGCCAGTTTTCTGAGACAAAAATAAGAAGAAACATATCATGAACTTGTCGTCTGCTGAATTTGCCCAGAGAGTGGTAAGGGTTAACACCAGTCTTCAGTCTTTTACAGTTTAAAGTTTGCTAATGCAGCGATTATATGTAGGTATAAGTCTGATAAGCTAAGTGAGAAAATGGCGCCTATCGCTCATCCATGTAACGAAGGCCCAGATCAGACTGCGCACGCGCACATGGAGTTCCTGGCTACCGGCTTGCAGCATTGATGGCCACCGCAGAATATACTGGCGATCAGAGAAAGCCCAAAGATGGTTCTGACGCACATCTGATCTGGTCTTTCGCTATTCGATAATGATGACATACGAACCGAGTTCTCATATTGAGCGCCATTTAAATTTGCTCGTCAAAATGCATGGATTGCTATAGACCGTCACATATCCTTGAGCTTTTATCGAACTGCGTCACGAAGACAAAAAGGCCTGACTGCATACGCGAACAGCCACGAACTGGATCAGGCTGGGCATCCGCGCCCTTTATCACGCAGTTTTCTCGTGTCCAATAAAAGCAATGGGACGTATACTGTTGAATCCTTTCGGCCTTTCTCAGGATGCGAGGTTATGCAGACTTTTCTGTTCCGGGCTTTGTTATTCTCAGATGCGTTGGGCCCATTTGTCGTCCCGTGCGACCCAGTTTTATGGGCATGCTATGAATACAAATTTGGACTTAAAAAAGCAGATACATTTTCTTGATAGGTAGGAAAGTAAGAGATTACAGTAAATAATTGAAGTTATTATTGACGATTTGTAGAACCGCACACCATGAAATAGTCCGCAATGTAAGAAAATGTACCTTATGACACGAGCGCCTGCGAAGACTCTGATCAGACTGCGCATGCGCGCAGTCTGATAGGAGTCTTCACTGGACGCTCTATGGACAAAAAAAGAACTAATGCCTGTTCAGGGGAAAAGCGAGATTGACAGGTTCCGTACATGATAAGTGTGCGCAAAATTGCGGTCTTTGCCAAAAGAGTCGGATAGACTATGTTTCGGTAGGCTGTAAAACTGTGAAAAAAACCTTTCAGTTTTTTGTTTCATATGATGGGCAATGTGACAATAGAAAAAAGCCTTTTTGCTATAAGTAGTTCCAGAAGCGCAAGATCAGCCTGCACATCCGCATAGTCTTATCAGATCCTGCATGGTCATTTAACTGTTTTTTTTTTTTTTTTTTTTTTTTTTCAGAATAATTAAGGGGCCATGTTTACAATCGTTCCTCAGAGTTAAGGTTATCTTATTTAACTCAAGGTCGGACATTTTGATCACGAAATGGGGTATTTAAAGCCGACAATGTGAATAATTTTGTGTTTGTTCAGTAGTCGATAACGAAAATATTATTTGTGTCATCGTTGAAAATCAGCTTTTATGTGAATAGGCAAAGTGTACTTTGCAATCTCAGTTCTTAAAGTTCAAGTCGATTTTAACTTAAGGAATGATTGTAAACCTGGGAACAAAAAGGTCCATCACGAAAACATACCTATATAATTTTGACCCCCTTAAACCCCACTTTTATATAGTAAAACTGGGGTTTACAGGGGTATACATTATTTTTTCTTATTTCTGCTCAAAAACATAGATTGTAGATACTCGTTAGAATCGCCTCGTCGAGGCGGTTCTAACGAGTACCCACAATCTATGTTTTGAGCAGCAATATGAAAAATATCAGAATTTTTTACCTAAAAATCTTCATTTTTTGGTGGGAAAATTTTCAGTATATTTGAATAGGCGTGTTTTCGTAATGCGTCCGTCGTTACAAAAAGACAGGTTACAACATATGAACGTTATACGTCCACACTGCATGTATTATGTTGGTTGATATCTTTGCTTCCCTCTTTTACTGTACGACGGTAAGTCAGACCTCAGCCTGAATCACGACTCCCTCTCATCCTGTTTCAGAAGGTTGGCGCATGACTATTGCCCCATCTGGTCGTGCCCATCGTAGTCCAACTTGTGGTTTCGTTTTGTTTCCTCTGGTCTCACATCACCATTGAGCCCTTTGCATTCCTTCCGTTACCGTAATTACCCTGAGTATTGGGACAGATAGACATTTGCAGACAGTGTAGACCCAGATCAGACGCCGCAGAATGCGGCGTCTGATCAGGGGCGGCGTCTGATTAGGGTCTACACTGTTTGCCATACATACAAGAATATTTTAGACACATCAGAGGTGGTAGAATGGACTGTTTCATATTTTAGGACAAGTATGGTACGTAGGTGAGGTGTCCCATTACTTAGGGCAAATACGGTATTTTTTAATGTTTTTGATGTTTCACTGATACGAGGTAGATGGCTAACGCGGACTAAACACAATTTATAATTTTAAGCTGCATCAGACTTAAGAGGTTTCGATGAGCAAAATAGTTTTAAGCTCCTGATAATTCTTGGGCTGTCCGTTTCAGGGCAGTTCCTCAATTGTTTCTTTGTACAGTCGAACTTCAATAGCTCGAACACAGATGGCTCGTTTACTATGGCTAATTCAAACTCGTTTTTGACTACCTACGAAAGTCTTCTTATAACTCAAGAAAACAAATATTTAGTGATATTTTAAGGAATCTTTCTGATTTTATCTTGAAATTTTATGTTGAGTACTCATTTGAATCGCCTCACCGAGGCGATTCTAATGAGTACAGTCAACATACTATTACTTTATAGAAGATCGAAAGGACACCCTAAGTTAGCCCTATTTGCCTCCCGACCTAACGCTATGATAACCCCTTAGTGGTTCGAACTATCCATGTCCATGTCTTGAACAAATTTCTATGGTCCCAAGGACGTTCGAGCTGTATGTCGATTATTGCAACTGGGTCGTTATGTTGTGTCATAGTTTGTCCCGCAATTCTTTCTCCCTCGGTGTATGAGGAAACTGTTCGTGATTGTAGCCTTTCTTTGCTAACTTATATCTTTTATATCATAAACATGCGAAGTGTCATGTCTCATTTTCCTTAGTTTCACAAGTCTTATTTTTCCGTGCTGGAATAAGAAACATTTAGAATGTTTTAATGCTTTTATTCACAGTAAGCAAGTTCAAGTCATTAACTGCTGGCCTCGGTGGCTTAGTTGGATGCGCCGTCCAACTGGAGACCAGGAGGTCGCGGGTTCAACCCCCGCCGAGGTCGGCAACATTCTTTCGTGGAGACTGATCATGAAATATTTTTCAACATGCATTCTCTCCCTTCCGCTGATTCAAGAAGGGCAGTTGTCAGTTTCTGGTGAAAGAATGTGCACAATACTGGTTAACCGCTTAGAGGACTAAGCCTGCCCAGTAAACGTGTGGTACGGTAAACTGACCGCGCTCGACATGACCCCATTGGGTTGACTGGGCTGTAAAACCTCAACACAAACAAACAAATCATGAACTTTGGAACATCTCCAGTGTACTTGCACTAAGTAAGGCCTGCCCTTTTTCAGTCGGAGGTTTAACCCGTTTATGGATGGCTTATGGATGGCAGAATGCGGCGTCTGATCAGGGTCTACACTATTTGCATTAAGTGCAGGAATTTTTATGATAACTAATAGTGCTAAAAACAAACCAAACACCCTTTTAATTGGAAATGGAACGGTCCAAAGAGTTTTGGTAGAAAAGTCCATTCGGCATAAATGGGTTAATAAACAAAATAGTTCCCTGAACTATTTCTCACCATAAGAACAAATGTTTTATTTCTAATGAATCTCAGCAATCTCCAACAACTTCAACATTTTGTATAGCAAAAAAAAAAAAAAAAAAAAAAAAAAAAAATATCCCACCATTTCACCACTTTACATTAGAATAAACCTCCCACCAGCTCAACACTTTGCATAGCAGAAAACCTTCCACTATTTCACCACTTTGCAAGAAAAAACAAAAAAAAACAAAACAAAAAAAAAAAAACAAAAAAAAACAAAACAAAAACAACAACAACAAAAAAAAAAAGACTTCCCACCATTTCACCACTTTGCATAGCTAAAAAACAAAACAACAAAAAAAACTTCCTTCCTAGCAAACTTTAATTGGAAAGCAAACTTGAATAGAAAATCTGGACAAAATTGAAGGAACACACAAATTTGGCCGATTCTCTAATGTGCCTAGACTTTTTTTTGTAACTTTCTCATATCCCAACTAACTGTCATCTTGCACAGATGTAAAAAAGTAACGAAGTTAATTTGCTTGGAATTGATTTGAAACTCTGAAGTACACCGAATTCTTATAGACTTTCCATGCTTTTTCAGAAAAATAGCAAGAATAATCAATCTTGAAGGCTTTTCTACTTTGATTCCACCTTTATCACTCTCTGGGCCAATTCAGCAGACTACAAATTTACGATATTTTTCTTATTTTCCCCAGAAAACAGATTTTGACATCTAATAGAGACAATTTACATGAAATGTCAAATCCTGTTTTCTGGAAAAAAAAAAAATATTTTTTTCTAAATGTCATCTGCCGATTTTTTTACCCAGAGTACTAAGCGTTACGACTGCAGCTGGATTACCCTAATGCACTTGAACACGTACTAGTCCAAGCGTTCAAATAGATTGATGAATGGGAGACAGCAGTCAGTTAACTCCCTTGAGTACTTTCTGTACAACTAGGTCCAACTAATTGGATTCTTCTGATATTATCATTAACATCTCAAATAAGGATAGCTACTTTTTCCTTGAGAAATCTTACTCAAATATGGTCATATGATGGTCAAGCTATCAAAATATCAAAACAAAACATTCTCAAGGCAATAAAATATATACTCTTAATAAATATTTCATGTGGAAGAGGAAAATTTTAAAAATAGAAATGTTAACTTCCACTTGGGATCTATGATAAAGTCAGAGTATTCCAATTAGATGGACCTAGTTTGAGTTTGGTCTAATTACACTTCAATCATAAAAAAATCAAAGCACTGACAGCACTAATGGGTCGATTGTCTCTGAGTGAAGGCTGAGAAAATGGTCCTGAACGGAGACTTACGATTGTTTTTTTTAACCCTAAACTTCCTGTAATTTTAGCAAACAGTGCAGATCCTAATCAGACGCCGCGTTCTGCGGCGTCTGATCTGGGTCTGCACTGTTTGCAAATGTACCAAATGTCCCAGTCCAGGTTTTACAGATAACCCTCCATCAAAAGCACTCTGACGTCACAGCGACGAGAATAGCGCGGCTATAAATAACCGTTACCCAAATTTCGTCTAACGCGCGGTTTGATTACATTGGCCAATGATAATCACGTGGACAACTACCTTAAGGACATCGGAGCGTTTGTATGCTATGGGTTGGTTGTAAACAATCGACTAAAAAACTACTACTATCTCTCATTCCTTAATTAACCTAAATCAAGGTGTCTAGATGCACATTGTAGAACTTCTGTTCAGTTTTATAAGGTAGTCAACTTTTGTGACTTCCTGTTTGCTTTCCTGTACAGTATGTCCCTTCTGAAAATGGGTCTATTTCAAAAGGAAAGAATTTTCTCCTTAAAGGAATTAATTCTTTTCTTTTAAAGTAGACTTTTGGGATCAGATTCTTTCCTTTAAAGTAGACTTTAAAAGAAAAGAATCTGATCCCAAGGGAGAAAATTCTTTCCTTTAAAAGTAGACTTTTTGGAAAAAAATTTTCCTTTTAAAGTAGACTTTAGGGAGAAAATTCATTCTTTTTAAAGTAGACTCCTTTTCAGAAGGGAGAGAAATATAATCTTGACATAGTTGCCTTCACTGGAAATGTATTAGTCCGCTTTAACCTAGACATTTGGTCATATTGAGGGGATGTTTACAATTTCAGGGGAGACAACTCTACATCATGAAAACATACCTATATAATTTTTACCCCCCCTTAAACCCCATTTTAATATAGTAAAACTGGGGTTTACAGGGGTATACATTATTTTTCTTATTTCTGCTCAAAAACATAGATTGTGGTACTCGTTAGAACCGCCTCGCCGAGGCGGTTCTAACGAGTACCCACAATCTATGTTTTTGAGCAGAAATATGGAAAGTATCAATTTTTTTATCTGAAAATTTTCATTTTTGGTGGTGAATTTTTCAATATATTTGAATAGGCGTGTTTTCGTAATGCCAAAATTGCTTTCTCTCTCTTCTGAAATGTGGTCTGCTCTAAAAAAAAATATCTCCGTTATAAAATATGGCGGAATATCTTTCAGGAGCTTCAAGTCACCTAATTACCAATTATATGTCCTCATTTTTTAAACAAATTGATATAAAGAATCGCGTGAGCCGGGGCACAGCATCCGCGCAGTCCGATCAGAATCTTCGGAGGGCACTCTGTGGGTAGATAGGCATCCTAAGCATCTTTTGGGCAGACAGCGAAGACTCTAAGTAGCCTTCACAGATGCGCAAGCTGATCTACGTCTTCGCTGGGCGCACACGCAATACTGTTGCAAATGCCGTGTCTCAGCTCATGTGTATGTACCACAATAGTATTCTCCTACGGTCTTATCTGCATCCAACTTCTGTCTGAGATAATATTTGACGGCACAAGAGCTTCACTGATACACTGGCTTTCGGTAATTGTCACCGTAAAAACGACTTTGCCAATAAAACAATTTACTTTGTATATCAATGAGTTTACTTGGCTATCGTTTTGATGTCCGATTCAACCTCTTAGAAAATCTTGACAAATCAGCAAAACGACGCAGCATCATTTTTACTTGTACTACTGACATTTACGTCTGCTTATTACGGTAACAAATCACGCGTGAATTTCCATGCACAGACCACACAGACAGCAATATTCCATTGTTACAACGTCATCTGTTGTGTGAGCCAGGTCTAATCCAGTCCTCGCCGTCAAGCAGTTGTATGCATACTTTGGTAATTAGATTACGTGCTTTTGCTTAAGAATTGCGACACATTTTATTGAAATAAATCATGCTTGCTGGTATCGAATCAATGCATTCGCGATACTAAGTGTTTCAAAATCATTGTCGTTTATGTGTTACGAAGGTCATACATGTGACGCGTCTGTGACGTGTACAACGGCATTGCTAGAAGATGGCCTGTACAACAACAGCGTTAGGTACCTGGTCACGTATTTTATGGGGTCGCGTTTTCTATTTGGGGAGGTTCGAATTGTAAATGTATATGTACCAAACAACTCAGCAGAACGAAAGCAATTTATAAAGAACTTAAAAGAGATCATAGATGAAAACATAATTGCAGGAGATTTCAATTGTGTGAATGACAGTATAATAGACCGACATCCGTCACACACGACAAATGATCATGGTTATAACGAATTAATAAAACTAATGAATGATTTCAGAAAACGCCACCCAGACAAACGGCGATTTACATTTTGTCGAGGCCAGTCTAAATCCAGAATTGATTACTTCTTAATACAAAATGATTTAGATTGCTACGTTAAAAATGTATCAATCTGTTATTTCCCATATAGGATCACGATTTAGTAGATTTAAAACTTGAAATAAATAATGTTGAAAGAGGATCGGGTGTTTGGAAAATGAATGTCTCAACAATAAAATCCAAAAACTTTAGAAAAAGTCTTGAATGCTTGTGGCCAATATGGGCAGCGTCAATGGATGAATCTGAACATATCTTAACATGGTGGGAAATAATGAAATACAAAATTAAACAACTTTCAATAGAAACCAGTAGATATTTGAACCTTAGTAAACGCACAGTACATAAATATGAACAACGTCTAAATGACATAAAAGATACAAACAAATACTTAGAAAAACAGGAACATGTATTTAAAACAGAAAGTTCAAGAATACTACGATCAATAATTATCAGCCTTAAAAATTAGAGCAAGAATAAAATACTTTGAGGAAAATGAAAAATCTACAATTTCTTTTTCAATACCGAGAAAAAGAATGTTAATGATAAAATATGGACAAAAATAAAATGTAAAGACGGGATTTTATCAAACTCTCTTCAAATCTGAAGGTTACAATGAAAATGAAGCAAACGAACTTCTAAATAAAGTTGATAGCAAATTAACTGAAGAAGAAAAACAACTATGTGATCGAGAGGTATCGGAAGATGATTTTTTTAAAGTATTGAAACTAATGAAATAAATAAATCCCCAGGTCATCATGAAAACAGGCCTATATAATTTTGACCCCCTTAAACCCCACTTTTATATAGTAAAACTGGGGTTTACAGGGGTATACATTATTTTTCTTATTTCTGCTAAAAACATAGATTGTGGGTATTCGTTAGAACCGCCTCGCCGAGGCGGTTCTAAGGAGTACCCACAATCTATCCTTTGAGCAGAAATATGAAAAATATCAGAGTTTTTTATCTGAAAATTTTCAGTTTTTGGAGGTGAAATTTTCTTTATATTTGAATATGTGTGTTTTCGTGATGGATGACGGCATTTTAGCCGAATTTTATATAGAATACTGGTACTTGATAAAACCTGGTTGTGAAAATGGTGAAGCATTTCTTCGACAATAATACATTAGCGCCTTCACAATATAGAGCGATTTTGACATTGCTTTACAAAAAAAGGTGAACGAGAAAATATAGCAAACTGGCGTCCAATATCATTATTAAATACAGACTACAAAATAATTACTTAAGTTTTGGCGGAAAGGTTGAAAATATTTTTACCTAAATTGATACATCCCGATCAGAAAGGTTTTATAACAGGACGGAATATAGCTGGTGCAAATCGCCTGCTACAAGACGCCGTAGAGTACAGCGAACAACTTGGAATAAATTTATCTATTATATTTTTAGATTACAATATAGCATTTGATAGGGTAGAGTGGCAGTGGGTTTTAAAATGTTTAGGGAAGATTAATTTCGGACCAAACTTTATTCAGTGGATTAATATGCTCCTTAAAGAGGCGAAAACTTGTATACTTACAAATGGTTTTCGAAGCACGTATTTCCCTATCACTCGATCCATGCGTCAGGGATGTCCTATAGGGCCGTTAATCTTTATACTACAAGCAGAACCACACGCATGTGCTTTACGGAAAAACAAAAACATAATAGGCTTACCGCTGACCAGAATAAGTTCAGTTTCAATGCGAAGAGATAAAGTAAAATTAAATTCATTTGTCGACGATACTCAATTATTTAATTCAACAGAAGAGTCTATAAAAGAATGTTTTAAGACAATAAGCAAATATGAAAAAGCTTCAGAAGCAAGTATTCACAAGCATAAAACAATAGGTCTATATACAGGTCCATGAAAAGAAAAAATACCAGAATACAATGAAATAACATGGATTAAGGATAATCTTAAATACTGGGTATACATCATGAGTATAATATTGATGAAAACGCTGTTTGGATGGACAAAATAAAAAAAGATCAGAAACTGTATTAGGATCTGAAAAACAAGGGATTTAACACTCAAAGGTAAAATTCTCACCATAAGAACTTTCTTTATTTCACAATTAGGATTCGAATTAGAAACGAAACGTATACCAATAAATATTTTAAGATCAATAGACACTATAATCTGGAACTTTTTATGGGAAGAAAAACAGCCACTAGTACTAGTTAATAAGAAAACAATGTATTTAAAATCAGAGGACGTGGGAGGGGGTGGGGTGGGGTGGGGTGGGGTGGGGTGGGGTGGGGCTTAATATGATAAATTTAGAGCATTACATACAATCAAAACATATTAAGTTAATTTACAAAATAACGAACTCCAGATATGAAAACTGGTACGTAATAGGTAAACAATGGCTGTGAGTTTAAGATGAAAAATTTAAAATAGAAACTTTTTTAACAAAATGTTCTAGTCTAAAAAACCTAGAAATAACAATACTATCTAACTTTTATAAAGAAGCCGTTAAATCTTGGGTAATATTTCAAAGTAAGATAAAAACAATGGATAGAGAATCCGTTTTAGATGAACATACAAATGGCAACGATAGAATTCTATTTCGAAATACACCTCTTTGGTTCGATAGTTTTAGTAAACAAGGTATACAAAATATAAATGATATTTGGGATGAAAACTTAAATAATTTTATCAATAATGGTTGCATGATGGATAAATTTGTAGAGAAACAAAGCGGTGTGCGTTTATATAATATCACCAAGTAATCTATTCCAGAGCAATGGCTTAACACTCTACAAAATACACAGGTAACAGAGAACAATAATCGAGAAACAAACACAACTTCAAATTCAAACAAACTTAAAATAAAACTAAGAACAAACTCAATAGAGCCGAAGAAACTATCATTAAAAAACATACAAGATACATTACGAGACACAGAATTTACACCAAAGTATAAATTAAAATGGGAAACGAAGTTTAGGGATAATCTAAGCTGGAACAATATTTGGCAAAACACATTACTACTTTCTGTTACAAATAAAGAGAAACATCTTCACTGGAAAATAATTCAGAATTCAATCTTTACAGAATACCGTTTAAATCTTATGGGAAGGTCGGGTGGTACATGCCATTTTTGTAAGAACGCAACCAAGAACTTAGCCCATCTATTTTATCACTGTCTCCTAGTAAATGAGACATTATTATTTATAGAACACAAAATTAACTTAATTCTTGATGAAACAAATCATGAAGAAATTTACTTTGACTTAAAAGCTATGTACTTTGATCTAGAAAATCAAAATAAAAGAATATCAACCTTTGTGAATATAATTTTACATATATTCAAATGGGAATTATGGAAAATAAGAAACTGGTGAAATAGGAAAACAAAGCGAATAATACTAAATCCATAAAAGACATCATTATGAAAAAAAAAAAAAAAAAAAAAAAAAAATAAAGCATTATAACCAGGTTTGGGAAAAATCAAATTTCGCAGAAAAAGAAAGTCAGTTACTTAATCTTTTGGCACGTCTAAACTGAAATACCTAACTGTTAAGTAATTAGACATGTAGGTTATAGATAAGGAGTAGTAAAATGTAAAGATTAAAGAGAGAGAGAGAGAGAGAGAGAGAGAGAGAGAGAGAGAGAGAGAGAGAGAATTTATCTACTAAACTGTAATTCGTACTTTTATTGCTCATCTACCTTACTAACAGTCTCGATCCTATATCTGAACTTCTAACTCAGCATAACATTCTCAACCTTTCGTCTGTCTATCCATGAGTGACTATACCCAACCATATACGACCTTGATATACTCTTCAAAGCATCTCAGTATCACTGACTTATCTGCGGGTATACCACCATTTCCTGTTTTCTTTCTGGCTTAAGAAAATTGTTCAAGTTATTGAAATATATTAATTGTTTGGGCACATATCTTAAAATTCTAGGAGTTAAAATTTTGCAAAAAAAATAATAAAAAGAAAAAACAAAAGAAAAACATACATAAAATAATGACGGATGCATATATATATAAATGTGTAGGTATGTGTATGTATTGTATGTAAATGTATATAA
Organism: Anodontia alba; assembly: GCA_964016985.1. Lineage (NCBI taxonomy): Eukaryota > Metazoa > Mollusca > Bivalvia > Lucinida > Lucinidae > Anodontia > Anodontia alba. The sequence goes on along the minus strand of OZ024833.1, from coordinate 29,842,467 downwards.
GTGTATGTTTGATTATGTATATATGTATATATGTAATATATGCGTGTAGGTACATGTGTGTATATGTATGTGTGTATGTAAGTGTATATATGTGTTTATGTATGTGTATGTGTGTATGTATATGTGCGTAAGGAGGTAGATACGTGTATGTATATGTTAAATTTTTGTCAATTTGGGTTGAAAATTGCATTTCACTTCATCTTTAAAAGTACCGTTTTAATCAAGCAGAGGTGAAAAATACATATACATACATACAAAGAAATCAACAATTAATAAATATGTTAAACAATTAAATGTAGTATGTATTATCATCATTCCGCCATTATTTCATTTTCTATCTTTCATTTCATCTCATCCTCCGGAGAGAAAAACCCAAAAAACCTTTGTCATACTAAAGCATGGTATGGCTAAACAAGTAACAAAAAGTCGTATCATATCATTAAATCTGGTGCAAAGACGGGGAAAGCTGATTTAAATGCTGATTGGCTGAAGGCACCTACCTGCCTTCTGGATCCTCTGTTATTTTATTCTCGTCAAGGTACGTTAAAAGTATGTCCGATTCTAAAACATTTGACTAGATGTAGTGTAAACATTTCGCCTAGTCCTTATAATTTCCAATCTCAAGGAGTCTATAAAAGAGACAAACTATTGTTCGCATCACGCTAACAAATTCATGAAATGTTCACCCCAAGTAACTAAGAGATAAGCTGGGTTTATAACATCACGAAAACATGCCTATATAATTTTGACCCCCTTAAACCCCACTTTTATATAGTAAAACTGGGGTTTACAGGGATATACATTATTTTTCTTATTTCTGCTAAAAACATAGATTGTGGGTACTCGTTCGAACCGCCTTGATGAGGCGGTTCTAACGAGTACCCACAATCTATGTTTTGTGCAGAAATATGAAAAATATCAGATTTTTTTTTTTATCTGAAAATTTGGGTTTTTTAGCGGTAAAATTTTCAGTGTATTTGAATAGGCGTGTTTTCGTAATGAGGGTACTCATACTTATACTTACTTCTGGTCAAAAACAATAGATGACATTACGAAAACACGCCTATTCAAATTTATTGAAAATTTCACCACCAAAAAACTAAAGTTGTCAGATAAAAATTCTGATAGTTTTCATATTTCTGCTCAAAACATAGATTGTGGGTACTCGTTTGAACCGCCTCGACGAGGCGGTTCTAACGAGTACCCATAATCTATGTTTTTTAGCAGAAATAAGAAAAATAATGTGTACCCCTGTAAACCCCAGTTTTACTATATAAAATTGGGGTTTAAGGGAGGTCAAAATTATATAGGTGTGTTTTCGTCATGAGTAAGTACAAACACAGACGTGTATCCAAAATCTATATTTAGACAGTCTTTCAGAAAATTATTACATTATTTCTATGAAAATTATCACAATTTATTGACACATCATCATCATCACTTCATAATTTGCAGTTTCAGTCCTGATTCTGCATATATCGACAATATGAAATATGAGAAACTATTCAGTTTCAAAACATGAGGGGAGATAATGTGAGGGGCCTAGGAAGAGCCACACTCATAGAATACAGCCAACCTCATGCATCAAGAGGAAGAATAAATGGATGACAATAACATACAAAACCAACGGCAAAACAACCAGGCCCCTCTTCCCTACAGGAGATGAGCTTTGCATTACCAAAGTTAAAAGTCTCGAATAACGACCAACTAGTAAAATATCTACCTGGATGGTAATAGCGGTTTTTCATTTAGTTACTTATTACGAGGGTCATGCAAAAAGTTCTGTCACTAATAGGCTTCCTTGGTTTTATCCCAGGTATATTTTAAAATGCTTCACTGCACTTGAATGGTGTGTTCAATAGCTAACGATACTTGTATATTTCGTTCAAATTGCTTTCCAACGGACCGAGGTATTTCAAATTGAAATAGATGCAGTCATATACACTGACCAATTCACTTGTTACAATAAGAAACGTCCACGCAAAGGAAGGTCAGGAGACCACCTTTTACATGACAACGCCTCCTCTCATAAGTGTGAGGTTGTTAAGTCTTTTTTTGGCTTCTGATAAGGTGAAAGTTTTAAACCATCCACCTTATTCACCTGACCTGAGTCCCTGTGACTTCTTTTTATTTCCAAGGCTTAAGGAAATGCTTTCTGGAAATAAGTACACGTCTAGAAGTTCTCTTGGCAGCGCTATTTATCAGTGTCTCATACAGATACCAAAAGAAGACTATTTATCTGCTTTTCGCGACTGGGTATAAAGGTTACAAAAAATGTGTTTCAGTAAATGGGGAATACTTTGAAGGTTTGTAATAAAAGTGTGTTTGATAAAACGTAGCACTGAAGTAATTCGAACCCAGTTTGCATGACCCTCGTACCGGTCGATTGGTAATTGCAATTTAATTGTAAAATTATTATTGCCAGTCGACTGGCATAGCCAAACCATTCTAACGTAAAATGGCTATTACCAGATGACTGGTAATAGACCTTTCCTAAATATAATCTATAAAGGTTGACCTTATTTTCTTTGTCGTCTGGTACAGTTTTGTTTGTCGCTTTAAGAACTAACAACCAATCGCCTTCATTTGTGCACGTGAACAGAAACGCCACAATGTCAGGCGGTAGTTGGGTTTTAGGTTTCACGCTTAGCATGATGGGAAAAAAAAGGTCAGCAGACGACATTATTTTTTTTCTTATTCAACATCGGAAAATAGGTTTGACACTTCATGCAAATTGTCTCCTAAGGAGACAATTTGCATGAACTGTCAAAGCCTATTTTCTGAGAAAAGTAAGAAATAGCAGGTTTGTCGTCTGTTGAATTAGCTATAGAGTCGTCTGACACTAAAACTGAAGCTTGTCTGGTAAAACGGTCAAGTTGTGGAATTGGTGCAGTTAAGTCATGTCTGTCTAACGTCGCCATTTGTAGACGCGTTAAAATGGCACACAACATCCGTAATGATAGCGCTCCACAAATAATTGTAGTGCTCCAGTATTATTTAGGGAAGAATCAGACGGCTAGACATTATGGTTTGAAAGAAGATACCAGGAAGAAACAGAATCAGAACGCACTCAACAACACATGGCAGAACTATCAGGCCAATTAAATAAGTGAATTCACCTTTTTCTACTTTATACGGACAGCAACGTCAGAAAGCGTACTCTACATAGACCGCAACGTCAGAAAACGTACTTTATACGGACCGCAACGTCAGAAAACGTACTTTATATGGACCGCAACGTCAGAAAACGTACTTTATACGGACCGCAACGTCAGAAAACTTACTTTATATGGACCACAACGTCAGAAAACGTAATTTATATGGACCACTACGTCAGAAAACGTAATATCGACATCACAAAACATACCATATGGACCGTAACGTCAAAAAACGTACTTAATATGGAAAGCAACGTCAGAAAACGTAATTTATATGGATCGAAACGTCAGAAAACGTACTTTATGTGGACGTCAGGAAACATACTTGATATGGACCGCAACGTCAGAAAACGTACATTTTATGACCTCAACATCAGAAAACATACTTAATATGGACCGTAACGTCAGAAAACGTACTTTATGCGGACCTCAACGTTAGAGAGCGTATATTAAATGGACTGCAACGTCAGAAAACGTTCTCTATGGACCAGACAGTCAGGAAACGTACTTGATATGGACGGCAACGTCAGAAAACGTACTTTTCATATGGACCGCAACCCACTGATAATTCAGATCAGCCTGTGCATTCGCGCAGTCTGATCAAAATTTTCGATTGGTGCATTTTTAATAGCCAAGGATTCAAAATTTCTTTAAACGGACAATAAAAACACTGATCAGTCTACGGGAATGTGCAGACTTGTTTTAGACTTCGTTGGGCGCACATGTCAAACAGTTCATTTTCTCACGTTATGGCTAATGATTTGATATAACCTCTTTTTGGGTATATGGCCAAAACGCATTGACACGCTGTACATATATTTTTAAGGTAAATAGATACATTTTCAAGGGAGACAACTATGTTGAACTGTTTTTTTTTTTCTTCTCCTTTCCAAAAAGGGGTCTACTCGAAGGAACTAAATTAATTCCTGAACTTTTGAAAAGCAGTCTTCACTAAAAAGGAAGAATTTGCTCCCCCTTTAGTGTAGACCCCTTTTCAGAAGGTGTTTGGTGTGGCTGAAAGCAAACAGAAAGCCACAGAGGTTGTCAACCTTGGCGGAAGCGGTGGAATCTCTATTCTGTGTCTATTCACTTTGATCCTTACAACCCGGTAAACAAAAAAAAAAAAAAAAAAAAAAAAACAAAACAAAAAAAAAAAAAAAAAAAAAACAACAACAAAAAAACAATGAGATACATAATCAAACAGTGTAACGAGCCGTCTCAGTAGGATCTACGCTGGTTGCCATTCTGTTTTTTTTTTTTTTTTTATGTTTGATATACATCCCTGTTTGCAATAATGGATGTGTCCAAATTCAGAAATAGGAGCTCACTTCTGAAATTCAAGGGTGATTAAGATACAAATCGTTGAATAGTACACAAAACCAATCCTATTATCAATCAACCTACCAACAGTTATTGTACGTTCAAGTTGTGCACAGAAAAATGTTAGAATTTCAAATTTTGAAAAGCTATTTCTGTGATGCTTGGCGATCATTATGCCCTCAAAAAAAAAAAAAAAAAAAAAAAAAAAAAGTGTGGGGCATATTGCTTTTGCTTTGTTCGTTCGTTCGTTCGTTCGTCTGTCGTTCATTCGTTCGTTCATCTGGTGTAAGCTAAGGTCTTGAAATGTCATGCATGGGTATCTAATGGTAAATTAACTAGGCCGTATTTTTCCAACCGACCTACAATTTAGGAGTTATTGTCTTTTTATTTAAAGAAAAGTTTCAACTAAACCATGTGTACAAGATATCTCAGAAGGTCTTCCCAGTAGGCATTCTTTATAAATCTATAGCGGCCCGTTATCGGCCCGTCAGGGTAGCTGACGGGCCGATAACGGCCCGCTATAGATTTATAAAGAATGCCAGCTGGGTTTTTTTTTTTTTTTTTTTTTTGAGCTAGGGCTTTGATATTTGGCAGACTAATTGGAACTGGTAAGTAGATCACCGGACTAACTTTTGAAAATAATCGGATTAATTTAATGAGAGTTATGCCCCTTCATCCATTATACTTGTAAAGGCATAACCATATAACTTGGGCATAGTATTTTACAAACACGTATATCTATATTCTAAATTTGCTTAGAATTCAGTTCTGTACTATAGCACTAATTTAAACCATAAAAGCCCAGCCAACTCGTCTACCACAGTGTTCAATTTAACAGAAAGGGACTTTTTCAAAACAGGCAACTATTTCAAAACAATTTTGCTCCCATCTATACAGCTGTCTACTCTAAACAGAAATGATATGCTCCCCCTCCCCACTCAAAAGAAATAATTTGCTCCCCCCGCCCTCCGCCTCCACTCTCGGCTGGAATTGTATAGGTTCTACGCTGTTCAGAATTTTTAAAACAGACCTAATCGTACGTAGTATGAACTAAAGGTCCAGACAGTTGAAAAAGTCACAGTAATTAGTAATCCTCATAACGAGCAGTCTATTTCGATAATATAGATGCATTATCTTTGCAATCATTTTCTGATTAAGTTCCTATTTGCTTGCCAATCAGCATTTATCGGTTACTTGAAAGTTCTCTACAAAGAAATCATAATAATCAGATTAGAGATGTACTATCTAGCAAACAATGTCAGAAAAACGAGCATCTCACTAATGAGGTTACCCAAAGTGTCACGAATTCCTTTATTTACACGCAAGTGGTAGATACTGGTATACAAGAGTTAGCTTTCACAAAAACCTTGGTCTACGCTTAGCACACACAGTACTTTTTCTGAAAGCTAATATTTGGTTAAATTAACGTTTAGCAGTCCGTGGAAAATAGCATTGGACCAGCCCATGACCTTTCATAAAGTGCTTCCGGAGTAATTACAAATGGGGCGTAGACATTCATATTCCCACAGCCAGAACAGCAATAAGGTAGCAAAACTCTTCGGGAGAGAATCATATTTAATGAGGAGGTAACCCTGTCAAAGTTGTTTTGTCCACCTTCTGAGAAGGGGTCTGGTCTAAAAGGACTCCCAAGGGGAGCAAATTCTTTCCTGTTAGAGTAGACCCCTTTTCAGAAGGAAAAGCAAACAGGAAGTTACAAATGTTGTTTTCATTGTAAAACTTGTTTTGCCTCCTTTTTAAAAATAGGTCTCATCTAAAAGGAAAGAAATATGCTTCTAATGGGAGCAAATTCTTTCTTTTGTTAGAGCAGGCCGCTTTTTAGAAGGGATTTCGTGTGCAGGAAAGCAAACAGGAAGTTATAAAATTTGTCTTCATTATAAAACCTGGCGGAAAATTCATCAGGCGCATTCAGCCGCTTAACCTATTTATGACTAGCGTTCCATAAAAGGAACATTGGCAAAGAAAAGTGTATACCCAAATCAGACGCCGAAGAACGCGGAGTCTGATCAGTGTCTACACTGTTTGCAATATATATAGGAATTTCTATAAAAGATTATAATAATAAAAATAAACCAGACACCCCTTGTATTGAAACAGATTTGCCCAAACAGTTGATCTATTAATGTCAATTTGGCTTAAATAGGGAAGACTGGCATGGAACGTTTCAGGCATAAGAAACCCTAAAAAGTTATGAAATCTGCCATCTTGTCTCATTCGATGGAGGTGATAAATGTAACCTTGGTTTTCTTGGCCTACAGTAATCAAATTTTGGCTGGAATATTTAAAAGAATATATTTAGATTCACTAAATCCAAATAATGAGCATAAGAACTGCTTATTCTCTTTTGCTTAAGTAATCGCTTTTTAAATATTTTGACAATTTTTCAAATTTTGTCAATCGATAAATGATTAATCTACAAGGATAAAAACCGAGGAAAGTACCTCTGTGTAGGGAAAACAATGGCGGCTGTGAATTCAGCCTTTTTGTCCTAATGGGCTAAGCCAGAGACAGAGTTTCTTTTACTTTACGTGGGGCGTTATTCAGGTGCATCATGCGAACTGATGTCTTCGGAGCCAATAGGCATAGTAATTCTCCAGCTCAGCCAGCGAAGCCAAACATACTGGGCCAAGTTGCTCAAAGCATCGTTAGCTTAACAAGCTCGTTAGTGGTCAAAATGTTAACGTTTCTCGTAAGTACAATATCGCAGGTGTTTTTGCTGAAAAATGTGAGTAGCCTTTGCAAATGCAAAAGCTACAGACAATTTTTTTTCAGCAAAAATATCAGCGCATATGCCATATTTAATGATCAAAGTTTTAACGACAGGCCTACGTTAACTAACGACATCGTTAGTTTTGAACAACTGGGCCCTGATAACTGTTGCTACGAGCTTAACAAGCAATGAGGTTTTCGTTTACAAATGTAAAAATATAAGAAATATTAAAATTTTGCCTTGATGATGATAATACATATCACATGGTTACTAGAATTTATGTCAAATAATGAATAGATAGAATTTTCTATTCTTAGAATTGTGCATGCATGCATTAAATACAAGGTACAAAATGACCTAAAACCTTTTATGTTCTATCCTTAGGCTATTTTTTATCTTTTGAATTATGGGCGCTTTCTTAATAAACTGATGTCGGGAGGTATGAATAAAAGTTAAAATGAAAATGTGAAAATGCTTGGGTCGACAAAATAAATAATTTTCCAACAAAATCACTTGTAAAAATGCACTATTTCAGCGCTAAATTCGAAGGGTAGGGACAAAAAATAAAAATTACGGGCGCTTTCTTAATAAACTGATGTCGGGAGGTATGAATAAAAGTTAAAATGAAAATGTGAAAATGCTTGGGTCGACAAAATAAATAATTTTCCAACAAAATCACTTGTAAAAATGCACTATTTCAGCGCTAAATTTGAAGGGTAGGGACAAAAAATAAAAATTGAAATTGAAATTTTATTTTTTACGGATGGGGCTAAAATCATCGGGCAGGCTCTCCCGTAAACCTAAAAACTTAGGCCTTAGACATGAGTTTAAACACATTAAATAGAATGCACAATAGGAGTGGGAACTTTTGACTTGTGCTTGTACACAATAAATGACCCGAAACCCTCATTTTTCTGTTCTTTGACTTGTTTTTGTAGACAATAAATACAATGTACAATATCATACTGAACCACATTTCTGTTCTTAAGTCTTTAATTCTTTCAGCCCTGTGGGCCACGAAAAAATACCTTTTCAGCAAACATAACGAGCTGTCTCATAGAAACCAAACTGTTTGCCGTTTTAGTCATTTTAGACTGGAGCCATCCTATGCAACAGGGAATACATTCATGGTTAATGTGACCTTACTGGTCCAATGATGTTGGTGTTTGGTACGTGTTAATTGTTTTCACCTGTATAAAGAGGAAAACAATTACTACTAATTGATCACTGAACCCTTCATCCCTGAGTTTTTGCAATGAACTCTTCCGCCTTTGGTTGCAATTAGGGATATCGGACAAAAATCTAGAACCGAATGGCAAACTGTGTAGATCCTGATGAGACGGCTCGTTACGAGCCATCTCATCTGAATCTACACTGTTTGCATAAGCATTTGTTTTCGTCTGCCGGGCTGATAGGGTTAATCTGTTTACCTATATACACGAGTACATGTAATAATTATACAGAACTGCAAATATTGATAATAACAACAAAGAATAATTGATCACTTATCTTTATTTACCTATACGGACGAACGAGCTGACGTCAAAGCCGCCACTGTTTTCCCTCCACGGAGGTACCCTCCTCGGTTTTTATCGTTGTACATTAATCATTTATCATTTGACGAAACTTGAAAATTCGTGAAAATATTTAAAAAGCAATTACTTTTGATAAGAGAGAATAAATTGTTCTTATGCTCATTATTAAGATTTAATGAATCTAAACATATTATTTTAAATATTCCAGCTAGAATGTATTGTTGGCGAAGAAAACCAAGGTGATCACCTCCACCGAATGAGACAAAATGGCGGATTTCATAACTGTTTAGGTTTCTCTTCAAGCGGGTTCCATGCTGATTGTCTCTTTACACACATGTATTGATTCTGTATGAGCCACAACGTTAGAAAACATACCTTTTTAACATGTGCGCCCAAAAGGCAGGTCAGCCTGTCTGATCAGAGCTTTCATTGTCTGCATGAAGAAACTTCGTATCACTGGCTATCCAAATTGCACCAGTGAAGATTCAGATCAGACTGCGCGAATGCGCAGGCTGATCTGAATCTTCGCTGGACGAATATGTGCGAAGGTACGGCTCAATTTATCGCTTAATCGTTATTTACCTCTACATTCATGTATTTATTCTATACAGCAACGGAGGTTTTACGGCCCAGTGTTGAGGTATTACGATCCAGTCAACCCAGTGGGGTCAGTTTACCTAACCACACTTTTACTGAGCAGGCTTAGTCCTCTAAGCGGTTAACCAGTATTGTGCACATTCTTTCGCCAGAAACTGACAACTGCTTTTCTTGAATCAGCGGAAAGGACCGTAGACCGTAGGAAATGTTTCATTATCAATCTCCACGAAAGATGTTGTCGACCTGACAGGGGTTGAACCCGCAATAGCCTGATCACCAGTCGGACGCACATCCAACTGAGCCACCGAGGCCGACATATCATACCATGAAAATGTCCTGCCTTACATGGGTCAATGTAGGAAGTTATCAAAATATTGTATCAGTTTTCTTTTTTCCAACAAAACCATGTGTTCTGGTTACTCATTTGAAGTGCCTCTATTAGGCACTTCTAATGAGTAACCATAATATAAGTGTTAGTGAAAAAAAAAAAAAAAAACAAAAAAAAAAAAAACAAGAAAACTATATAATTATATTGTTTTGTTTTCTCGATTTAAGGCTTTGATATATATATACCCAGCTAGCATTCTTTATAAATCTAGAGCGGGCCGTTATCGGCCCGTCAGCTACCCTGACGGGCCGATAACGGCCCGCTATAGATTTATAAAGAATGCTTACTGGGTATATTTTATAAAGGTGTATGAACATACTGTGGAACAAACCTATTTGTCTAACTTGTGATATTATGACGAAATGCCAAAGAGTGTTAACCCTGATCAAACTGCTCCTTTTACTGGGTTTACCCTGTTTGTTCAAGCCTGTCTGACTGAATATCTATGGGAAAATCGGAATTTCAATTAAAAAAATGATAAGTGAATTAATCTACTGAATTTAACAAACACCCGCTATAAGTACATATTTTGACAATCTCCCATAAAAGTAAAACTGCTATCAATTATTTTTCTTTTAATGAACTTAGTACACTTTGTAGATTTTTTACCAGGGCGACAACTTTTATGAATTCCTATTTGCTTTCCTTCACACCAATCCCCTTCTGGAAAGGTGTCTACTCTTAAAGGAAAGAATTTGCTCCCTTGGGGAGCAAATTCTTTCCTTTAAGAGTAGACCATGTTAGGAAGAGAGGCAAAACATGAAATATTTTCTACGGTCATTCTCTACTGCTGATTCAAGAAGGACAGTTTCTGGTGAAAGAATGTGCACAATACTGGTTAAACGCTTAGAGGACTAAGCCTGCTCAACCCCATTGGGTTGACAGGGTCGTAAAACCTCAACACACACACACACACACACACACACACACACACACACACACACACACACACAAGAGCAAAAACAATTTTGACAGTTGCCTCCCCTGAAATTGTATCCATTCCCTTTAAAGTTTAGGAGTAAACAGTTACAGGATTATAAAGTTGCGAAGTCCATAAATTGGCCGCCGCTTTTGCATGCTTAAGAGAGGGAAAATCAATCTATATAACGAATTAATAAACAAAAGGTACTTGCGTCTTAAGTACTGGGCTTGCCGACCGTTCTAAGGCGGTGGTCCCGGTGTTAGTCTTACTCTTTCTTGCTTTGTGGTTTATTTTACGAGGCGATTTGTTGTATGTCTTTCCATGTGTCATTTTGTTCTTGTGTTTTTCAGTCCTTTTAGTATTGCGATTACCTCACTTGGGGAAGAGAGAGCTAATCTTAGTGCTTTTCGTACATTTGTTCGGTTTGTGCTTGTTTAGATTTGTCGGTTTCCTCTTCCTCTTGGGGAATGGGAAGGGCAGCGATTTGTGATTGTGGTACTCCCTGGACTTTTCTCTTACAGTACAAGAACGTAGCGCTCTGACTACTCTACTACTTGTCCGTGCCCCTAAGAACTGCTGAATGAATGGCCAACTGTGTAGACCCAGATCAGACGCTGCCTTCTGCGGCGTCTGATCTGGGTCTACACTGTTTTCTCAGACCTGTCTGTCCAAGTTCTTTGGGTAAATATGATACTGAATTATGCGTATTGAAGAGTGAAAACATGGCTGGCATTTTGACACATCTCCGAAAAAAAATAAAGCTACCCAAGCTGTGCCACAATCACGAAGCACAGCATCTGCCCCTACCCCGCCCCACCCCGCCCCACCCCTTTCCCTTACCTCTCCCTCGCACGGAGGCACCGAAAGAAGAAGCGTAGAGGAACATATAATGATAAAACAAACGCCGCATATGAAAACACCGACGCATAAACAAAGAAATACGGCAACTGAGGAATCCCCTCGGAACGGTCAGTTTAACTCGCGCGAAACCTCGTCCTTTATTCTGATGTAGCTCCCAGTTCGGCCTGCTTATGATTCCTTTACCTGATCAGTGAAACACCACGCCACAGTGAACACAAAGCCAACACGTTCTGGATCAAGTCATTTTTCGTCGGTAGCTTGTTATGTCAACGTAAGTATGTAAGATCCATGATGTCAGAAAACTTACCTGCGGACATGTGCGCCCAGCGAAGATTCAGATCAGCCTGCGCAATCACGCAGACTGATAAAATCTTCATTGAGCGCATTTTGGATGGTCAATGATGCAAAATTTCTTTATGCGCACAACGGAGACTGGTCAGAGTGACTGATCACGAAGACAAACCTATATTATTTTGACCCCTTTAAACCCCACTTTTATATATAGTAAAACTGGGGTTTACAGAGGTATATATTATTTTTCTTATTTCTGCTCAAAATCATAGATTGTGGGTACTCGTTAGAACCGCCTCGGCGAGGCGGTTCTAACGAGTACCCACAATTTATGTTTTGGGCAGAAATATGTTTGTATTTTCAGTCTTTGGAGGTGAAATTTTCAATATATTGGAACAGGCGTGCTTTCGTAGTGCGTTGTGCGCATATATCACAAGGTACGTTTTCTCACGTTGTGGTTCATAGGGTAATATAAGACCATCATTCGTACTTTTGAACTTGATTTTTGTCCAGTCTTATCGAAAAAAGAATGACGTGTATCTATAGTAAAAGTAATAGTAAGGTGAATGTACCGTCCCAGCTATGATTTCGCCAGCCAGTACGAAAACAAGCCTATTCAAATATATAGAAAATTTCACTTCCAAAAACTGAAAATTTTTTTAGAGAAAAATTCTGATATGTTTCATATTTCTGTCCAAAATATAGATTGTAGGTACTCGTTTAAACCGCCTCGGCGAGGCGGTTCTAACGTGTACCCACAATCCATGTTTTGAGCAAAAAATAAGAAATTTAATGTATACCCCAGTAAACCCTAGTTTTTCTATATAAAAATGGGGTTTAAGGCGGTCAAAATTACATAGGCGTGTTTTCATGATGTAATTTATAAATATAGTCCAACAAAACACGAAAACAAGTTACTTCCATATTTATAAGTCATTAGTTTTGTCTGATTCCCTGATGTGAAAAGCGTCACATTTTTTTTTTATTATTATTTTCCCATTGTGAAAAACTGTCTGTAAATTATGGAGAAATCGATATAGTTTAAATCGATGAATATTTACTGACCATAACGTCACTCAGGGAATACTGAAATTTCAGTGCAAAACATGGCAATCCCAAGCTACGTCACGATCAGTAAACATTTATTTGTTTTCCGGTATAGGCCGATCAAATTAACCTGTTGCTTTGACATTTTGATCAAAATATTTATATGTATACGTTTACTGCGTAAACAGGTATTATCCCAAAAAGAAAAAAAAATGTGTCTTGTCAGGTAACCTGAGGCTTCTAGTTTCCAGCCGTATAACGTCAAACAGAAACTGAACTAGCGCATGACAAAACCTACAAAATGGCATGTGCGACCAACGAAGACTCGGGTCAATCTGGGCATCCGCCCAGTCTGATCAGAGTCTTCGCTGTCCCCATGAAGAAAGCTTGGGTCCTTAGCTACCCATTGAGCGCACAGCAAACACTCTGATCAGACTGGTCAGATGCCCAGGATGATCTAAGTCTTCGGTGGGCGCACCTGCCATTTATAGGTTTTGTCATGCGCTGGCTCAAAATGTAGTAACCTATACTGGAGTAACCACAAACTTCAGGCCACCGGACAAGGTTCTATTTATACTATAAAGGTGAGCTTAAGTTGTCTCACGGGTAGGGAATAGTATTTCTGACTGTCATGCCTAACGTGTCCTTATAATATTGAATTTAGGGTCAAAGCGAGAGGTCGGTTTGGTCTATAAATGAATTCTTTTGAGAATACAATAAGCCGTGTCATGGGAAAAAAATGTTTGTAGCATATGCGAATAGCAAAGATTCAATCACTGAGCCTGGCATCTGCACAGTCTCGTCAGAACCTATGCTGTTCGCTGACGTAAGCGGTAGGCCAGTGGAAAACTTAAGCCAAATACCCAGACACGTGTCCACGCACAGGAACTGGGCATGTGCTCTGAAAGATTGAGCCGAGTCGCCGGGCCGGGAAACAGTCCCAAGTCCAGCGCTTCAAATACTAATCAAACGTCTTTCCATGAGATCTCATAGGAAACATGCCAGTACAATATTTAAACTGAGCAAGTATTAAGTTACATAAAAAGCTTGGTCTACGCTTAACACACAGTGTGCCTAAGCTTTTTGAAAAAAAGCTTATAACCATCACGAAAACACGCCTATATAATTTTGACCCCCTTAAATCCCAGTTTTACTATATAAACCCCACTTTTATATAGTAAAACTGGGGTTTACGGGGGTATACATTTTTTTGGCTAAAAACCATAGATTGTGGGTACTCGTTAGAACCGCCTCATGGAGGCGGTTCTAACGAGTACCCAAAAACTATGTTTTGAGCAAAAATATAAAAAATATCAGAATTTTTCATCTGAAAAATCTCCTTTTTTTTTGGTTGTAAAATTTTCAATATATTTGAATAGGCGTGTTTCCATGATGCGTTGAATTGTCGATGGAAAATAGCAATGGACCAGTCCATGACCTTTCATAGAGTTCTTTCGCAGACATGACAAACATTAAGATTGCCTACGGTCATGTCTGATTGTGCTGTGTACACCCAGAGAAAGGTCGGCGCACTTTGGCTTTCTATTATCACCGTCCAAACATATCAACAAGTACATGTGTATTGTCGTCAAATAGATCTATTCACATTTTGCAATAAGTACGGTAAGGAACATGACGCTAGAATATTTAGTTAGTTTAAGCATATTTCATTCGGATTCAAAGATACATACAGTAAAAATATAAAAGATTGCCTTTGGAAACAAGAACACACACACGAAAGAACGAAAACCAGAGATTCGGTTTTATTAGTTTCTTCATATACAACAACTTAATTGTAGTTAGCAAGGCTGTATAGGAGATAACGGGAACTCCTTCGATGACATCGTCGATAAAGGTTGATGGCAAGAAGATGGTTGTTGTGTATCGAAGATGTAGACAATGTGTACGTTATGCATTGATTTAAATGTCTAAAATGATCAGCTTAAATTGTAGTTTAACTGATCTATGGTATACATTTGGTATCTCTCAATGAAAGTCAGATTTATTAGGGACATTCTCGCAATTATTGTAAAATTTCTGTCAACTGAACTCAGTGAACACGTGGCCCGGGTGTTTACTGCGGGACACGTTTGAAGAGACCGACTATGCATTCCAACATAATAAACACAATAACATAAGAATAACCATCAATTTATTCAGTGGTCATTTAACTGATTGCCAGCAGGTTTACTGTTCTGTTTCTTTCGTTTTTCTCTTTCTTTTTCTTCTTTTTTTTTTTTTTTTTTTTTTTACATTTTTGGACTTCTTTTTTTTCTAATAGATTTTTTGTTGATATATAAACGCATGAGTTCCTTTAAATTCGGGAGTTCGGGAGTCACATTGTTTTAAAATTATTATTTATTTAACCAGCAGATTCCTGTACATACTGTCAGAAAGAAACGAACCAGCATAAAATTTCTAATAAAGTCAACCTATCTGAATATGGCAAATAAATAAATAAATGAAATGCTTGCGACAGATTGTTGAAAACTTTACTAACGCGACATACGCGCTTGCACGCAGACGCACATTAACAGAGCACGCGCCTTTTGAACTTTAGAACTTTAGCAGACAATGTTTTGATATATATTCTTTTTGCTTTTAATATGCCTGATGGCCTCTTAAGAGTTGCAGAATTGAACATAATTTTTCTCCCCTTTTTTAAAACAAATAATGATTGTGAGTAATCTTTCGACTTCTTGAAGATATTATATAAAAGAAATTGAAAAATGCATTTTTAGGTGTGTGTGTGGGGGGTGGGGGGGTGGGGGGGGGGGAGGAAATAAACCGGACCACTGTCTTTGGGGTTGGGGGAGGAAATAAACCGGCCCACATCTTAGGTTAACCTAACTTACTTATTTTAATCTATTTTTTTTTTATAATATTATGGGGATTAAATTAAAGTCTGAATTTTTAGGTAAAATTTAAAAGAATCAATGACACTAGAATAGTACATTATGGGATAGCTTTAAATACTAACACACTACGGTTTAAAATACTTGCATCACAAAAACATGCCTATATAATTTTGACCCCCTTAAACCACACTTTTATATAGTAAAACTGGGGTTTACAGGGGTATACGTTATTTTTCTTATTTCTGCTCAAAAACATAGCATGTGGGTAATCGTTAGAACCGCCTCGCAGAGGCGGTTCAAACGAGTACCCACAATCTATGTTTTGAGCAGAAATGTGGAAAATATCAGAGTTGTTTATCTGAAAATATTTCAGTTTTTTGAGGTGAAATTTTCTATATATTTGAATAGGCGTGTTTTCGTAATGAAACTTCTGCACCTATACTATATGCGGTCACGTTTCTGCATTATTGTCATTACAACTATATCTTTAAATTGAAATAATCAGAAATTATGGGACGCGTCTGGTATCCGTTTGTGCTAAAATCTGTAGACACAAATGAGGAAAAATGAACCTTTAAGGGGATTAGAAATACTTGGTAGATTTGGCCCCAATGTTTTTGACTACTCGTTTGGTTTTCTGCGCGTAAATCCCATCCTGAAATGGGATCTATACGAAAAGAATTAGCTTCCATAGGAAATGGTGTTCTAAAGGACTATGCATGCTCTGGGCATATTCAACTATCTATATCCAGCAGACGACAAACTAGGATTAGTTTTCTTATTTTTCACATAATGCATTGGGTTTGACATTTCATGCAAACTGTCTCCAATTTCGTGGGGAGAATAAGAAAAATATTTCAAAATATCGACTACTAAAATTTGACCCATCAATTTATGCGTTAAAGCAACGGCTAACAGTGCAGATCCTGATAAAAAATGCTCGTTTTGCCTGGATCTACACGGTTCCTCAGGCATGTCTTTCCGATTATTATAGAATCTTTGTTCTGCGGAGTCAATTAACTAAAATATTCCAATACAGTTGAACCTCAATGGCTCGAACATCTTTGGGACCATGGAAATTGGTTCTAGAAATGGGTAGTTCGAGCCACTGAGTGTTAATCATAGCACCAAGTAAGGAGGAAAATGAGAGTAATTTAATTATATCATTTCGAGCTTTTCAACCATAATGGTATGTTGAGTGTACTCATTAGAATCGCCTCGAGGCGATTCTAATGAGTACAAGCAACATACACTTCCATAAAAGAATAAGAGAATTTTACTAAAATACCCCTAACTATTTTTTGAGAATTTGCTAACGACTCAAAAATGAGTTCGAATCAACCAGGGTAAACGAGTTATCGGTGTTCGAGTTATTGAAGTTTTACTGTTTATTGTTCCGTTCTTTCATATAATCGCATCCCATTTTATAGGTCGCCCAAATGGACCTGCCAAGCTGACTTTTTCTTCATACTATAGT
Source organism: Anodontia alba (assembly GCA_964016985.1). NCBI lineage: Eukaryota > Metazoa > Mollusca > Bivalvia > Lucinida > Lucinidae > Anodontia > Anodontia alba. Next base: position 29,825,285 of record OZ024833.1, on the reverse strand, counting down.
AATTCATATACAGTGGCCTCTCGTTATCTCAAATTCAAAGGGACCAGATTTCTCAGTTTGAGATAACAGTAGGTCGAGATAATAGTTGAAATGTAAAGAACAATTAAGCAGAACTAAACTAATCTTATCCAAAATTTCGTTTGACTTAAGTAGTAGTTTGAGTAAACAGTGTTTGAGATAATGAGAGTCAGCTGTATTTATAAAGGTTTAAGTAAACTATTTATAAATGTATATAAATATTTTTAAATGTATACTTATGATATTTATAAGAATATGTTTACTGCGTAAACAGGTGTTAGCTGTAAAAATGAGCGAAAGGCTGCTTTATGTTGGACGCAGGATATTCCAGCTGGATTCTCCAGCTGTCATACCTAAACTGTACACTAAAGGTATCTTGTAAAGGTCGAAATGACATGATAATTTAATCTGCCTATAAACGAAAAAATATGAAAGGTTAAAGGCAATGAGAGGAGAGCACTGGACCCGACCTTTCATATTCTGTAGTCCAAGACACGATGGGCTCTAGCCTCCACTACCCACAAAATGCTCTGCAAAGATTCTGATCAGACTGCACGGATGCGCACTCTGATCTGAATCTTGCTGAGTGCTATTGCAACATTGTAGGAAATGCTGTGTGCCCACACGATATGAAAAAATATTTCAGTTTACAGACTGCTGAAAATTTTACCCTGCGTGCGAAGCGTTAAAAATCTTCCTAAGACTATGGGACACCAGCCCAAGACATAATGGGCTTCATCTTCCGTTGTCCCTATGGCCGTAAGGCTATGGGACACTTTTTAACCTTTATACATATCAATACACTGATGTCCAAAAATTGACATTTTTGTGAGGCTAGCATTTTTAGATAGATATTTCAAAGGTACTGAATAACACCAAGGTGCAGTCAACCCTCTTTATACCGACACTCGATACAACGACACAATTCATTATAATAACAATTTGAATGTCACGAAACCTTCGCTCAAGAGGTGACAGTTATTGAGAAATTATGCAAGAATTATTGCATTAAAACATCAAGCAACATATGTTTTGGATATTTGTTAGAATCGCCTCATTGAGGCGATTCTAACAAATATACAAAACATAATGTTCTATGAGGAAATAAGAATAAAACAAGGTCTTTCTTACATATCATTCTGTCCATTAAGGATTCTTTACAAGAGCAAATTCATTTCAATGGGAACGTATTTGTAAACAAATGCTGTCGTTGTAACGAGGGTTCACTGTAAAACGTTTTCAGAGCAAAAAAAAAAAAAAAAAAAAAAAAAAAAAAATCAGACATTGTGCATCCTTTAATTGCATTGAAGTTCGGCTTCGGGCTCATAAAGAACCGTATTTACACCAAGTATTAGAACAGACAAGCGTGGTCAAACAGAGTAGACCCAGATCAGACGCCGCAGAACGCGGCGTCTGATCTGGGTCTACGCCGTTTGCTACTCGTCAATCTGTTTTACGACGTATCTACGTATAGACTAAATGGATATATTAAAATTTAGGAACAGTAAAGTAAGGGATTAAGATGCTCAAGTGCTTAGGGTAAGTACGTTAATTTATATACCCGAAGCCGGACTCGGAAAACAACAACAAGAAAAACGAATGCACATGCCAAGGGACAAAATAAGAAAAAGAAATGTTTCAAAACATCGTCCGCAAAAAGAAGGTATTCAAATAAGCTAAATTAATACTTACTTCGTGCTTTCATTCTAATCCCTCCTTTATTTTGAGATATTTATGCGTGTATCACATGTACTATTATTAAAGAAATAAAATCTGTTGTTAAACCAATACTTACCGCAAAAGAAAAATTCAAAAATTCCAATATAATCCCCACTGAAATGTACAATGTTTTCATTTTTATAAATCAAGCACAAAAGACAATCAAAACTCTGACGTCTTCTTTAATATAAAACTCCCAAGTTCCAGCAAAGAAGACGCGTCTATCACAGTCATAGTCATTTAGATACTGCTAATGCTTCCGGTTATATTCAAGTATTCACTTCAGCCGGGACACAGCATTTCCTACCAGGTTGCATGTGCGCTCAGCAAGACTCAGATCAGACTGCGCATGCGCACAGTCTGATCAGAGTCTTCGTAAAGCACTCTGTGGGTAGCCAAGGATCAGATACGTCTTCAGTCAGACAGCGAAGACTCTGATCTGAGTCTTCGCTGTGCGCACATACAACCTTGTAGAAAATGCTGTGCCCCGGCTCAGTTGTCTTGTATATCAATTACCCGTAGTACCATATTTTACCCAGAATCTTCGGACATCGGAACTCTTCCTAAAATTGAACAAGCCCATTTTATTATCTATCGATGAATCTAAAGTCCGCGCTCTTTGGCGTCTGATCTGGGTTCTACACTGCTTGCCAGTCGCCGGGCCTGACTGTCCGAATACTTATGTTAATTACGACACACGCAAAAAAAAACAAAAAAAAAACACGATCAGCCGAAAAAAAGTAACATCATTTTCCTATCGTCTCAAAAAAAAAAACAACAAAAAACAACAACAACAACAACAACAACAACAAAAAAAAAAAACAACAACATGGGTTGATATTTCATGCGACTATTTTGAGCCATATTTTAGTTTCCGGAGAAGCAATATTGAAAATATCGTCTGCTACTATTTAAATCCAGCGAATGAGTTCTTAACCACCACTATTCTCTGGACAAATTCAGCAGTAACGACGCGAAAATTAGCAAAGTTCACTATACCATATTTTTGTTATGTTTCTTTGAAACAATAATATTAATAGTTTATATTCATCTAAGTTGTCGTCTGCTAGTTCTCTCCTGAAGCAAAGTGACGGTTACAACCTCTTATTCCCAAATAGTTATCGACTTTTGAAAGTAAGATATACTAAATCTATAATAGATTTTCAATTATGTTGCCACTTCAGGCGACATTCAAAATTATTGCATACGATACTCTTAAATAGTTTAAGAGGAAATAAAGCTTGACATTTTATGTAAAAACGTCTACTAGGTAGACTATTCACATGAACTAGCAATTCCTATTTTCGATAAACTATAATAAATGATAATTTAAGAGAAATTAAGGCTTGACATTCATTTAAATCTGCTATTTGCTAGAGGATCCAAATGAAATGTCAAGCCCATTCTTCGAAGAAAAATAGTGATAAAAAGGTACTTTAGAATGTCGTGACTCGTCGGCTGGTGCTGTGACTAGTTTACACATCCATGCAAGAATTAGAATATTTCCACTGTAGAAGAAAACGGCAAATGAAGAAGGAATCGGCTAGTTAACACATGTAGCGCTACGGACAAATTCAGCAGACGACAAATTAATGATTCTTTATTTTTCCCAGAAAATAAGATTTGAAATTTCATGCGAAAATAAGATTTGAAATTTCATGCAAATTGTCTGACAATTTTCATGAAATTTCAAATCTTATTTTCTGGGAAAAATAAGAAAAATACTTCAAAATGTCGTCTGCTGAATTTGCCCGCAGCGCTGCATGTGTTAACTAGCCGATTCCTTCTTCATTTGCCGTTTTCTTCTACAGTGGAAATATTTGATAAATCTGTGCGACGAAAGCACAGTTAGAAAAAAAAATCAAATCTAAATTTTCAAACAGCCTATTCAAAACAAACGAAACAAATAAATAAAAATAAAAATGAAAACGATCGAATGAAATAATATAAAGACTACCCCTATATATTTAGCGATTAATTTATATTAATCAAACTAAATTAATAGATTAACAAACAAACAAACAAATAATCAATTAAATAAATAATTCATTAAATAAATAAATAAATAAATAAATAAATAAATAAATAATACCCCTCTATATTTAATGGTGGAACACAGAAGTATAGATTAAATTATGAGATTAACTGCCTGAAATTTAAATATCAGCAGACGACACTGATTTCAACGAATCTTTAATACTTTTTTTCCCCAGAAAATAGGCCTCTAATAAAATAGTCACTTTTTGTCGTCTGAAAATTTCACACAGTGGTAACATTTTCCATGCTATGGGCAGTTCAGCAGACGACAAACTGGTGATATTTTCTAGGGTTTGACATTTCATGCATATTGCATCCTAAGGAGACAATTTACATAAAATCTCAAATCCTAATTTCTAGAAAAAAAAACAACAAATACTTCAAAATGTCGTCTGCTGAATTTTTACCCAGCATGCTAAGCGTTAATCTATTCTTATTAGAGAATGACATAGACGATATAAGTTATTAGTAATTTCTCGAGCTCGCCTATCAACGATTTGTTTAGAAACAAGAAGGGAAACGGCTTATATAATGCTCCATTAGAACCAGACGATCTGTACACGTCGCAAGAAAACGTAACTTAACCTTTCTCAAGAGGGCTCATCAATATATGAATTAGGGTACATCCACTTACACATATAGGGGTGTCGGTCCAAATCAAAAACAGACTGGCAAACAGTATAGGTCCATATGAGACGGCACATTTTGAGCCGTCTCATCTGGTTCTACACTGTTTGCAAAGGTTTATAATTTGAACTGCAGGGCTGAAAGGCTCAACATTTAACCTGCTGTACTTAAAAGAGCAACAGACGACATTTTAAAATATGTTTCTTAATTTTCCACAATTAGATTTTGACATTTCTCCTGAAGAGACAATTTGCATGAAATATTAAACCCTATTTTCTGAAAAAAAAGTAAGAAAAAAATATCAACAATTTGTTGTCTGGTGATATAGCCAAGAGAGTGCAGAAACGTCCAGGTAATTCCGCGCATCTGCAGTTAATGCGCACTACTATATGCAAATACATATTGCCTGCATAATCGTATCAAAAACAGATAATTATTTCGTATTGTAAATCCTCACAAAACACAAACTCGCCGATCTTGCTTATAGAATATAAGTATCCTATTCCTTTCAATGATACTGGAATATAGGAAAAGATCACTGTACAACAAGCCAGTCTCTCCTACGTTAGAATGGAGACTTAATATTCACCCTAATATAAGTATTCTGACACCTTAATTCATTACCATATTTCTTCTAAAGTCTAAAAAAGACATTTTACTGCCAGATGATACATTCAAAAATTGCTGGATGAGTGGTAAACAATGTGGCGTCTGATCTGGGTCTACACTTTTCGCACAGCCCTGTCTATTCGAATACTTTGGGAGCACACTGTTTTCAGGCAAGGAAAATTAGATCAGCTTGTGCAAAACATTTGTACAGTAAAATACAGGAATCGGTTGTATGCAGAATCAGTAAAATGTATAGAATATTCAGTAAAATTCCGCTATTAAGACCAATCGAAAATTAGACCACTCCTCTATTAAGACCAGTTTTTGCCCGTCTCAATTGGATTTTCTTTGTTATACATAGCTCCAGATAAAAGGGATGATATTTTTCTTATTTCTCCACAAATATATGTTATGGGTACTCATTAGAAGCGTGGAGAAATAAGAAAAAAATATCAGTCCTTTACTTTTGAAAAAGCTTCTTAACTGGAGCTTCTTAACTGGACCGCCCCGCTAATAAGACCACTTTTAGGTAGTACCAAAGTTGGTCTTAACAGCGGAATTCTATGGTACATATATATATATATATATATATATATATATATATATATATATATATATATATATATATAAATATATATATATATATATATATAATATATATATATATATATTATATATATATATATATATATATATATATATATATATATATATATATATATATATATATATATATATATATATATATATATATATATAATATATATATATATATATATATATATATATATATATATATAATATATATATATATATATATGAAACACTTTCAAGGGAGACAACTATGCCATAACTTGTTTTGACTCCCACATGAAAAAGTGGTCTACTCTAAGTGGAAAGAATTCCCTCATCCTTGAGAGCCAATTCTTTCCTTATAGAGTAGACCCCTTTTCAGAAGAGACAACTAAACAGGACGTCACAGAAGTTATCTCCTTTGGAAAAAAGCGGACAAATCTACCACGTGTGTCTATTCCCCTATAATGTAAAATAATTAGTGTTGTCAGGTTGTATACATATCGATAACCTTTATTGCTAAATCTCTGATTTATGAATGGTGAATTCGGTAGACAAGAAAAACAGAAAAAAAAAAAACGACATTTTTTTTCGTTTTATTTATTTGTACTTTTTGGTTTCGATATAATAGTGTTTGAAAGCTCATTTGAATTGTTTCCTAGAAACAGAGGGCGCAAGGGCTTGACAATCTATGCGAATTATCTTCTATATCATAAAAAGTCTGATTTCATATGAAACATAAGAAAATAAAATACAAAAAATGTGAAGCCCTATTGTGTCTAAGAGTGAAGCCCTATTGTGTCTAAGAAAGACAATTCACATAAACTGTCAATCTATTAAATGAAGCAAAACTAGAATGACCCCCTTTTATTTCCGTTCAGCTTGGCAAATCGCAATGGATTCCTAAGCGGGAAGAGTAGTTTTACATTACGAAAACACGCCTATTCAAATATATTGAAAATTTCGGCATCCAAAACTGAAATTTTTCAGATAAAAATTCTGATATTTTTCTTATTTCTGCTCAGAAGCATAGATTGCGGTACTTGTTAGAACCGCCTCGGCGAGTACCCACAATCTATGTTCTTGAGCAGAATTAAGAAAAATAATGTATACCTCTGTAAATCCAGTTTTACTACAAAATGTATATAAAAGTGTGGTTTAAGGGGGTCAAAATTTTATTATTTCGTGATGAAAGGAAGCCATTGTTGCAAATAAGGGCATCCACTGAAAATAAAAACAGAATGGCAAACCGTGTAGATCAGGGTATACACAGTTTTGGTCTGCAGGACTTTAAGCATTAACACATTTATGTTTAACATCCAAAACAGGAACTTTTGCGAACAGTGTAGACCCAGATATGACGCCAAAGAACGCTGCGTCTGATAAGGGTCAGCACTGTTTGTATGACATAAGCTATAATGTAAGAAATTGAAGGAACTAGATGAACTTAGTAGATTGTCTTTCTTTACGATGGAAGCAATTTTTGTGACTTCCTGTTTGCTTTTCTGCACACAGAACCTCATCTGAAAACCTTTTTAGAAGGGTGGGGAAAAATTTAACAGAGGTGCTTCCTTATAAAGTGTATCATTCGCCTTTAAACAGGTAATTGATCCTTTCGACTTGCACAATGGAAGATTCTATTGGGAATATTTGAGTGAGTACACAAATTATGCAAAGTAGATAGTTCGGAGGTAGGTTTTCAACATTTTTTTCTTCAAAATATCGGATTGAAATAAAAATTACTAGGAGTAAAACTTAGCAGATCAAAGATTTAAAATGTGAACACAAAAACAAGTAATGGAATTCATCACCAAAATCTCCAGACATACGCAGTTTACACTTTCTCTTAGCATGTTCGACTCTTATAAACCTTCCAAATTCGATAAACAGCCTGTGTTTCATGCATCTAAATCTAGAAAAGTATATAATTTAATTTAACAGTAATTTAGCAAAACAATTTTCACTTTGATACTCTGTTTTATACATGCGATAATTCAAACTTTTGCTCATTTCATCATCTCGAGTTTTCCAAGACTGTATGTGTGAATCCTTTAACCCTTTCTCAACCACGGCCTTTAATTTTTTTCATTTTAACAATATTAAACTGTCCATCCCGAAACTCATGAAGGCCCAAATTTCTTAAATCGTAAATATTACTCAACCATTGTGAGTGATACTCTCCACTATAATCAAACTGATAAAGAATTCTGTATAAGGTAAAACTAGTTTGTTTGTATTTTTCTAACGCAATATTTTAGATGAAAAATTTACCGTTCTGCTCTTAATGAAAACTTGCATGGGAAATCTTCCTGATTCGCCATAAACTATGGCCTTCAGATGTAGCAACCGCTTACAGTACTTGAATGACTTCAGATGTAGCAACCGCTTACAGTACTTGAAATGAAACAATTCTATCAGATCACAATTCTCATAGCCCCAAACCTCCGATCCATATAGGAGAATAGTGCAATCATATTGCCAACCAAAATATCGACAGGGAAATTTAATTTTCTTGACTTACGTATGCCAGCGAAGGAAGCTTTTCTAGCTTACTCAATAATCGAGTTCTAGCTTTAAAAAAGTTACCTTTTTGATAAAATTTAAATCCAAAATAACCGAAATGGGCCTCAACATCTACAGCTTGACCATTATACACATTACCAAAACACGCCAATTAAAATACGTAGAAAATTTTACAACCAAAAAAGGAAAATTTTCAGATAAAAAATTCTGATATTTTCATATATCTGCTCAAAACATATATTGTGGGTATTCGTTATAACCGCATCGGCCAGGCGGCTCTAACGAGTGTCCACAATCTATGTTTTAAGTAAAATAAGAAAAATAATGTATACCCCTGTAAACCCCAGTTTTACTATATGAAAGTGGAATTAAGGGGGTCAAAATTATATAGGCATGTTTTCGTGATGATATATACATGTTGCTTTGGATAATTAGATTTACTAAAGATTCCTATTTTTGTTTTGCTGGATTAACAGATACATTCCAAGTTTTGCAATAGCCCCCCCCCCCCCCCCTCACCCCCTTCCCTCACTGACGCACACCGACACTGCTTTGAAAGAACTCTGAATTTCCACTATTCACCTTAATGCAAGATTTTGCTTGCATATACATAATTCTGATAATGACAAAGGTTTTGCCATTCGTTGAACTTCGTAGTAATTTAAGCCATAGCGCTGCTCTATCCACTGACTCAAAGGGTTTTTTTTGTAGTCGATAAATGCTCAAAACGAATTCTTTTTCTTAAATAAAAAAATCAAATCAAGAAGACATTTTAAGTTGAAAAGATCATTTGTACCATAATTCTCTCTAAAACCAGTACATTCTTCGCCTAATGTAACATGTTTTCAAACAAATTACTGATACATGTATTTAAGAGCGCTGTAAACAGCTTGCCAATACAACTTTAAGTGTTACATGTATTACTCTCTAATTATCTGGATTCTCCTTATGTCATTTTTGCTTATAGACTTGTAGTATAAAACCCTTTGTCCAAACTGCCGGGACACAACCAGTATTAAAATGAATCTGAGGTCCATTACGAAAACACGCCTATTCAAATACACTGAAAATTTTACCACCAAAAAAACGACAAATTTCAGATTAAAAAATTCTGATATTTTTTATATTTCTGCTCAAAACATAGATTGTGGGTACTCGTTAGAACCGCCTCAGCGAGGCGGTTCTAACGAGTACCCACAATCTATGATTTGAGCAGAAATAAGAAAAATAATGTATACCCACGTGAACCCCAGTTTTACTATATAAAAGTGGGGTTTAAGGGGGTCAAAATTATATAGGCATGTTTTCGTGATGCAAAATACCAAAATCGTATTTCGAAAATCATAAAGTCGATAAACACAAAGGCAAAATGAGGAATGTTCAGACAGACATGGACCCAAAATAAATGGGATGTAATCATGCGTCTATGGAAAGTAAGCATTACTTGGTAAGCACTTTTCGCCCACCTGAACAGAGATTTGAGAAAATACGGGAATCAATGTACGGGGTTTAGAAAGTCTGTTTATGGCTTGACTGTTGCAAAAACATCAGATATAAGTCTGAAAACAGTCACGTTGTAGGGATTGACAAAGTCATGAACTTCTTAAGTGTTGACATAAGTGTAGTTCTTTGGTATCCCTGAGTCAACAATATAGTATTAGGCAGTCTCCCTTGTTCGATAAAGTCCAGATACTCAAAGCAGGTTCTAGCATAACAGTCGCGTGTAAATTGGCATAAGTGCGGACTCTGAAGCTCTTATAAAGTCATTTTGTATATTATCGTTAGAACATGCATTATTAGCTTGCCTAATTTCTAATCCTGAAATTTGCTGATTGCTTAACATTTCTATTCTGCTTACGGTCACCGAACCCATCGATATGAAAAAAAATAAAGGTCAGAGAACATCAATTAATATGCTATCAAAATGTAACACATCAGTAAAATTCAATATTAGACTGTATCAATTTAGATGGAGCTAAAATATACTCGCATATTTACAGGTAAAAAGACTTACATTTTTATCAGCCCCTCAACGCTCATTTAAAATACAAATGTCAATTGTAATCATTTGCTTTTTTATCACAACTAACTCTGTCAGGAATACGATCTACAAGTCTAGTATTAAAATTTCTTGCAACCATATCAGTATTAAGATTTAGATTAAAAAGTTTGTCATCAAGTCTGGAAGTTCCGCACAGTTAACAAATATCAGTGCTTTCATGTTCAATAGTTAAACGTATCTAATCAACCTAATGTTCGTCAAAACAATCAAGTGAACAGTAACGTGAACCTTCTGGTGATACATATACAGTCGACTCTCGTTATCTCGAATTCCAAGGACTGTCTGAAATACTTCGAGATATCCGTACTACGACATATCAGATTTGCAGAATTGAGGAAAAGCAAATTCGATTAACCACATTTAACAAATATATGTGTAATTTGACTGCTGAAGTTAGAGATATATTGAAAATATTGTGGAAAAGAGGAGAAATTGCTCCTAAGGAGCAATTTCTCCTCTTTTCCACAATATATTTTACTTGTTGTTAGATTTTCATGTTTAGGCAGGGACCAGATTTTCACTTCGAGATAAGCGGTTATTCGAGATAAGCGATTTCGAGATAGCGAGAGTCAGCTGTATTGGACCTCAAATAAATTTTTTTAATTTTACACCATGGCACATCTAAAGAGCCTCCTCCAAAAATGTTTACACAATTCAGATCTAAGAACTATCGCTATTCCACCACATCTTACAACCTTTTTACTAGTTCTATTCATTGTAAATGTATAAAAACCGTAAATGTGGAAAGAATCATAACAGTCTAAAGTTGTTTCACTGAGACAAATAAAGTCAAACATACAGTCGAACTTCAGTGACTCGAACCTCTTTGGGATCACAGACAATTATTCGAGGCATGGTTAGTTCGAGCCACTGAGGGTTAATCATGGTGCCATGTCAGGAAGTAAATAGCGATGTTAGGGCTTTGTTTTCGCTTTTCTGCACAATAATTGTATATTTATACCCATTAGAATGGCTTTGATTAGACGATTCTAATGAGTACACACAACTTACAATTTCATGCTAAATAAGAATTTTCATTAAGTATTTGTTTTATTGAGCTATCGGAAGAATTTCATAAGGTCTCAAAAAACGAATTCGAATCATCCATAGTAAACGAGTCCTCTATTGTCGAGTCATCGAGGTTTTACTGTTCGGAAAATTCTGAAAACTGCAGTTTTTCTTAATATTTAGCATGTTTTCAGTGAACTAAATTTCAACGTTTTAGTGCCACTAACATCAAAACGTTCTGATTAATTAGTCAGATTTCCTTCATCACAGTTATCAAGGTTACAGTTTGAGATTGAAGAAACAGATTCTTCAAAAAACAGTTTGATGTGACTGTTCATTTTCACGTAAATAATTATTGTTCAAATCTTTTTGTTGATTAATGTAATTATGATGATCACAATGATTAATAGTGTCTTGGTAAGTGTTAATGTGAGCTAAATCATATAATAGGTCCCCTCCAGACTGACCCGTCCTAACAGTCAATAAACTGCTCATTGAGATCAACATCATTTACGCCCAAATGGAACAAATAATCTGATATGCAAATCTTTGTTCATGTTACAGTGAATGACCCCTTTATTGTAAACGCAGACCGAACATTGACCTGCTCTTCTGCCACTTTTTAGGACTGTAGCCTGACTCCTCGTGTATGAAAACGTTCTTAAAGTCATTATAATCTTTAAGCTTCCTCTCATTCTCAAATAGCTCAATTTTAGTGTCTATTGACTCAAAATGACATATAAGCTGCGAGGGCCTGACAACAGTAATGTCCTTGGCCTCAATTGGTACTCCCGTTATCTGACCATTCCTGACAATTTTATTTTATTTTTTTAATTTTCCCCTTCTTCCTCAACGATGCAATTTAAACGTAAGTTTTTTCTACGCTCATGCTGTTGGAGACTGTCAAGGTCGTATGTATTTTTGTGTGTAGCAGATTTCATTTTGAGAGACTCATGTATAGCAGGGTAAATCGCTTGACCGATAATTATTATTTTCACACCAGCAGGGTAAATCGCTTGACCGATAATTATTATTTTCACACCAGCTAAAGCATTCTTTTCATGCTCATTCTTGACACTTTTTAGTCCTTTTCATCTAACAAAACTTACACATGATCATCTCTGGTTGCAGTGTTCTCTCCTCTTAGCGGTGAATTTGTCGCAGCCACTACTATCGCAGGCCCTCTAGAACTCATAATTTGTTAGTAAGACTGTTTGTAATCTGTAAAAAGACCCATTTTTCAAAGTGTTGCAGTTGCTTCCCTTAGAAAGCTTGTCCACCATTCTGGAGTACAAGTTGAGATTGCAACTATAGGGAAAATCTCAGAAAATTAGCTATTCTTGTATAATTTCGACAAATTTGGTCATGTGACCTACATGGGTGGATGTAATGAGTATATTATACATCATATGGCTCTGCAAGCGTTTGTTTAGCCAAATTAAAAATTAATGCTTCTTTCTTTGATTTTCTCCATACAGTGCATAATAGGCCTGTACTCCAGAATGGAGGACAAAATTCCAAAGGGAGATAACTGCAAGATTACCAAAAATGGGTCAATTGTTTGTAAGAATGTTAGCAATCTGTTCTGTTGCACTGGTATAGTGGTATAATTGTAAACAAAAACCATAAAAACTTCATCTCGAGTTTCAATGTTGACCGCTGACAGCAGAGAACACCGTGCTCTAAAACTGCGGAAGTCAGACTTGTGTGCTGTCATAAAATTTGCATAATATACAGAAATGTGGAAATGGTTTTGGTAAGATTTTGTCAAATGTTTCCATCGTAAACAAAAAGCCAAACCATCAAAAACATCCATTTTTGAATTTGGTCAAGTCCGAGTTGCAAATAGAGTATCAGTAAAAATCAAAACCAAAATGACAAAGACTGTAGATCCAGATAAGATCCAGTATAGATCCAGATGAGACGGCTACGTCTGTATCGAACCGCTTCATCTGCTGGCTCTACCCTTTTCAAAAGTATCGGATTTAGGCTGTAGAACTTAACAGGTTTAAAACAGCTGGCAGCCAAAATATGCTGGAATATGTCATATTTGTACGAATACTTTTTCCGACTTATGTTAAGTACATAGGCAGCTGTTTACCCATATGTTCTGATCAAAATATTACCTCTCGCCTCAAGCACTATAATTCATCAAAATTTTTATACCGTATTTTCCGTAAAATATTCTGATATCGTAACTACTTCCCAGTACATATACAACAAAAGAGACACTTTGAATAAAATAAAATGAACTTTGAGATAAATACAAAACAATCACAACATTCATCAGATGACTTACCCTACAAATTGCTGAAGTTTTTAAAAAATGTATACGAGACTGATCATATGATGATTATGTAGAATACATCGCAATTGGCAAAATTCATCATGCAACGGTGCTATGTTGCTTCGCTTGATCACCTGACTCTGCGCATTCGCCGGTGAAGACACTTTTTTCGCTGGACGCAGTCCTTACAGTAATTAGGTATCTTTTCGACGAGCAGAGCCCAGTTGTTCAAAACTTAAAGGACTTATTAGCTAACATGATGTGGAAATTTGTATCTTGAAATGCAAATGCATTGATATTTTTAGCCGAAAAAATGTGAGTAGCTTTTGCAATCCTACTCACATTTTAGCAGCAAAACATTAATGTATTTGAAAATACCTTAGCAACAAAAGTTATTGAGTTTGTCAAAAACAAGCTGGTTATGCTAACGATGCCTGTAATAACTAGGCCCAGAATTATTAATTGATGTCTATGTTACATTTTGACAATAGCAAATGGTACGCCCTTCTCTTTTAAGAGCCATTTAACACCCCATCACTCGTACTGTCTAGAAATAATGGAGGTGTATTAGAACAAGTGGAACTGAAGAAATATAAATATGCTGTGCATTAACAGCAGTTTTACCGTAAATTCTCCCATACGGTCAAAACATCATACAATACAAGTTTAAGCTTTAAAAAAGAGCATGCCATCTTTTCAGCCCTTTCTTCAATGCAGTGTTTTTCTTTTCTTTTTTTTATAATTTATTTTTTTTTCTTTTTCCTGACAACATAACAAATACAAATATTTCTTATACGTGTGAAAACATGTGTAACAACGTATATAAGAAAAGGCACAAAATATATGAAGTAATACAAACCACCATTTCATTTGTCCAAAGGATCTATAGCTACCACTGATACTTTTTTCCAATCACAATAACACAGCTATGCAACATGAAAGATACCAATTACATAGGTGTGCTAATGCGAAGCGAGATCTTATTAATTTTTGGCGTACACATATGAAACGCAACTGTACTTTGTAAATATTCAATGCTTCACTGAGCTTCAGTAATATACGAAGGTAAACCTTCACGTACCGAGTTGAAATATACATGTGTGCAAGACATAAGTCAAGTGTTTTAAAAGATCCCCTTACTGGATAAACATAACGGTACATATATTTTCTTATTAATTCTGGGAAAGGACGCTTTACCAGAAGAATGTAAAATTGTATTAAAAGTTACAGAAGACAAATTTATTTGATTTTACACATCAGGTATTATCATTATATTTTTATTATACCCGCATTTTCGAAGAAAAATCGGGTATTATGTTTTCATGTAAAACCCGAGTGTCCATCAGTTTCAATGTGTATGTATGCATGTGTTTGTATGTACGTCCGTCCGTCCGTCGCGTTTGAATATAGATGGTAGTTGGCTACTATTTGGTGCGACCTTGACTTCAAGTTCGAATGTCCAAATCAATGACTGTTTGTTCCCCTGAAGAAGCACGTATACGTAATGACACATGATCAACTGCGTCATCTTGTTGTTTGCGTATTTGTATTAAGGTTTTACATCTCCATCAAAATTATTTCTGTCATTTTGGAATGTTTCTTCTACTTAAATAAGTTATTTCATGTATAAACCTCAGATATTAACAACCCGTATTGTACCTAAATAGATTCTAAAATTTATATTTTTACATAATAGTTTATCGTTTATTTCAGGAGAGGAAGCGTAATAAGACGGTTCCAGTATAACAGTTGGCAAAAGCAAAATAATGTTCTCTCCCCCCGGCGCTTTTAATACTGGTTGAGACGTAGTGGTGCATTTTCTTTTCTGTAAGTATTCTTCATTTTATTCACTCTTGTATATGAAATTTTAGTTTATCAAAGCAATATTATCAATAAGTCATGATGTACTTGCATGTATCGAAGTAGCAAATCAGCGCCTAGCGCCTCAAGGCACTAAGCAAGCCGACAGTGCAGATCCCAATTCGACGTTGACAACACGGCATCTGGTTGTGATCTGTACTGCTAGTATAAAACCACAGGTAATCCTGCAAAAATATAGCATGCATATAAACTGTCAATACTCATCGACTATAAACTTAAGAGGGCTACTAGACACTAACCTGCTAAGCCCCGAAAATGTTAAGCCATTTTTCCCAGTGTGTTTTCATCTTATCGTATGTACTGTTTTTAATAGCAATCAGTTTTTCTGTCTCCAGAAATTTATTAACGTAATTTTTCCAGCTCAAATAATTTAAATTGGAAGAGTTTACTCGACATGTATATATATAGTGGCGCGTTAATATTAATATGTAGTTTATTGGTTGCATCGCTGGTAACATGCTTGGAATTCCGAATAATGCCCTGTACTTATCAACATTTACCATATAATTGTTTTTTTTTTCGAAAATCCATTGGTCTATAGTACCCCAAAATTGGTTAACAACATTACAGTGCCAAAACAAATGTTCAATTTTCTCCTGTTCTAATTTGCATAATGTACATAAATTATCTTGTCTAATATTCATTTTCGTTAGCATGTCGTTTGTGGCTATTATTCTATGGATAATCCTATACTGGAACCAGTGCATTTTTGTATTGCGACAACATTTGGATGGTATACTGTGTATTTGTTTCCAATTCAATTGGGTATTTTCAAATGCTCATTCCCACTTATGTTGGCTAGTTGGAACAGTATTTTTATTGATTAGTACCGTATAAATATCCTTACTACCTTTAGTCGGTTTCATTATAATTTTAACATTAAACGGCCAATAACAATTGAATAATGATTCAGTAACTAATGGAATTTGAGTTCGTCTAAGATATGTCTCTACCGAAGTTCTTATTCCTGCGAATTCCACAAAATTTGTTCTGACATTATATTTTACTTGAAACTGCTCATATGTAAGCAACTGCCAATGTTCAACCATCAAATCTCTAATGAAATGAATATTTTTATCATACCATCTGCGATAAAACACTGGAGTATTATTTATTTTTATATTCATATTGTTCCATATGCTACTACCCATAATATCTGAAGCCGATTTTGGTACTAAATGTATAATAAGCTTTTTCCATTCATCTAGAACATCCCACCAAAATTTATTCGTACAGTGCCTTTTAATTTCTTCGATATATGTTAGGCCTCTGTTCATTAAATCTTTTATATTTGTATGCACTGCCTCAAATAGGGTTTTATATTTTGAGTTCGTAATAATTAATCTTCGTATCCAACTTATTTTCAAAGCACTTATATAGCTATTAAGCTGTACCATTTTCAAACCTCCGTTATAATAATCTTGGCAAAGTACTTCTCTTTTGATTCTATCAGTAGGCGATTGCCAAATAAAATTGAAAAACATTCATAATTTTAGGATAGTATCATTACTTGGGTTAGGTAGAGAGATAAAAAAGATGATTAAGTTTAGCTATCAACAAAGTTTTAAGAATAGTTATCCGTCCTAGTGGTGTCAATATTCGTCTCGACCACTGTGTAATTTCTTTTTTAATTTCTTTTATTTTTTCGTTGTAGTTTATTTCAAGAATTGTATCAAGATTGCAAGAAAATCTTATTCCTAAGATATCAAAGTCATTTTGAGTCCAGTCTATTATAAGTCTATGGTTAAATGTTTCCCCACTGAATTTCTGGCTCCCAATCCAAACAGCTCTTAACTTTAACTTTAACTTTTAATCCAGAGGCTGCTGCAAATATATCCAATGCTGTTAACGTTTCATTTAAGGATTTTTCTGAACCGTCCAAAAGTACCGTTGTCTCATCTGCAAACTGTGACAAAGTATATTCCTCACCTTCTATTTTTATGCCTTTTATATCTTTATTTGATTTAAAAAGTCGAGCAAGAATTTCCGCACATAAAAGAAAAATATATGGAGAAAGTGGATCTCCTTGTCTGCATCCCCTTAGCACTATAAAGGATTCTGACAAAAATCCACATTGTACTACTGAAGCTGAGATATCATTGTAAAATACTTTTATTCATTGTTTAATTGATTCTCCGAAATTTAAGAAGCTTAATACCTTTTCAATAAATTTCCACGAGATCGAATCAAATGCTTTTTCGAAATCTATGATCAGTAATAAGCCAGGAAGATCTAATTCGTCTGTTATATGTAGTATATCGTAGATAAGTCTAGTATTTTCCCCGATATAACGGCCACTCAAAAAACCTGTTTGTTCTTTTGAAATAAGTTTATTTAGCACTTGTTTAATTCTCTCGGCTATCCTGCCAGATGCAAGTTTATAAATAACGTTTAATAAGGTAATAGGTCTCCAATTCTTTAAAAATTGTTTTGGTTTATCCCCTTTTGGCAGACAGGTAATTATTCCTTGTCTTTGTGTAATTGAGAATTTTCCTTCTCTGTACCCTTCATTTATTGCTTTTCGGATAAAAACTCTTAAGTCGTTATAGAAAAATTTAAAGAACTCAACAGTAAACCCGTCACTTCTTTCTTTTCTTTTTTGTGTGGTACACTTTTAGCTGTCAAGCTCCCGCCCACCCATCAAATTTAGTGAAATCGTATCTGACTTCAGTCCTGACTCTATTAGAGAGAATTTGAGGCTAAATATTGCCATTCAAGAATTTTAGAAAGTCATTTCGTCCATGTCGTCTAATTAAGAGTCATTCTTTCCATGGGTATTGATGCTAATTGGGAAGGAAAAAGAAGATGAACAATACTCGTACCAAATAATTGCAACTTTTATTAATAAACTGTCAAACAACCAAACAAACAAACAAACAAACAAACAAAAAAAAAAAAAAAAAGAAAAAAAAAAGAGGAAAATGAAATATCAAACTAACGTACTTGCTAACACTAATACATTAACTACGGTTTAATCAAAACTCTTAAAAGTCATATTTTGAATTATTAAAATAATGTACAAGTAAAAAAATATAAACTATAATACTTAAAAATATACGACTAGACGTTTAAAAAAAAAAAACAAAACAAAAACTAACCCCAAAACAATCATAGAAGTATTATGTATACTGAAAGTCTGTATCTTGGTAACTACTGTTTGGAACACTATTGTGTGCTTGTTATAAACTGCAGCAATGTTATCTTTTATTTTGTGCTAATAGTTACCTGCTGCATGTCATACGTTGTTGTTTGCTAATCATGTACCGCAGCCAAGTATTGTATGCTTGGTATAGACTGCAGCAAGGTTATCTTTTATCTTGTGCTAATATTTCCCTGCTGCAAGTAATACGTTGTTGTTTGCTAAGCATGTACTCCAGCATGGTAATCTTTTATCGTGTGCTGATATGTCCCTACTGCAAGCCATACGTTGTTGTATGCTTATCATAATCATAAACAGCAGCAAGGTAATATTCTATCGTGTGCTAAATATTTCCCTGTTGCAAGCCATACGATATTGTATGGTTATCATAAACTGCAACAAGGTAGTCTGTTATCGTATACTAATATTTCCCTGTTGCAAGCCATACGATATTGTATGGTTATCATAAACTGCAACAAGGTAGTCTGTTATCGTATACTAATATTTCCCTGCTGATAGCCATACGTTGTTGTATGGTTATCATAAAATGCAGCAAGGTAGTCTGTTATCGTATACTAATATTTCCCTGCTGATAGCCATACGTTGTTGTATGGTTATCATAAACTGCAGCAAGGTAGTCTGTTATCGTATACTAATATTTCCCTGCTGATAGCTATACGTTGTTGTATGGTTATCATAAACTTTAGCAAGGTAATCTTTTATAGTATGCTAATATTTCCCTGCTGATAGCTATACGTTGTTGTATGCTTATCATATACTGAATCAAGTTAATTTTTTATTGTGCGTTAATATTTCCCTGCCGCAAGTCATACGTTGCTGTCTGCTAATCATGAACAGAAGGAAGCTATTTTTCTATCATGTGCTTATATTTCCCAGCCGCGAGCAATACCGTGTTAGATGCTGATCATAATCTGCAAGAAGGTAATCTTTTACATCAGGAAAACATACCTATATAATTTTGACCCCCTTAAACCCCACTTTTATATAGTAAAACTGGGGTTTTCAGGGGAATACATTATTTTTCTTATTTCTGCTCAAAACCATTGATTGTGGGTACTCGTTAGAACCGCCTCGCCGAGGCGGTTCTAACGAGTACCCACAATCTATGTTTTGAGCAGAAATATGAAGATATCAGAATTATTTATCAGAAAATTTTCATTTTTCGGGTGGTAAAATTTTCAGTGTACATGTATTTGAATAGGCATTTTTTCGTAATGTCTTGTGCTAATATTTCCTGCTGCACGCCATGCGTTGTTGTATGCTAACCATGTACTGTGGCAAGGCATTTTTTTTATTGTGTGTCAATATGTCCTTGTAGCAAGCTTGACGTTGATGTGTGCTAATCATGTACTGCAGCAAGGTAATCTTTTATCGTGTGTTTATATTTCCGTTTCTGTAAGCCATATAGGATGTTCCTTGATAAACTGGAGCAAGGTAATATTTTATCAAGTGCTAGTATTTCCCTACTGCTAGCCATACCTTGTTGTCTATTTATCATAAACTGGAGCAAGGTAATATTTTATCAAGTGCTAGTATTTCCCTACTGCTAGCCATACCTTGTTGTCTATTTATCATAAACTGGAGCAAGGTAATATTTTATCAAATTCTAGTATTTTCCTACTGCTAGCCACAACCTTGTTGTCTATTTATCATAAACTGGAGCAAGGTAATATTTTATCAAGTTCTAGTATTTCCCTACTGCAATCCATACCTTGCTGTCTATTTATCATAAACTGGAGCAAGGTAATATTTTATCAAGTTCTAGTATTTCCCTACTGCAACCCATACCTTGTTGTCTATTTATCATAAACTGGAGCAAGGTAATATTTTATCAAGTTCTAGTATTTCCCTACTTAAAGCCATACCTTGTTGTCTATTTATCATAAGCAAGGTAATATTTTATCGTGCGCTCATATTTCCCTGCTGCAAGCCATACGAAGACGCCACCTTACCAAGTTCATTCACCTCACCCTCCCGTCCTATGTATCCATAAAGCATTCCTATCGGATGTTTAAATATTTGGCCAAAAAACTCAACCAAATAATTGACCTAGGGCTGAAACGACAATGAACCCGTTAGTATCAGGTTTTACCCAATGTGCAAACGGTGCTAAGGTTCAGATCTCAAACGCTGTCAATTATATAGTGCCATCTTCTATCTCGTTTTTGAATTCCTAGGAAATCTTCCGACAGCTCAAGAAAACAAATATGTAGGGATATTTTTTTAGATTTTTTTTTATTCTGTGATATTTCACAAGACTTTAGACCCATTTATGCCTAGTGTTCCCTAAAACTGACATAGGTAAACGATGTAAACCTACATCAGACGCCACAGAATGTGGTATCTAACCAGGTCCTATACTTATATACTGGAACTTCTATAAAAATGGTAATAATAATAATAATAATAATAAAACAGACATCCCTTAAATTGGAAAGGGACTTTTCCAGAGCTGAGATAGAAGAGTGTACTGTGCATAAATGGAATCATTAAGAAAACACGCCTATTCTAATATATAGAAAATTTCACCTCCAAAAACTGAAAATTTCAGATAAAAAACTTTGATATTCTTTAAATTTTTGCTCAAAACATAGACTGTGGTACTCGTTAGAACCACCTCGACGAGGCGATTCTAACGAGTATCCATAATCTATGTTTTGAGCAGAAATAAGAAAAATAATGTATACCCCTGTAAACCCCAGTTTTACTATATAAAAGTGGGGTTTAAGGGGATCAAGACTATATAGGCATGTTTTCGTGATGAATGGTTGAATGGCATCTCCAGATTCTAAATATAATCTAGACTGGCTCCAGTTTTCAGTGATTAAATACTTATTCTTATAATCCGTTTTGATAAGCCACTAAAGTAAAGCCAAAATATTATCATGACTATAAAGATTGGCTCAAACAGGATTATAAGAATAAGTATTTAGTCACTGGAGACTGGAGCCAGTCTAAGTATCATCTGGCATTACTTGATGCAAGAATATACATGGATATGAGTCTCAAGCGAAAAATTAACCCTCCTGACATGTATGTCCAACGAAGACTCAAATCAGCTTGCTCATCCGCGCAGTCTTATCAGAGTCTTCGTTGTGCACATGAAAAAACTTTGCATCCTTGGCTAGCCAAGATGCGCTCAGTAAAGCTTCTGATCAGACAGCGCAAAGACCCTTCTCTCATGGAGCGTATAGCTTATTTAAGAATTTACTGCAAATAAAAGGCAATACAGACAATATTTTTGTTGAAATGGCAGTCTAATCCATCATTCCCCAGCTTTCATGGTGACAAACTGAACCACTGCTATTTCAGAGACGTTCATAAACCTGGGTGATTAGACATCTAACTGAGAAGCGCCTAACGAAATTATGCCTTCGGGGCATATGCGACAGCAAAGGTCCAGATCAGACTGCGCGAACGCGCAGTCTGATCTGGGCCTTCGCTGTCCGCTTATGCCATCATTAAATACTGTAGAACATATTGACTTAGAATTTTGGCCATAATCAGACTGCAAGTGTGTACAAACTGGTTTTAGACTTCAGTGTACGTATATTTCGTGAGGACACATTTTCTTTAATGGCGTGGTTCTATTAATGACTTAGTTGACAAAAGGCCTACGCTAAGTTTTTTTATGTGTGTTTTATTGTATTGTTTCGTTTTCTCTTCGATACATTATGTCCAGTTTTATGGCACGCAGACTTGGCCAGACAATTGCAGGAGTTCTTGGAAATGTTTCAATCTCTCTTGTGAATGTCATATTTTCCTGTTAACAGGATAACTGGTCAGTGTTAGCTCTCACTTGAATTGTCAGTTTACTAGCGATCCAGATGATTTACCGTAATAATCCTAGATATTGAAACAGGCAAGCCTGTCTAAACAGTGTAGACCCTGATCAGACGCCACAGAACGCGGCGCCTGATCTGTGTAGATACTGTTTGCCACTCATCTATCAGTTTGTAGACACATTTACGGGTAGTCAAATGGACTTCTTCGAATTTTAGGATAAGTATGGCATGGAGTGAAACAAACCCAATATTTAAGGTAAATACAGTATACATGACAATTTAGATCTTGTCAACTACCGGAGGCAAAATACATGGCAGCAGTAAGACCTTGTCCCATTTATGTCTGGGGTCCACTTTTGGGAGAAAGAATATGCATGTAAAAATGTCTGACTTGACGCTTACATTATACGAGGGGTGTTCGAAAAGAATTGCGTATTTTGTCCGGGAACGTTCAAAGTGTAAGTAATCACAAATTGCTTTATTTCTGTCCTGAAAGTAGTCCCTTGACTAGAACCACACACTTTCAGTCGACGAATCCACTTCCATAATGCGTCACGCTACGCTGATTTAGCTATACAGGTATGGTACTGGTATATGACAGCTCTAAGCGCCTGTATAGACCGATATCTCCGCTCAGCGAGGAAGGTTGCTATTTCGGAATAAAACGTGAAACGATAATACCCCGCCATAATCGTGTCGTGGACAGATAACTCTGTCAAAAATTGACGAAAATTGCCGATAAGCAGTCTCAAACCAGGGCCCAGTTGTTCAAAGCTAACGATGTCGTTAGTTAACGATTCGTTAAAATTTTAATCGAGTGATACGCAAATGTGCTGGAATTTTTTGCTGAAAAAATGTGAGTAGCTTTTGCAGTGCAAAAGCTACTCACATTTTTTCAGCAAAAAATATCAAAATATTGTATATTGAATCCGCTAAAACAGTTAACGAAATGACCCTTAACGAGCTCGTTAAGCTAACGACGCTTTGAACAACCGGGCCCAGATCTCCACTATATCAATGCACACATCAAATTTGGTGAAAATGCATTGAGATTTACTCGTTATTATCCTGAAAGTATAATATGGATGTGTTACGGGCAGATAACTCTGTCAGAAACAGACGAAATTCTACCATTGGCAATCCCAAAGTAGATGTCCACAATATCAATACACACACCGTTTTGTGAAAAGCCATTGATATTTAGTAAAGTTATCGTCCAGAAATGAAAATACGGACGTGTCCCGGGCAGATAACTTTCTCAAAAATTGATGAAATTTGTCTATCCCAAATCCCAAAGCAGATCTCTGCAATATCAATGCACACACCAAGTTTGGTGAAAATCCATTGACATTTACAAAAGTTATCATCCGGAAATGAAAATATGGATCTGTAGTGGGCAGATATTTCTCTCAAAAAGTGACGAAATTTGCCCATTAACAATCCCAAACCAGTTCTCCACAATATCAATGCACACACCAAGTTCGGTGAAAATCCATTGACATTTATTCAAGTTATCGTCCGGAAACGAAAACACGGACGGACATACGGACAGCCAACGTGATACCATAATATCCCGCCACTATCGTGTGACGATGTCTAAAAGGGACGAAGTCACGATGATCAATGTCTGGTGAATGAGAGTGTGGTAAAACTGCTACCTTGTCTTTTTGAAAAAACTATTTTAACAATGGCAGACGTTTGGGCTGGGGCATATCATGTAGAAGTCGGATATGTTTGAAACGCCTGAATTGATTTCTTTTCCTGCAAACATCTGAGTAGCTTTTGCAATGCAAAAGCTACTCACATTTCTTTTTCAGCAAAAATATCACTGTATTTGCCATAATTCTAGATACGAGGATCCTGCAAAAAGTTTTGTCACTGGGTTCGGATTACTTCAGTGCTACGTTTTATCAAACATATTTTTATTATAAAGCTTCACAGTATTCCCACTTTACTGAAACACATTTTTGTAACCTTTTTACCCAGTCGCGAAAAGCAGATAAATAGTCTTCTTTTTGGTATCTGTTGAGGACACTGATAAATAGCGCTGCCAAGAGAACTTCTAGACGTATACTTATTTCCAGAAAGCATTTTCTTAAGCCTTGGAAATAAAAAAAAGTCACAGGGATTCAGGTCAGGTGAATAAGGTGGATGGTTTAAAACTTTCACCTTTTCAGAAGCCAAAAAAAAAAAAAAACAAAAAACTTAACAACCTCACACTTATGAGAGGAGGCGTTGTCATGTAAAAGGTGGACTCCTGACCGTCCTTTGCTTGGTCCATGTTCCAATGTAACAAATAAATTGGTCAGTGTATATGACTGCATCTTTTTCAATTTGAAATAACTCGGTCAGTTGGAAAGCAATTTGCACGAAATATAGTTGTATCGTTAGCTATCCAACACATCATTCAAGTGCAGTGAAGCATTTTAAAATACACCAGGAATAAAACTAAGGAAGCTTAAAAGTGACAGAACTTTTTGTAGTACCCTCGTAAAAATTTACTTTGGCTAATAGTTTCGTTAAGTTTTGAACAGCTGGGCCCTTGTTTACAAATTATAATATTCTGGAAATCCACATACTAATGTAGATCCCTGCATACCTTTGTGTTCACTATATACAGTCGAACTTCAATTGCTCGAACATCTTTGGCGCCATAGAAACTTGTTCGAGAATGGGTAGTTCGAGCCACTGAGGGTTAATCATGGTGCCATGCCGGGAAGCAAATAGCGCTAATTTAGGGATATTTTTCGATTTTCTACACAATAATTGTATACAGAATGTATTCATTAGAATCGCCTCGATAAGGCGATTCTAATGAATACACACAACATACAATTTCTTGATAAAATGAGAACATTTCCCTAAAAATCAGTTTTCTTGAGCTATCGGAAGCATTTCGTAGGGACTCAAAAACGAGTTCGAATTAACCACGGTAAACGAACCATCGGTGTTCGATCTAGTGAGGTTCGACTGTTTTATAGCAGAACATTGGGTCTACATTACACGGACGGACTTGTTGACGTAATGTACTAGTTGCCGACATCCAACATACAATATTCAATCACTAGCTTTGTTTGATTTGTAAACACTGTTAAGGTCAGGTCGAGCCGGTCCATCTCTTTTCCTGGGCAGTCTTATTCTTCTAAGCGGTAAGCCAGTACTTGTGCACACACTGACAACTGACCTTCTTGAATCGTAAAGGCTAACGGATGATTTCTTTATTTTCGGAAACCCTGACTTATTAGATCACTAATGGATGGCCCTTTCAGTCGTCATACCAACACCTTTTCAAAATATTGCTTCCTGTTGAACATCTTGGCCGAGCAATGATGTAACAATTTCTTTTTTACTATCATAATAATGGGCCGCGTCAAGCGAAAAAAGTGCCTTCGAACATGCGCAAAATGCGCAGATTCAGACCATCCTTCGCATGCGCAAAGTCTCATTAGGGCATTTGCTCTCCATTGAAACATTTTGCAGCATCCAATGATTCAGTTAGTGGACAGTAAAGGTCCTTACCAGACTGCGCGGATGCGCAGGCTGATCTGGGCCTTCACTGTCCGCATATGTACGGAGACATATTTTCGCATGGCGCGTGCATATAATAATAATTCTCTGTTATGCAAATGCATACATTTTTTATTAAATGTGACGCAAAACATTGTGAGCTTCAAGCAGATCATTTTCAATTTTAAACTGTATCAGATTTTATTGTCTTTGTTTTATTACTACATCAAGCACGTCTGTCAACCCAAATTACTGTATTCATCCTAAATACTTGGCATCACGGAAACATGCCAATATAACTTTGACCCCCTTAAACCCCACTTTTATATAGTAAAACTGGGGTTTACAGGGGTGTACATCATTTTTCTTATTTCTGCTCAAAAACATAGATTTTGGGTACTCGTTAGAACCGCCTCGCCTTGAGCAGAAATATGAAAAATATCAGAGTTCTTTATCTGAAAATTTTCAGCTTTTGGAGGTAAAATCTTCTATATATTTGAATAGGCGTGTTTGCGTAACGGATAGGTAGAGTTGAGCAAAAAGTGTCGATAAACTGTCCATACCTCTGGGCTTGCACTTTTTACAATTCCATCTATACTTTTAGACAATTTACCACACAGTTAGTCATATTGACTTGTTCCAAATATAAGATAAATACGGTCAGAATGCCAGAAGTCAAAAGCTGTAGGATAATTACAATATAGAATATATATAACGGTTATCCTCGACAACACAGAAAACATATTACAGAAATTGGAGCTTCTGTTTCATTTAAACACTTTATATACCAGAACAAATGTCAAGGTAATCAAAACGCAGTACTAACTGAGCCGGAAGGTCAGAAAACGTACCTTCTGACATATGCGCACAACGAAGACTCAAATCGACCTGCGTGTTCGGGCAATCTGATCAGAGTATTCGTTGTCCGCATGAAGAGACGTTGCCTCCTTGGCTATGCAAAATGCGCCTAGCGAAGATTCAGATCAGACTACGCGAATGCGCAGTCTGATCTGAATTTTCGCTGGCCGCACATGTCTAAAGTTACGTTTCTTGACGGTGTGGCTGAATTGTTCTATTCCCTATTGGACCAATGTTCTTTATAGTTTCAAAATACTGGCACCTTGTGCAGACATTATAATCGTTATCATATCTTTATTCACATCTTAGTATTGCAGAAAATACTGTGAAAGTTCTATGTTTTTTTTTTTGTTTTTTTTTTGTTTTTTTTTTTTTTTGTTTTTTTTTTTTTTTGTTTTTTTGCGGTACAATCATACAATGCTATATACAGTTCAGACAGTACCCACAATCTATGTTTTGAACAGAAATATGAATAATATCAGAATTTTTATCTGAAAACTTTTAGTTTTTGGTGGTGAAAATTTCAGCATATTTGAATAGGCGTGCTTTCGTAATATAGAAAATGTACATTAAAATCGAAGTCATCCAGTTCGGTATAAATTTAAGTAGATATTTTACAATCAGATATTGATAAATTGATAAATTTAAATCCAGAAACGGGTTCTACGTATCAGAAGCACTAGGTTTGTTTAGTTGAAGGTATTCTAGAATTAATTTAAATGACATTTCCTACACGATTATATGTGCGCCCAGCGAAGGCTCAGTTCAGCCTGCGCATCCGCGCAGTCTGATGAGAGTATTCACAGGATATTCTGTGGGTAGCCAAGGAACTAAAGCGTCTTCAAGCGGACAGCGAAGTTTCTGATCAGCCTGCACGGATGCTCAGCCTGACCTGAATCTTCTTTGGGTGCACATGCAATCCAGTAGGACATGCCGTGTCCCGGAATCATCACGAAAACACGCCTATATAATTTTGACCCCCTTAAACCCCACTTTTATACAGTAAAACTGGGGTTTACAGGGGTATACATTATTTTTCTTATTTTGCTGGAAAACATAGATTGTGGGTACGCGTTAGAACCGCCTCGCCGAGGCGGTTCTAACGAGTACCCACAAGCTATGTTTTGAACAGAAATTAGGAAGAGTTTTTTGTCAGAAAATTTTCAGTTTTTTAGTGGTGCAGTTTTCTATATATTTGAATAGGCGTGTTTCCGTAATGAATAGTTACATGTAACTGTGTTTCGTCGTTGGGAAGCATAAACAGATACGTGTTTGACATATTTCTGCAATACCTTTTCTTGATTACATTTTGGCTCATATTGGCCTTAGTGTAGTCTCCTGTTAACGACTGTCTGTGAAATACACATTCAACTTCCAAATAACCATCAGTTCTCGTGTGAATGGTTCAAAAGTCTTGTTGCATAATTACGAAATATTAGTTCAATCAAGTTAAGTCATTTAAGAGGACTAATAGCTTATACTTATACGCAAAAGCGGCTTGATGATAATGAGTTGGCGTTTTATGTCTCTTTCTGTATTATTGAATTCATATACGATGAAGGGATGATGATGAAAGGCTCAGGGAAATGACAAGCGGCGTGCTAGATCTGACTGCCCAGCGGGCACATGACATTTATACAACGTTGCCTCAACGTCGATGTAAACGTCATGTCCCCGCTGGGTGGTTTTATTGAAGATTGAACTGTCACAACTGAAAGTAAGGGGAATTGGAGTTCACAATGATTTATACTCGCAATTAAAAGATTCGAAAAAGAATGGCACTGAGAGTAATGAACACAGCCACAAAACCAAGGACTTCTGAAGTATCAAGTTTTCTGGTCCCATTAGGCTTTAACAATGACCCTCGTGTAAATTTCCGAAAATCCTGGAATGGGCTCAACTATCACAGAGAACCAGAGAATATAAACCACACTATAATGGAATACGGGGAGACCTTTTACGGCCGCCACACGGCATTAATACCAGCTTTAGTGAAGAAAAATAGATTCTAAGAAGAATGACCAACCGAAAGCGATGTAACAGTGAAACACTGAAAACAGCTCAAGTGTCAAATTTTCTGGGCCAGATCAGCTAATATTAGCATACACTACTATTTCATAATAGTTTAGTGTTTGAGCATGAACCGATTAATAAAACAGATAAGCACTAATTCCCAATCAAAGCTTGCGCAGTTGAAAATTGACTTACGACGTTTAGCGTCTATTTCTATGGTTTTATCTTAGCTTATATCTTAAAGAAATGCAGATTCCAAAGGCATAATCGTAAAATAAGCCGAGTCACGCGAAAAGGTGCGCTGGGCGGTCAGCACAAATACAACTGAAGATCCGTTAGCGAATCCACGCGGTCTGGTCCCAGCTAGCATTCTACGTAAATCTACATCGGGCCGTCATCGGCCCGTCAGCTACCCTGACGGGCCGATGACGGCCCGATATAGATTTACGTAGAATGCTGACTGGGGTCAAAGCTTTCGCTGTCTGTCGATGTATTATATACAGATAGTCTATACTGGACTGTGACAACCAGCTGTATGTAGACCGTCAGTAAACTCTTTCAGGTCTGCGGACCTAAATAGACACATTTGCTAACAGTGTAGATCCAGATGAGAGGAGCTCATTAAGAGCCGTCTCGCCTGGATCCATCTCGATCTACAATGCTTGTCACTCTGTTACTGATGTTTGACCGAGATCACAACTTGCTACAATGGATGTATCAAATCTGAATTACGGAAGGGTCCTCTTCAGAAACTCAGAAGTTAAAAGGATGAGGCAACGACCAGAATGCTTGACTGCACAGTCTTTTCTGTGTCATGTTATGCAAGACACACGCCAATGGAACGAGTTTTAGCCAATCCATGAGAAACGAGACATTATGTTATATACGATCTTTCTTTGCTACGTCGACCAGAGCCTACGCTCTCGGCGTACTTACCACTGAACATTGTATTATGAATAAACGTAGAGCTGACAAGACTGTGCAAATGTACAGCCGATCTGGTACTTCTCTGTTTAATAGTGACAAAATGATCTAATCAAATGTTGCGGTTCGACAAGTTTCTGACTGATTTACTTAAAAGGGTCTCTCCATGCAAAAGCATTCTAAAATATATGCGAATATTTAGGCGTGAAAAACTAAGCAGTCTGATCAGACCATGCCAAATATATATGTTTTAGTCTTCTCCGAAGAACTAAGGCCCTGCTAAGCATGTAATTTGGCGAAGATCTGGCCATTCGCTTTTTACAAATAAACTTAAGTCCCTTTATGCGTTACGCTTCCCAAAGAATTCAACTTTCCATATACCAACAGTACAATTAGCGTCCGGCATGCAGGATAAAATTTTCAGCGTCGACAGCACTTTCAAACAGTCTGCATACTTTATACGGAAAATAAGATTAGACATTTCATGTAAATTGTCAATTTGCATGAAATACGAAATCTTATTTTCTGCTAAAAGTAAGAAAATATACTGTCAATTTGTCGTCAGCTGAATTCCATCAGGAAGCGAAACGTTACATGTTATTTATGACAAACACAAAAGACACAGAAATAGAACAAAATCTTGGCTGGATCTCCTTATATTGAGACACATTTCTAACATGCAACAATGGTAAGAAAAGTATTTGCAACAAAGTATTTGTTAAACTGAAACACCATTAATCAAATTCATGAAGTTGCGTTTATTTTATTTCATATGTATTTTATCTATTGTCGGAACCGCCGTTAATTAATTCACCGACCCGTTTTTATTTCGAAACTTGCGTATATTATGAGACCCTTAAAGAAGACCGCCATTGAAACGTTCACCCAGTGTAGAAATTGTATTGTCATCGTCCACGAGCGCAGACAATATACGATTTATTTGGTTCGGACATGGAAGTGGTTTAATTGCTGACCCACAATGCACCATTGACCTTGTGCGTGTTGTTTACAAGTAAAACCTGGGACTAGATATACCACTGAATAGAATAAGATAATACAGTCGACTCTTGTTATTTCGAATTCCAAGGGACTCTATGAAACACTTCGAGATATCCGTACCCCGACATATCAGATTTTCAGAATGGAAGAAAAAATAATTCGAACAACCACATTTAACAAATTTATATGTAATTGGACTTTTGACGTTAGAGATATATCGAAAATATTGTGGAAAAGAGGATGGATAAGTTACTCATCTTTTTCACAATATTTTTACTTATTGTTAGATTTTCATGTTTAGGCAGGGACAAGATTTTCACTTCGAGATAAGCGGTTATTCGAGATAAGCGAGTTCGAGATAACAAGAGTCAACTGTATTTCAAGTACTGGAACACCTGTATGTTTTCCATTCGCGTGCACTTTTTGGCACACTGCACCGTTTATGCGATATACATTAATCTTTTAAAGTGGGTTGATACATTGGTTCTGCAAAGTGCAATTTGACTATAGCCTTCCCGGGACAGCTTGATAAAAATGATATTTTAGTTTTGATTAGGTAAGCATAA
This sequence comes from Anodontia alba, assembly GCA_964016985.1. Classification (NCBI taxonomy): domain Eukaryota; kingdom Metazoa; phylum Mollusca; class Bivalvia; order Lucinida; family Lucinidae; genus Anodontia; species Anodontia alba. Next base: position 29,794,129 of record OZ024833.1, on the reverse strand, counting down.
AAAGCGATGTGAAATTAGCTTTAGTTTTTTTAACGTGAGCTAGTGTCATTCTCATTTAGACAAGAAATTATTTATACCTCTCCAATTTGCCCTTTGCATTTTGGAATTTAGCCGATTTAGCCAAGATTTGCATGCTAAGAATCCAAGATTATTAAAATCCGCTTTGCCATTTCTTGTGTGCAGAGCGTCGACCAAGCTTTTTGTGAAAGCTTTTACTTGTTTCGATAAGGTCGCAGACCATACGACACATGCCATTTGTGAATATACCTGCCTTTAATTAACTCACCAGATCGTTTTCGTTTCAGTAATTTTGTTTTGATAATGGCGAGCATCTAACGACATTCAACTTATTTTATTTCTGTGTTTCAGTTGGGTATAACTTAGATATTATGCGACAGACTGCATGCTTTCGGTATTAACCAAATCATGGTTGACAGCTATGCTTTCCTCCTTAATTGCACGACGGTGGTCGGTTCTCAGACTCTATGAAGATGCCGAAACAAACCTTTCATTAGAAGGTTGATACCGGACATCCTTACGAAAACACGTCCATTTAATATAATGGCACGTTTTATGGCTGCAAAACTGAAAAGTTCATTACAAAAACATGCCTATTCAAATATATAGAAAATTTCACCCACAAAAAACTGAAAATGTTCAGATAAAAAACTCTGACATTTTTCACATTTCTGCTCAAAACATAGATTGTGGTACCTGTTAGAACCGCCTCGGCGAGGCGGTTCTAACAAGTACCCACAATCTATGTTTTGAGCAGAAATAAGAAAAATAATGTAAACCCTTGTAAACCCCAGTTTTACTGTATAAAAGTGGGGTTTAAGGGGGTCAAAATTATATAGGCATGTTTTCGTGATGTCAGATGAAAAAAATGTGATCGTTTAGTTATTTTTGCTCGAAATAGAGATTGTGGGTTATCGTTAGAACCGCCTCATCGAGGCGGTTCTAACGGGTACCCACAATCTATGTTTTATAGGAGAAATAAGAAAAATAATGTATACCCCTGCAAATCTCATTTTTTTTCTATATAAAAGCGGAGTTTGAGGGGTTAAACTAACATAGAAATGTTTTCGTAATGAATGTCTATATTCGGTCCCTCCGGGGTTCAGCTAGTGGTTTTCTCTAACTCTGTGTGCAAGTGTCTGAGTTGATTGCCATGCGCCCTTGTTTCATCAAAGTGATTTAATTTTATTTACCCGTTTTTTTTTTCTCTGTGATGATGCATTTATTGCGTTTGGAAGCTTCTATGCGAGTCGAACAATCATTTTATATTTTAACAACATTTGCTTCTAGTGTGAAGATTTGAATTCAGAAAACTCGATTTAAACTTGGTGGTAGATTTAACGACTGACCGTTTTAAGACGGTGGATCTGATGTTGTGTGTGTGTGTGTGTGTGTGTGTGTGTGTGTGTGTGTGTGTGTGTGTGTGTGTTTGTGTGGCCTTGTGTCTGCTCGCTGCGGGGCTTTCTCATGTTTTGTCCAGTTCGTTGTCTTATTGCTGTGTAAGAGGGGGTTGGTTGCTTTGCGTTTCGTTGGTCTATGGCTAGTGTACTTTCTGGCATGGTTTATTTGTTTTACCTGTTGGTGTCATTCTTAGGCGATGATCTGTGATTCTGGCTACCCCTAGACATCTTTTGTACTATTTGTCAGTAGGACAAAGTCGGGTACCATACGACATATGCAATTTATGAAGATATCCGCGGCTAATCGATGTACTAGACCATTTTATTTTAGTAATTCTCCAAGTAAAACAAGTCTCTTCACAGCGATCTGTGAAGAGACTTGTTTTACTTGGAGAATTGCTTTATTTGAACGCGCATCCGCGCAGACTGACCTTAGTGTTTGCGTGGACACCCTGGGTAGTCAATGATCAAAAGCGTCATCAGACGGAAAACTGTGGTTCGCATAGTCTAATTTAAGTCTTCGCTGAGCACACATGCGATTTTGTAGGAAATGCTGCGCCCCGACTCATGTAGGAATAGGAAACAAATCGCTCGCCATATTCAAAATACAAGCGAATATTAAGTATGTAATATTTGAATATTCGACATCGATTGGACTGCAATATCCCTTGTTCGCCGAACTGTACTGAATTCAGTTCAAATGACGAATATTCAAGCGAATGTCGAATATATATTTGATATTCCACATTTAATTCAGTTCCCATATACCGTTGTTAGAGATTTGAACATTTTTTCGGATGTCGAAATGTCATTTTGTTTTATTTTATATTTTGATATTCGGCATTCGATTCGAGTCTGATATGCCCTTTACGACGATTAGAATTTCATTTGTCTTTAAATTCGGAATTCGGCTCAAGTTTAAAAAGTCTAACCAAATTCACAAAATTATTAAGACATGTTTGGGCCAATCGGAGAATGATAAACCTTATGGTCTATGCAGATCCTATAAAGCCATGTTAAACTGAGGATATCTAGGGCAAATAGATAATGCGAGATAGTTCATAGTATATTCGCAAATGAAAACAGGCGTATAACAATGAAATATTATTTTAGATGTATTGTATTAAGTTTTTGCATATTTAATTGGGTGGTTATGACATCAGGGCCCAGTTGTTCAAAGCTAACGACGTCGTTAGTTAACGATTCGTTAAAATTTACATCGAGTGATACGCAAATATGCTGAAATTTTTTGCTGAAAAAATGTGAGTAGCTTTTGCAGTGCAAAAGCTACTCACATTTTTTCAGCAAAAAATATCAGAATATTGTGTATTGAATCTGCTAAAACAGTTAACGAAATGACCCTTAACGACGTCGTTAAGCTAACGACGCTTTGAACAACTGGGCCCAGCTTTTTAAAATGATGGCTTCCTTGACAGCATTTTCTAGATATTTTTCTTCTTTCTCAATCGATTTTCATAATTACAGTCGACTCTCGTTATCGCCAAGAGACTTTTTGAAATACTTCCAGATATCCGTACCTCGACATATCAGAGTTGCAGAATTGAGAAAAAAATAATCAAACAACCACATTCCACGAATGAATATGTAATTTAACTCCCGAAGTTAAACTATATTGGAAAAAAATGTGGAAAAGAGGAGAAACTGCTCCGAATTCCATAAAAGAAAAATGTGGAAAAGAGGAGAAACTGCTCCAAATTCCATAAAAGAGTATGTAATTTGACTCCTGAAGTTAGAGATATATTGAAGATATTGTTGAGAGGAGAAATTGATCCTTTTGGAGCAATTTCTCCTCTTTTCCACAATATTTTGTTACTTGTTAGAATTCCATGTTAAAACGGAGACCAGATTTTCACTCCGAGGTAAGCGGCTATTCGAGATAAACGAAGTCGAGATAATGAGAGACGACTGTATTCAACAAACGGCTCAGTTACATAAGCTAAATAAGTTTTCCTTTAATAGCAGTACAGCTGATATTTGAACCATAACAGGAGAAGATTTACCTTCAGATATGTGCGCAAAGCAAATGCTTAGATCAGCCTACGCATTTGCTCAATCTGGTCAGATTTCACTGAAAGGTCTATGCGTAGTCAACGATTCAAGGTTTCTTCAAGCGGATGCGAATACCCATTTGTTTCTTTGTGGCTTTATAAATGGTTTCTTGAAGTGGACCACTTTGAAAAATCACTATGCTGCGAAGATAAAAAGTATAGATCTGTAAATCCAAATAGCCGAAAACAGTATATCCAGTGTAAACATATACCTTTCAAATGTTTTGACTAATTTTTGGTAGTGAAATAGTGATTAAAAGGCTCGTACCTTATCATTTGTGCTTGTAATTGAATTAAGAATACTGCATTCGACCCAATTACCGCACATACCCTATAAGCGCACAGTCAAGCAGATTACAGCCAGTGTACTTTTTTCTTTCTAAATGCATAGGTTGTGGGTGCCCATTTGAATGGATCGATTTACCGGTACCAAATCAACATCCTTGGTACAAATGTTGTAAAAATAAAATGATTGTTCGGTTCCAGAGACTCCCTCATTCAATCACTGAAACATGACAGAAAAAACGTATAAATCAAATGACCTCTTCGGTGTCAAATTTCGGACTACCTTTGTCGTCTACTCTCTCTTTCTTTCTCTCTCTCTCTCTCTCTCTCTCTCTCTCTCTCTCTCTCTCTCTCTCTCTCTCTCTCTCTGTTTAATTTTATTTTTTTAAACAAACGATCAAATGGAAAGAAGTTTATATGTACAGCTGAAAGACTGAATGTCAAACAGCGTAGATCCTGATAAGACGGCTCGTTATCGTCTCATCTGGATCTACGCTGTTTGCAAAAGCCTACAATTATCGCCTTTAGCAGTGCAAAAGTTTTTAGACACTGGTTTTAAGAAAACCATTACGAAAACACGCCTATTCAAATATATAGAAAATTTCACCTCCAAAAACTGAAAATTTTCAGATAAAAAATTCTGATATTTTTCAAGTTTCTGCACAAAACATAGATTTGGGTACTCGTTAGAACCGCCTAGGCGAGGCGGTACCCATAATCTATGTTTTTATGCAGAAAAATAAAAAATAATGTATACCCCTGTAAACCCCAGTGGGGTTTCAGGGGTACAAAATTATATAGGCATGTTTTCGTGATGTACAAGTTGAACCGAATAGGGCCCGAACAAAAACATAACACCAGGAATCAACTGTCTAATGAAAGGATTAGGTCGGCACCTTCAGAGAGTGTGAGACCTGACCTATCATCGTGCAATTAGTGAGGAAAGCATAGCTATAAACCACAATTGGGTTAAATCTACTGTGTGTCGCATAACATCACAAAAACAAACCTATATAATTTTGACACCCTTAAACCCCCCTTTTATATAGTAAAACTGGGGTTTACAGGGATATACATTATTTTTCTTATTTCTGCTCAAAAACATAGATTGTGACTACTCACAATCTATGTTTTGAGCAGGTATACGAAAAAATATTAGAATTTTTTTTATCTGAAAATTTTCCGGTTTGGGTTGAAAAACTTTCAATTTAAAATGAATAGGCGTGTTTTCGTAATGATATCGAAGTTTGCATCTCACCCAGTTCAGTTATTGTCGCAATAAGCCATTAAATGAAATGTGATATTCTTGATTAAATACATGACTGGTGTACACTGTGATCAGTCTCATTATGACATCTGTGGGATATAGTCATTATAAGTTATGCGACAAATGGGTTATTGCATAGTTTTGAACTTCTCGCCAGACGCCTCGAAATTTAAAGTTATGTAATAACCCTTATTTGCTACTCATATTGTGAAAAGTGACTATTCCACAGATCTAACCCTGTTGAACATGAAAAAGAAGTCTCAACAACGTATGTCCTCAGCTGATGTAGTACACATTCGTTTGACAACATAAATAGGTCGCTTAATTTATCACGATTTAAAGTACAACGGTTAACTAAAAATAAAATGACAGATATATTTATAGTACGTTATATGATTCAAAGGCTCATATGTATCAACTTTTAAGAATAACATGTTTTTGCATTAGATACTTAACGTGCTAATTCAGCAGACGACAAATTCATGGTGTATTATTATGTTTTTTGTTGTTTTTTCCCAGAAAACAGGATTTGATATTTTTATGCAAATTGTCTCCATTAGAGACAATTGGCATGAAATGTTAAAACTTTTTTTCTGGCAAATATATGAAACCATTTCAATATGTCGTCTGCTGAAAAAAAAACAGAGTGTTAAATCTCCCATGATTATTTTTGCACATGAAAGTTAGATCAGATTACTACATTTGTATAAGCAAACATCATTCATATTTTTTTAAGAATAAAAGATACACGACCTACATGTACTTAAAAGTTATAGATACACTTTCAAGGGAAGCAACTGTGTTAAATTATTGTTTAGTCCCCTTCTATAAAGAGATCTACTATAAAAGATGGGCAAACTTTTTTCCTTTGATAGTAGACCCCTTTTCAGAAGGGACTTCCCACTTTGTGCGATTTGTCTACCGAATAACAATGGTAGAAAATCTGTCAGCAACATCGGGTCCCCATGGACCAATGGCACTGTGTTTACGGAAAAAAAAATATCATTTAACCTATTTATGCCTAATGGACTCTTCTGGTCTATTTCTAATTGAAGGCATTACGAAAACACGCCTATTCAAATATATTGAACATTTATCGACCAAAAAAGGAAAATTTTCAAATAAAACATTCTGATATTTTTCATGTTCATGCTCAAAACATAGGTTGTGGGTACTCGTTAGAACCGCCTCGGCGAGGCGGTTCTAACGAGTACCTACAATCTATGTTTTGAGCAAAATTTGAAAAATAATGTATACCCCTGTAAACCCCAGTTTTACTATTTAAAGGTGGGGTTTAAGAGGGTCAAAATTATATAGGCATGTTTTCGTGATGGGGTCTGGTTAATTTTTATTTTTACAATGTTTTATAGAAATCCCTGTACTAAATGCAAATAGTGTAGACCCTGATCAGACGCCGCGTTCTGCGGCGTCCGATCTGGGTCTACACTTTTTGTTAATGTCCTTTTTTATGGGACGCTAGGCATAAATGGTTTGAGCAGTATGTGACACAATATAAAAGTCAAAGTTTTGCGAAAATAAATAAAGCCAGGTCTGTGGTCACAATTATAAATAATGTTACCCAGGAAAAGCTACTGTCATGAAAAACAGTCTCTCCGAAACAACGAATAAAATGCGAGATGAAGAATAAACAGTGACCAAATCAAAATTACATTAACTAACGAACGAACAAAGATGACTAGCCGTTGAATCGTCTTGGAACGGTCAGTAGAAAAAAAAAAAATCGGAACTTTAACCAGAATTACTCGCGCAAAGTCACAGCCTTACCACCCGAATCAGTTCCTGATATTTACAGAAGAATATAAAACACATAAAAACACACACAGAAAGTAAACAGGAAACAATGTGGATAGACATTGTAGAAGACAATTACAATGGAAGCCTCAGAGGAAGGAAACAAAAGAATCGAAAACAAACCAGAAAGCAAAGTTGGCAGCCGTATGGCGGGTGATTATAAAGTAAAGAAGATCGCAACAGAATGTCCGCCTTGGAACGGACAATTTATAAAGTACTTAGATTGGGGGTGGGTGCGGGGGCTTAAACTAGTTTTACTCGCCCTCAGTTATAATACAGCTCCTAAATACAAAAGTAACGTAGGGCTCCTCACCAGCGAAACAGCAAAAATAAAACACATTATCACACAAATACTATGACGAAACAAAGCAGGTAGCTGAGTCGCTATCTGCAGTCATAGCACAAAGAACAAGAGGCTGGAAACACGTTCCAACGTGTTTCCAGCCTGTTGTTCTTAGTGCTATGACGAAACAAAGCAGGTAGCTCAGTCGCTATCTGCAGTCATAGCACTAAGAACAACAGGCTGGAAACACGTTCCAACGTGTTTCCAGCCTGTTGTTCTTAGTGCTATGACGAAACAAAGCAGGTAGCTCAGTCGCTATCTGCAGTCATAGCACTAAGAACAACAGGCTGGAAACACGTTCCAACGTGTTTCCAGCCTGTTGTTCTTAGTGCTATCAGTCATAGCACTAAGAACAACAGGCTGGAAACACGTTCCAACGTGTTTCCAGCCTGTTGTTCTTAGTGCTATGACTGCAGATCGCAGACATTGAAAGTCAATTACAGATTGAGGAAATAGCTGTCATTTAGTTTGAGACCTGATTTACCATCATGCAATTAAAGAAGGAAGCAAAAGCTACAAAAAATGGGCGAATTGAACCAAAGGAAAATTAAAATCAAAACACTGCACTATGATGAAGTACGGGGAGTGTTTTACGGCCGCCATTTGGCACTTGACAGCAGCTGCAGTGAAGTCAAATAAAAATCTCCAAAAGCTGCCAATGGAAAATTGGAAATATAGAACACATAAAATAGCATTAGTCGGAGTCTAATGAATGAGTTCAATGATCCTATAAAAATGTTTACGAATACAGTCGACTCTCGTTATCTCGACCTCGCTTATCTCGAATAATCGCTTATCTCGAAGTGAAAATCTGGTACCTGTTTAAACATGAAAATCTAACAACAGGTAACAAAATATTGTGGGAAAAAGAGGAAAAATTGCTCCTCTTTTCACAATATTTAAATATATCTCTAACTTCAGGAGTCAAATTACATATTCGTTTGTGAAATGTGAGTTTTCGATTTATTTTTTTCCTGAACTCTGCAAATCTGGTAAGTCGAGATACGGATATCTCGGCGCAATTAAGAGAGTCCCTTGGACTTCAAGATAACGAATGTCGAATGTATATGTTTAAGAAGTAAAGCACTTAAAGATTTATTCCGACCATTAAAGTCAATGAATTGTTTGTTCTTTGTGTGGCATAGTGGTTGCTCGCTATGGGGCGTTTTACATATTTGTCCTTTTCGTTGTTGTTTTTAGTGCAACCTGTCTAGCATCGTGATAACTGTGTTGGGGAAGAGGTAGCTGGCTGTTTTGCTTTGCATTGATTTGTGGCTTGTGTACGGTATGTCTTGGTTTGTTTGCGCTTCCTGTTGGTGCCATTGGTAGGCTGTGTAATTGTGCCTCTTCCTGCACATCTTCTGTACTAGTACTATTTGTATTCTTTTTATCGCGAACAGATTTAGTCCATAGATCAGTGGCCACACTTTGTATTAAATTATAAATGAAGTTTTTTGTTTTCCAGTTCTATTATTTTCTTTGTATTTTTGATTGATTTTCATGTGTAAATTTTGAAGTCAGTCTTTAAGAGAAAATAAAATATCGACTGGAAATCCGATTAGAACACTAAAAAAACTTGGATTGAGTACCTTCATCGATCCTTTGCGACTTTTTATCCCAACCTACCTATGGGGAATTAAAAAGATGTTTTTGTTTAGGTTTCTTTCTTTCTTTTTTTCTTTCTTTCTTTTTTGTTTTTATATGTTTTAGTATTTTAGTATCAGTCGTCATCAGGGGAAGCACTCATGACTATCTTAACTCATAATGCAATCGCGTGACATCACGAAAACATACCTATATAATACTGACCCACTTAAACCCTACTTTTATAGTAAAACTGGGGTTTACAGGGGTATACATTATTTTTCATATTTCTGCTCAAAACATAGATTGTGGGTACTCGTTAGAACCGCTATCCGAATTTTTTCAGTTTTTGAAGATGAAATTTTCTATATATTTGAATAGGCGTGTTTTCGTAATGGAAATAAAACGAGACTTCGTTTACAGCTCCCGAATTTCGCGCGTTGGTACTTGGAAGAATGCCATAGTTTTGGTAAAAGCGGCCATGATCAAATCTCAAATGTACCGCGGGAATTCCTCGGGAATAGGTGCGCGATATCCGACAGGTTTTGACTGTAATAAGACAGGGCTTAGAACCCCTTTTCAGCTTACTGCGTACGTATTTTGGAAAGAAAGAAAGAACAAAGAAACCTAAACAAAACAATACGACAAGGCTTATAGCGCCTTTTCTGCTGACTGCATACGTATTTTTGGAGAGGAGAACTCATTAAAATATCTTAAGGAAAGGACTGATGACAGACAAACGGTGGATGGCAAATGATCAAAAACGCTTTCTGCTCAGATGATCTACACTGTTTGCCATGCAGTTATTGATTTTGACTCAAACCCCATTTGCAATAATGGATGTGTCCAAAATCAGAAATGGAAGTCCACTTCAGAAACTCAGGGGTGAAAGGGTTAGCACATTACGAAGATTAACCTATAAATGCTTAGTGGATTTTTTCATCCATCCAATCAGCATTTGCAGGGATGTTTTGCAATGCTGCAGTTTCGTTTAAATTTAACTGTCAAGCAGTGCAGACCTTGATCTGGGTCAAAACTGTTCGTCAGAGTTCACATTGTGGGACATCAACCATAAATAAGTAAACATTGGCCCTACGTCATTAAAATGGGATTTTGCGTCACCCTTTGACATCTATGTTTATGAGAGATAGTACGAAAACAGAACCCTTAAAAGACGGCCTGCACAGCCTTTGCTTTTGCGCTGACTGATCATGGCTTTGGTGTCCAGAAACAGATTGATTGATTGGAAACTGTTAAATATATACAGTCGAACCTCGTTATCTCGAACTCGCTTATTTCGAATTACCGCTTATCTCGAAGTGAAAATCTTGTCCCTGTTTTAACATGAAACTATGACAACATGCAACAAAATAATGTGGAAAAGAGGAGAAATTGCTCCTAAGGAGCAATTTCTCCTTTTTTCCACATTATTTTATATATATATTTCTAACTTCAGGAGTCAAATTACACATTCATTGTTCAATTTGTTGTTTTCCTCACTCTCTCAACTCTGATATGTACGGATATCTCGAAGTATTTCAGTGAGTCCCTTGGAATTCGAGATAGCGAGAGTCGACTATAATTATGAATATATTAGGCCCTGATCAATATACACGGAATTCGTCGGCTGATCTGCGTGTTTGTTAAATACACATGCAGCAAGGTGGATTTTAGCACGTTTGAACCATGCGTTTTAATGTCATATATTTTACAAGCAAATGCCAGACGACTTTATTTTTATCATTAATATATACATGGATATACACATGAGTCTCAAGGTTAGTAAGCGACCCAGCGGGCACATGACGTTAATACAACGTCGCCTCAACGTCGATGCAACGCCATGACGTTGCATCGACGTTGAGCCGACGTTGTGTAAATGATATGTGTCCGCTGGGGAACCTTCTGATATAAGCGCCAAACGAAGATTCAAGTCAGCCAGCGCATCTGCACACTCTAATCAGAGTCTTCGTTGACAGCATGAAAAAAAACATTGCATCCTTGGCTATCAAAAAAGCGGCCAACGAAGATTCTGATCAGACTGTACGAATGCGTAGACTGATCTGAATCATGACAGAGCGCACATGTCCGATGGTACGTTTTCAGACGAAAAGACTCACATGAAGATAGCTGCTGCAGGATACTTGCCAGGGTGTACTGTTCAGTTAAGTAAAACACAAAGTTAAGTGATTTTTATCCAGTTAAGAAGGAAGAGCATTGTCTTAAGTGTTGTGTAATGAAGACTTTTCTTAACCGTAAAAGTCCTATATTTTGCCAAAAAAAAAAAGAGCTTAAAAGTCCTATATTTTGGGGGAAAGAATTCTATTTTCTTTCCTATTTTTTTATCAAAACTTGGTTGACAGCCTGTAAATACAATTAAAAACTTCTAAAAGGAATGTCCTATGAAAGCAATGGTCACAACAATGAAAACCGAAAACAGCTGAACCATCTAGAATTCTTGTCTAAAGGCCAGTCGTGTTAAGAAATTGCCTGTCTTAAAAAGCCACTATTTCAGATCTAGTTCAAGGCAAGGAAGTGGCCATTAATTTATATTAAGCAAGCACCTGTTTAAATAGCCAATTTCTGGCTTTCCCATAGGTGCTTGCTTAACAAAGGTTTGACTGTATGGTTATGCTTTGAGAATAAGAAAATTTGGAGTACAAAAACCATAGCTCTTGATAAGATGTTTTTTTCAGTCCAAAAGTGTTGATTTTTTTTATATCTCCGTGTGAGGCGCTTCTAATGAGTACCAACAACATATGTGTTTTTTTTTGTTGTTTTTTTTTGCGGAGAAATAAGAATCAAATATTTACTTGATACCCTCTCTAATCTAGAGTGATGAAAAACTAAACCAAGCTTTAACAAGACTGCTATAACATTTCGTTTTTTATCTGCCGAAAGTGAGAAAAAATTTAAATATGACATAACCGAATTAATAATTATTGGGACAGACAGGTCTGAGCATATAATGTACACCCAGGATCAGATGCTGCATTACTGTCTGATCAGGGTCACACCGTTTGCTATTCAACCACCATCAGGTAGCCAAATTGCACTGGTTCAAAATATAGATGAAGTACGAAGTTGTCCGAATATTTATGGTGAATGTGTTAAAAATAAAATGCATAGATTTAACCCTTCTCAAGCTGAACACGACATGCCCTGTCTAAGCAAACAGTGTAGATCCAGATCAGTTGGCTTCTGAAGAAGCCAACTGATCTGGATCTGCACTTTTTGTAATTAAATATATGAATTTCTATCCAAAACCTGGATCAATTAATGTGATTGGCTGGAAATTAGAAGTGCGCGTGGAATCTTAATTTATTCAGCAAGGCAAGGATTAATACATACACATGTACTTTGGACGAAACAAATGAGCCATTCATGTGAAAAAGGGCGTCCTCAGCGATAATAGGTGAATACAGACCGAGATCAGCCTATACATCCGTGCAGTCTAATTAGGGCTTTCGTTACCATATTTATACAATTTATTCGGACAGACATGCGTGAGCAAACAGTGTAGACCCAGATCAGACGCCGCAGTTTCGGTGTCTGATCAGGGTCTACACTGTTTGCAACTCAGCCAATAGTTTATAGACACGTCAACATGTATTAAAATGGACGTTCAAATTTTAAGCGATGAATGGTAAGGAGTGAAGTTGTCCGATTACTAAGGGTAGAAACTGTAACCGCGAACCGAACCATTAAATACTGTAGAACAGCAAAGGCCCTTATTAGACTACGCATGCGCAGACTGATCTGGGTGCTCGCCGGTCGCATTCAAACATAATCACCTTATTTTCATGTTGGGTATCATTTTCATAAAAGAAAATATGTACTTACACTTCTCGAGGTCTTTATTGTAATCAACAGAACCAATAATTGGATACTGTCCATCTTCCATTCGTTTTATTATTTTTATCCTTCACTATTCCTCATTCAGAATATTTAAATAACATAAAATATTTATTTATAATTGACGTTTGAATCATCGTTTTGGTTGTACGTCTAATTAGTCTCCATATTATCTGATTTAAAGTCACATTTGCACATTTTTGAACAATACAGTGAATATTTATGTTATTTCTTTCGTAACATTTACCACTCTCTGGGCTAATTTAACAGGCGACAAACTGATGATATATGTTCTTTTTTTTCTTTTTTTTTTTTAGAAAACAGGCTTTGACATTTCATGCAAAATGTCTCCATTGGAGACACTTTGCATGAAATGTCAAAACCTATTTTCTGGGAAAGTAAGAAGAATATTTCAATATGTGGTCTGCTGAAAATTTAACCTAGAGAGCTAAGCGTTAAAATCACATTTTATACCAGTTTAATGAATTTTTTTTGTATTATTTCCTTCTTAGCCTTTACCACTCACTGGGCTAATTCAGCAGACGACAAACTGATGATATATATTTTTATATTATTTTCCCAAGAAATCGGCTTTGACATGTCATGCCAGCTGTCTCCAAAACCTTTTTTTTCTAGACAAATATTTTAAAATGTCGTCTGCCGTTTTTTGTTTTTTTTTTTCTTTTACAAAACGTGCTATGCGTTAAGACAGACCGATTTCTTAAATAATTACCGCTTTCAAAAATCTGACGTTCTAAGCTCTACAACTTATTTTTTTGTATGTCACTGAAATATGCAAGGAACTGCAAGTTCGCCAGACTCGATGCACAAGTTAAATTAGCTGGCTTGTGAGACAGATATACATAATACTCGTACAAGCTGTGCAAATGAAAACTAATTGTCATATATATTTAGATATATGAAACTTATACCATAAGTGCTCTGCTGTTGTTATGCAGTAATTTCTCAAGGATCAGTTTACAGTCAGGGATTGTAGTACATTTCCATTAACGCATAGCACCGTGGGAAAAAAAATTTGAGCAGACGACACGCTGAAATATTTTTTTTTTTATTTCTTCCCGCTAAACAGGTTTTGACATTTCATGCAAATTGTCTCCAATGGAGACAATTTGCATGAAATGTCAAATCCTGTTATCTGAAAAAAAAATATCAGTGTCGTCTGCTGAATCATCCGAAAGAGTGGTAAAGGTTAAATGGAGAGTATCCAGAAACAAAGGTGATTTAACGCTTAAAGGGAGTTGATTCTCTTCCAAGGGAAATAACTGATATGAAATGTTTTCATCCCTTCTTATTCGGGCTACATTTAAACACTGCTGTCATTTATTGACCCATCTTTACTTTCTGTTGGTATTTGAAAAAAACGTTCAAGAACTCTTTGCAATTCTGCAAGGAATATGGAATTTCAGAAAGAGAGGAAAAATATGACTGCGACGTTTGTTTTTGTCTACACCCTCTTAGCATACCGGCACAGTGGCTCAGTGGTAGAGCGTCCGCTTTGTGACCGGGAGGTTGCGGGTTCGATCCCCGGCCGGGTCATACCAAAGACTTTAAAAATGGTACTAGCTGCTCTTTCGCTTGGCGCTCAGCATTAAGAAAGTAGAGCTAGAACTGGTCAGCTCAGTGTCAGTATAAGGTGACTGGGTGGAATATCATGTCAAAGTGTCTAGGGCATGATATTTCATTGAGGCAGCACTCTAAAAGTGAGCATTGAGCTCCCTGCCACATTCAGACACCGTCGCGATATGACTGAAAAAGGTTGAAAGCGACGTTAAGCCCAAATCAAACAAACAAACACCCTCTTAGCCAATTTACGTTTTGGTTTGGACACGGAAGTGATTTAATTGTTGACCCACAATGCACCATTGACCTTAGGCGTGTTTTTACAAGTAAAAAACCGGGACTAGATATAGCATTGAATAGAAAAGAACAATATTTCAAGTATTGGAACTCCATTCGCATGTTGATATTCTAAGAGATCACCATTGTAGCACTTTATCATTTTTATGGGATATACATTAATCTTAATAATCTCACTTAAACTGGGTGGATGCATTGATACAGCTAGGCGCAATTTATAGCATTCCCGGGAGAGTGTGACAAAAATTGATATTCTTATAAATACTAATTTGATTTTGGATGAGGTAAGCCTAAAAGCGCTCTGAAATCAGCTGTAACTTTACATTTTATTGTGAGCTAGGGTCGTTCTCATTTAGATGGTATATCATTTAGACCTCTCCAATTCACCCATAGCATTTTGGAAGTTAACCGATTTAGCCAAGATTTTGCATGCTAAGATCCCAATAGTTTTAAAATCATCTTTAACATTTATTATGTGCGAAGCGTAAACCAAACTATTTGTGAAAGCTTTTACTTGTCTCAAATGACCCGTTGACCTGCAAATTCTGTGCAGATACTTGTTAACCCATTGTAGTCGGGAGACCCGTAAAGGGTAATTGGCAAACAGTGCAGATCCAGATCAGACGCCACAGAACGCGACGTCTGATCAGGGTCTCCACTTTTTGCAAATAGTTTGGCCATTTTTCTTTAGGAATGTGTAAACTTTGTAGCCGCACGTACCTAAAATTGAAATTGGACTCTTCCAATATATAGTTTGGTAGAGTCTATTCAGTCTACAATGGGTTAATCTTTGAATACTTTAATAAGGCTTCATGAGGTTTTATTAGTACCGGGGCACAACATTTCCTACAAGACGGCATTTGCAGTCTGATCAGAGTCTTCGCATGGCACTCTGTGGGTCTGTAGGTAGCCAAGGATCCATATCGTTTTCAGGAAGACAGCGAAGACTCCGGTCAGACTGCGCGGATGCGCAGGCTGATCTGAGTCTTCGCTTGGCGCACACACAGTCTTATAGGCAATGCTGTGCCCTGGCTCAAATCTCATTCTGTAGACACTGAGAATAATGTCTTCCGCCCTTGATGAAGACTCTTGGGGGTTTTAGCGTAACCTGATTTCAAATAGTAGGAAAGCAACTTGTAGTCTACACAGTTGTCTCCATCTACAAAACATAAGCAACCTATTTCGGGATCTATTTACCTTAAGAATAAAAGAACTCGAAAGAAACACGCATGCGTGTACAAGTAATCAGATCAGTCACTTACAATTCTGAAAATTGAGAATTAAGTTCATCATGACCTTTACAATCCCCCGTAGCGCTCGTGTTTGTGTATGTTCATAAATGAGTCGCGTCATGCGAAAATGTGTCTTAGGCCATATGCAGACAGCGAAGGCCCAGAGCAGCCTGCGCATCCGAGCAGTCTTATCAGGGCCTTCACTGTCTGTTAACGGAATCATTGGATACTACATAATATATGAATGGAGAGCAAAGGCCCGGATGAAACTTCGCGCATGCGCAGGATGATTTGACCGCGTTTTGCGCATTTTTAAAGGCACTTTGTCGCATGTCGTGGCCAAACAGATCATACTGCAGCACGCTAGTCCCCAAGTGACATTCTTACCCTCTTGTCCCACCCATCCTCAGCACCTGCCATATTATTATCCCTCGTCTCCTAAAGAATCCAGCCGCCAATTCCCAGCACCTGCCACATTACACCCCTTCCCTAAGAAACCCCTCCACAGTCCGCAAATATCCCGTAGATTTTACAAAAAATTCTGGCAACTGACTGCCAGTACATATACCGTAAAGTTTACGGGTCCTTGTACCCAACCATGCATAATTTACAGCATGGCAGGGCAGTGTAGGGCAAGTTAGGTAACATATAGGACATAGTACGGATATGAGCTACCGCATCGTACCTTAAGCTTAAACATTCTTACACCATCCTATGAGGAAATTCATGCGAAAGTTCTACGGGCTCTCGTAAAAACTACGGCAAAGGCGCTGGCGTTCAGCTGCCAGTATTTATCGTAAAATATACGAGCATTTTTACTGTTTCTCCCTCTGATCAACCCTTCCAGAGACGTATTACTGCTTTCAAAAATCAGCGAGAATCCATTAAACGTCGCAGATATGCATATTTACGTCGTTGCCGAGTCGAAACCTCGTAACTCCATTTTTTGCCAAAATTACTTTTTTTTTGCAACGCGAGAATACCTGCCATTCAGCGCGCCTTCTGTCAAATTCTCGTACCTCTAGGCCAATAAGAACGCCCTTAGGGTCTTGAGTTACGAGCATTTAGACAATATTTTTGTATAGTTTGTGTAGTCTCTCTACCGAGATGCGATGTCTTGATGCATTCTAAGCATCTTAAGTCGTAACTCGAGAGAAAAATGTACCAAAAAGTTGTTACTATAGTGATTTAGTCGAAAGATGGTATGAATTCTCATTTGTAAGATTAGAATAGCTATAGCACTGGATTTGTATGTCACTAAATAGAATACTTTCAGAGTTTCATAAATATTGGTAATGTCTAGCAAAAGTTATAAAGTTTTTTCTTTCACCTGAAAAGTTAAGAAATATGAAATACAACTATTTGGTTCGGCAACGACGATAACTAAAATAAGGTACATTTCCATACCATCCGGCATATTAATGCATGTTGATACAAGACATTGTCTTTATTAAACGACCTGTGCGGTTCATTACAAATCAATTAATCAGATACATTTAAAATGATGCAGTTTGAAATTGCCTTTAAATTGACTGTTATCGCAAAATAATGATATGGATAAGATATTGAATGCCAGATAAATCAATTATCATGGCTGATACCCGCTAAAATGAACCCTTTCGTTCCTGAGTTTCTGAAGTGGACTCTTCTAACCTTGAATGGGGACACGTCAACTGATGTAAATAGGGGTTTCATTTTAAGATCAAAAACAGAATGGCAAACAGTGTAGATCCTGATGAGACGGCTCATTTAGAGCCGTCTCATCAGAATCTACACTGTTTGCCAAAACATCGTTTTTGTCTACAGGGCTGAAAAGGTTAAACGACAGAGGGTGAGGTCAAATTTATTAAGCATAATTAATGAGAATTTGAACTGAAAATAGCTCACGATCAAATTTTGACACTTTTAATGAATAAACATGACTATTATTAAGGTCTCTTTCTGTCATAGGGTCTTTCAGTGTAATATTTTACATTATTAGAAGTACCTGTTTTGGTCATATTTCAGAAAATTGATACACAGACAATGTGGTATTGAAATAAAAATGACTTGGATCTCTTCAAGCGAAAAGGGTGTCACCGAACATGCGCATAATGCGCAGATTCAGATCATCCTGCACATGCGCAATGTCTCATCCGGGACATTTGCTCTCCATTGAAACATTTTTTAGTATCTAACAATTCTGTTTGCGGACAGCGAAGGCGCTGATCAGACTACGCATCCGCGCAGTCTGATCAGCGCCTTCGCTGTCCGCAAATGCCCACAGTACCGTTTTTGCATGACGCTGCCGAAATGAATTTAGAGTCCCCTACCCATTCAACGGGTACAAATGGTACGGTGTATTGAAGTAATGTGGTTATTTGATGCCATGACGAGACAAAGAATATCATAAACAAACATCTTCAATGCATACGTGATGTCTTCTCTGTAGACAAATGACCTTGAAAGAACTTCTCCCAAACGGGGTCTATGTACATTTGGTAGAGTTCCCTTCATTTTTTTCAAGGGATACAACTGTTGTGACTTCCTGGTAGGTTTCCTGAAAAGGTATCTATAGTAAACATCTCAAATTATGGAGAAAGCAAATTCTTCCCATTTAGAGTTGTTCCCTTTTCCGAAGGGTTTCAAAATAATTTGACAGAGTCGCTTACCCTGGAAGTGTAGGTGAATTTAAAGTTGAATGGTTTCATCAAAGAAGTTTTGCCAACAATTTGCAAAGGGAGACAACTTTTGCAGACAAATATAACCTCCCTAGTACTTAAAACCTAATCAAAGCAGGAAGCACTTCTTAAAGGAAAGCAAATGTACCAAGTGAGTATATGTGTGTGTGTGTGTGGGGGGGGGGGGGGGGGGGGAGGGAGTGGAGGCGGGCATTCTTCCTTTACAAGCATATCCAACGGTGAAGGTTAGTCAAATATTTCTATGTCATAATTACAGCATTTCTACATATATTTACCTTAGATGTGTATATGAATGTATATCTGTTCCTATTAAAGTTGATGCAAAATAAAGACGTCGTTTCAATGTTGTGTCTCTACTGGGGCTATCTATTGTCTCTGCTGGGGTTGCTTTATTGTCAATCCTGCTACAGGTAAACCTGACCTAATCTTAACAAAGTCTTTACATGTAACATTCCTGTACTTTGATTTTGATATAGTCTGTATTCCATCTTCAGAAAGGACCTTAAAAATCAAAAATGGGTGGTGTTTTGCAAGCCATCAAACACACCCTTCTGAAATTGTGTGGGCTGAAAAAGACATTCCAGGACTAAAAATTGTATATGTCTGCTCTTTTTACAAACCTGAGGAGAGTGATCTAGACAGTATTGTTGGTTTGGAAAACTCCCTGTCTTAAATTCCCAGAAAAGTAGTATCTGAGCCCTTGGAGATTTCAGTCTCCCCCGTATAGACTGGGAAACTGAACAGATCAGCCATACGCTATTGAATGGCGATGTCCATCGTTCTAAATCGAATGGTGTAGATTTTTCAACTGCTCTGTTTCCCTAGAGCATTTAATTACATCCGTGACTTAAATAATCGAAATAAATTTTTAACTTCATGGTATCATAAACTACGTTAACATTTTCTATCGCCGTCATTCTGAATTAATGTCCAAATATAACATTGGTTTGAAAACACTACTGCAAAAAAGTCTATCAGAACCCGAATTTTATGGCGCCTTTGTCTATAAATTAAGGACTCAAGAAACACATCAAACAAACGAAAACCGCCTACCTGGCACACAACGTTGAAACAACGTCGATTTGACGTTCATTCATAATCAAGACGTAGAATAAACGTTGAATCGATGTTGTTTCAACTCTGTTTTTCAACGTCAATTCAAAATTGAGTCAACGACAAAACGTTGAATAAATGTTAAAGGGGAACGCAACCTTAAACTGTATTGTGCTTTAAGTAAAAAAGCTTTACAAACAATTAATATTGACACAAATTTGATCAAAATCGGTGGAAAATTAAGTAAGTTATAGACAATTGAATATTTAAACGTTGGTGGAAAGGGCGCCATTTAATGAGGTTTCATAAAAAACAAAAATCGTTTCATAAAGGTAGTTATTCTCATAAGGTTTGTTTATTTTGGGGGAAATGATTGCTTGTCACTAGAATTAAAAGATTATAAAAAACTGTAACAAAATTTTTCTTAAAAACCCTTTATAATTTGGTTTTGCATGTTTGATTTGGGCTTTGTGACGTCACAAAGCCTACAATATGGCGGCATCCATGACAGTCATTTTAAATATATTCAACCACCATAACTTCCTTATTTCTGGGCCGATTTTGAAAACTCTTGCATTAAAATAAATGGCTTATTAATCATTTTACTTTAAGATATACTTACAACTTATATTGCATTCTACTTTAAATCGACGTTGTTTCAACGTTGTACGCATGCTGAGTGCAGACTCGGTTACAACTTGAATAGTCTGTGGTTACATGGATATTCTATGGCCACTTTCATGCACTGTTATTAACACAATTATTGTTGACTCTTTGCTTCCTCCTTTATTTCTACGCCGGCGAGGCAGGCTTCAGAAAGAATCACTGCTAATTCTGTTTCTGAATGGTTGGCGCTTTTATCTATGGTGTTTGTGAATTTATGTGATTTACTGTTAGGTTTCATTGATGAGATAGTGGACCGAACGCACTTTGCATGTTGGATCTGCATCAGAACCAAGGGCGCTGTTACAATTTAGTAAAACTACAGTAAAACTTCAATGGCTCGAGGATCTTTGGAACCATGGAACTTTGTTCGAGACATGGGTACTTCGAGCCACTGAGGTGAGGATTATCCAAAGCGCCAGGTCAGAAGATAAATGCGGAATGCGGAATTTCGGAATGTCTTTTCCATCTTCTATAAAATAATGGTATGTTGAGTGTACTCATTAGAATCTCCTCGATGAAATAAAAAAAAATCCAAAAAATATCCATAAATATTTTTGTTTACTTGAGCTATCGGAAGAATTTCCTAGGGACTCAGAAATGAGTTCGAATCATCCACGGTAAACGAGTCATCCGTGTTCGAGCCATTTGGGTTTTTTTCGTATTACAAGTACTTTTTCTACTGACCATTCCAAGGCGATTTTTCCATTGCATTTCTCTGTTCGTTCGCCAGTTATGGTAAATGTGCAGTTTTGTTTGATCATTGTTTTCTCCTCATCTGTTTTTCTTTCGGTTCCTTGCCTTGGGAAGGCTCTACTTCGTGACTGTGGCCGTTCCATGGTCCTTCATATCAATTTTTATTGAGGCTTTTCATAAACAGTAATCAATCTATGTCTCGTGGAACACCGCCCACGCATTCTAGCCTAAGGATGAGCGTTATTCTGATTTAAATCCAGACTGACTGACCAATATGAGCCAAATGATTCCAAAGAACAAGAAAATATGAAGTACACTAAAGTGAAGTACAGTGAAGTACTATGAGATATTTTAAGCGAATCGTCTAATCTTTATCTACACTGTTTGCAAAAACATGTGTTTTTGGTCTACAAGCGTCTCCTTTTACGAGTCGTCTCATCTAGATCTACACTTTTTGCAAATAAACGTGATTCCATTACGAAAACATGCCTATGCAAATATACTGAAAATTTTCCCACCAAAACATGAAAATTTTCAGATAAAAATTTTCAATATTTTTCATCTTTCTGCTCAAAACACGACAAGGCGGTTCTAACGAGTACCCACAATCTATGTTTCTGAGCAGAAATAAGAAAAATAATGTATACCCCTGTAAACCCCAGTTTTACTATATAAAAGTGGGGTTTAAGGGGGTCAAAACTATATAGGCGTGTTTTCGTGATTCGGTCTAAAGAGATTTAAAGAATTTTACGGCGGTGCTTTCATTGTGATACTTTTTGGCAATTGTTATGTTGTATTTCACTTTCTAATGTGTTTATTTTTCTTTTAACAATTATGTAAGTTTTAGATATATTCAATCAACTTTGGGTAACAATGTTGCCACCTTTTTGGGGAAGAGCGGCCAACTCTGCTTGCCATTCATTTTGTGGCTGTTTAACTGTATTTGTCTGTCTTTCTCTTGGTGCTGGGGGCTTGATGTGGATCTAATTGTATCGGTTCCTGAGTTCATTTATTTACTTTGCAAATATACGTACTTTGTTTGGTCTTGAGGAATGCAGGGATTTAAATGTTCATTAACAAGTAGCTACGAAGATGTTTCAGTGGATAAAGAATTCATTCCAATGGCTACTAGACATCTTCTTCATTTCATCTACAAATGAGCCGTCACGTGAAAAAAAAAAGATCCTTCTGACGTGTGTACTCAACAAAGACTTAAATCAGCCTGCGCTTCCGCGCAGTCAGATCAGTCTTTGTTGTCTACATGAAGAAACTTTGCGTCCTTGGCTATCCAAAATTTGCAAAAGGCAGCTATTTTCAAATTCGTCATTCCTGGCGAATCGGCATCTGGCAACCGGGCAGTCAGATGGCAGTTGCCAATTCACAAGAATTTGCTGTTTGCCGATTGCCTATTCAGCTTTAATAGTCTAAAACCCTCTCAAATCGAATTTGAACTGGCTGCCAGCTGCCAGTTTCCAATTTGCCAGAACTGACAAGTTGGCAACTAGCTGCCTTTTACCGGTTGCCTGTTCACCTGTTATTCTCTATAGCTGCCTCAAATTGAATTGGTAGCTGACTGCCAGTGGCCAGTTGCCAATTCACAAGAATTTGCGAACTGGCATCTGGCTGCCATTTGCCAGTTGTCTATTCAGCTGTTATGCTCTAAAACCCTCTCGAGTCGAATTGCACCTAGCTGCCAGTTCCCAGTTGCCAAATTCACTACAATTTGCAAATTGACATCTGGCGGCCGTTTGCCAGTTGCCGATTCAGCTTTTATGCTCTTAAACCCTCTCGAGTCGAATTGGCACGTAGCTGCCAGCTCCTAGTTGCCAAATCACTACAATTTGTGAATTGGCATCTATCTGTCATTTGCCACCTGCCTTTTCAGCTTAAATAGTCTAAAACTCTCTCAAATCGAATTGGCATCTGGCTGCCAGTTTCCAGTTGCTAATTCGCCATGACTGACAAATTGACAACTGGCTGCCTTTTGCCGGTTGACTATTCACCAAATTTCCTCTCTAATTGTCTAAATTCGAATTGGCATCTGACTGCCATTTTCCAGTTGCTTATTCACAAGAATTTGCGAATTGGCATCTGGCTGCTGTTTTCCGGTTGCCTATTCAGCTTTAATAGTCTAAACCCCGTTCAAATCGAATTGGCATCTGGCTACCAATTGCCAGTTTTCAATTCACAAGAATTTGCGACTTGGCATCTGCCAGCCGTTTGCCAGTTGTCTATTCAGCTGTTATGCTCTTAAACCTTCTCGAATCGAATCGGTACTAAGCTGCCAGTTGCCAGTTGCCAATTCACTCGAATTTGCCATTTGGCATCTTGTTGCCATTTGCCAGTTGCCTATTCAGCTTTAATTGTGTAAAACCCTCTCAAACTGAATTGGCAACTTGATGCTAGTTGCAAGTTGACGATTCACCAGGATTGACGAATTGGCAAGTAGCTGCCGTTTGCCGGTTGCCTATTCACCTGTTATTCTCTATAACTGCCTCAAATCGAATTGGCATCTGAATGCCATTGCCAGTTGCCAATTTACAAGAATTTGCGCATTGGCATCTGGCTGCAATTTGCCAGTTCCCTTTTCAGCTGTTATGCTCTAAAACGCTCTAAAATCGAATTGCCATCTAGCTGCGAATTGCCAGTTGCCAATTCACAAGAACTGACGAATTGGCAACTAGCTGCCTTTTACCGGTTGCCTATTCACCTGTAATTCTCTATAACTACCTCAAATTGAATTGGTATCTGACTGCCAGTGGCCAGTTGCCAATTCACAAGAATTTTCGAATTAGCATCTGGCTGCCGTTTGCCAGTTGTCTATTCATCTGTTATGCTCTAAAACCCTCTCGAGTCGAATTGGCACATAGCTGCCAACTCCCAGTTGCCAATTCACTACAATTTGCGAATTGACATCTGGCGGCCATTTGCCAGTTGCCGATTCAGCTGTTATGCTCTTAAACCCTCTCGAGTCGAATTGGCACTTAGCTGCCAGCTCCTAGTTGCCAAATCACTACAATATGTGAATTGGCATCTGGCTGTCGTTCGCAAGTTGCCTATTCAGCTTAAATAGTCTAAAACTCTCTCAAATCGAATTGGCATCTGGCTGCCAGTTACAAAACGCCAATTCGCCATGACTGACGAATAGGCAACTAGTTGCCTTTTGCCAGTTGACGATTTACCAAATTTTCTCTCTAAATGCCGAAATTCTAATTTGCATCTGACTGCCATTTGCCAGCCGCCTACTCATAAAATTTTCGAATTGGCATCTGTCTGCCGTTTGCCAGTTGCCTATTCAGCTGTTATTGTCTAAAACCCTCTCGAGTCGAATTGGCATGTAGCTGCCAGTTGCCAGTTGCCAATTCACTAGAATTTGTGAATTGGCATTCGGCTACCGTTTGCCAGTTGCCTATTTAGCTTTAATAGTCTATACCCTCTCAAATCAAACTTACAGCTGGCTGCTAGTTTCCAGTTGCCAATTCGCCAGGATTAACGAATAGGCAACTAGCTGCGTTGCGCCGGTCGCCTATTCACCTATTAATCTCTTTGAGTGCCTCAAATCAAATTGGCATCCGACTACCAGTTGCCAGTTGCCAGTTTACAAGTATTTGCGAATTGGCATCTGGCTGCCGTTTCCCAGTTTCCTATTTAAATGTTATGCTCTAAAACCTCTCAAATCGAACTGGCATCTGGATGCAGGATTGATGAACTGGCAACTGGATCCAGGACTAACTAGCTGTCAACTAGCTGCCTTTTGCCGGTTGCCTATTCACCTGTTATTCTTTATAACTGCCTCAAATTTAATTGGTATCTGACTGCCAGTGGCCAGTTGCCAATTCACAAGAATTGGCATTTGGCATCTGGCTGCCGTTTCCCAGTTGCTTATTCAGCTGTTATGCTCTTAAACCCTCTCGAGTCGAATTGGCACGTGGCTGCAAGCTCCCAGTTGCCAATTCATTTCAATTTGCGAATTGGCACCTGACTGTCATTTGCCAGTTGCCGATTCAGCATGAATAGTCTAAAAATGGAACTAGCATCCGGCTGCCAGTTTCCAAATGCCAATTCGCCATGACTGACACATTGGGAACTTCCTGCCTTTTGCCGGTTGACCAAATTTTCTCTCTAAATGCCTAAATTCGAATTTGCATCTGACTGCCATTTGCCAGTTGCCTATTCACAAGAATTTGCGAACTGGCATTTGGCTGCTGTTTGCCTGTTGCCTCCTATTCAGCTTTAATAGTCTAAAACCCGTTCAAATCAAATAGGCATCTGCCTGCCGTTTGCCAGTTGCCTATTCAGCTGTTATGCTCTTAAATCCTCTCGAGTCGAACTGGTACGTAGCTGCCAGTTGCCAGTTGCCAATTCACTAGAATTTGCCAGTTGGCACCTGGCTGCCGTTTGCCAGTTGCCTATTCAGCATTAATAGTCTAAAACCCTCTCAAATTGAATTGGCAACTAGCTGCCTTTCGCCGGTTGCCTACTCACCTGTTATTCTCTATAACTGCCTCAAATCAACTTTGCATCTGTCAGTTGCCAGTTGACAATTCACAAGAATTTGCGACTTGGAATCTGCCTGCCCTTTGCCAGTTGCCTATTCAGCTCTTATGCTCTAAAACCCTCTCAAATCGAATTGGCATCTGGCTGCCAGTGGCCAGTTGCCAATTCGCCAGAACTGATGGATTGGCAACGAGCTAACGATCGCTGGTTGTCTATTCACCTGTTAATCTCTATAACGTTCTAAAATCGAATTTGTAGCTTTCTGCCAGTTGCCAGTTCACAAGAATTTGCGAATTGGCCTCTGGCTGCCGTTTACCAGTTGCCAATTTAGCTCTTATGCTCTAAAATCCTCTCAAATCGATTTGGCATTTGGCTGCCAGTTGCCAGTTTAAAAGAATTTGCGAACTGGCGTCTGTCTGCCGTTTGCCAATAGCCTATTCAGCTCTTATGCTCTAAAACCCTCTCGAGTCGAATTGGCACTTAGCTGCCAATTGCCAGTTCTCTAGAATTTGCGAATTGGCATCTGACTGCCGTTTGCCAGTTGCCTATTCAGCTTTAATAATCTAAAACCCTCTCAATCGAATTGGTATCTGATTGCCGGTTGCCAATTGCCAATTCTCCAGGACTGACGAATTGGCAAATAACTGCCTTTTGCCGGTTGCCTATTCACCTGTTATTCTCTATAATTGCCTCAAATCGAATCGGTATCTGACTGCCAGTTGCCAGTTGCCAATTCACAAGAATTTGCGAATTGGCATCGGGCTGCCGTTTGCCAGTTGCCTATTCAGCTATTATACTCTAAAACCCTTTCAAATCGAATTGGCATCTGGCTGCCAGTTGCCAGTTGCCAAATCGCCAGGACTGGCGAACTGGCACTCAGAATGTGAAGTTAGCTGCCATTTGCCAGTTGGCGATTGAATCGGCAAAATGGCAACCGGCATCTGGCAGACAAATTCACGAACATCTAAAAACGTCCTTTTTTAAACGGCGCTTGCATGTCTGATCAATTTCTTTTTTAGTTGCGCTTTTCGGATAGCCGAGGATGCAAGTTTTCTTCTTGCGGATGACGAATACTCTAATTGCACTGCGCGGATGCGCAGGCATTTGAGTGTTCGTTGGATGCACATGTCAGACGTTACATTTTCTCACGTTAAGGCATATATCATTAATAAAACATGCATAACGTATTGAATAAGAAAATGAGATATTTTGTTACTTTAAAATCGAACAAAAGATTATCACTTGTTACTCTGAAGAACACATCAAAGTGTCTGCAATGGAAACTAAATTTGTAAAAATGCATATGAAAAACAAATATTTGAAGAAATAGTAAGGTTTAGAAATAAAACAGATTCGTTTCTTGGCAACTGACTGAGAAATAATAGCGCTGATTGTAGGTTTTTCTGCATATCAATCTTGTTGAATTAATTCAACTTTCGGTTTAATGATTTTAGTATCTCTCAATTTATTACTGTTAACTGATAAGATGAAATGTAATCCCAATGTTTTTGTTCATAAATGGTGGTCCGTATGAACTGTTCGTCTGCACTGCTGAATGTTGAACTACCATCTTTCAGCTAAGTATTCGGACATGCAGGCAGGCCTGAGCAAACAATGTAGACCCAGATCAGAAGCCGCGAACCATGCTATACTGTAGAAATGCTGTATCCAGCAGTTTCCGCCACTATCATCGTCGTTACATGAATGAAAGTGTTCATTAATTACACAAACGCAATACATCAGATTTAATCGCTGATAATGATGACACACTGGAACTGATATCTGGTACCGGGATACAGAATTTTCTATAATATTGCATTTTAGTCGCATTCCAGCTATATTAAACTGTTAATCAGGGGCCAACAATTTTAGTCACACTGCAGCTTGTTGCAATAAGCCATTAAATGAAACAAGATATCCTTGATTAAATACATGATCGGTGTACTGTGTGGTCGGTGTGTGGCAGCTATGAGATATGGTCCTAAAGGGTGATTACGACAAATCGGTTATTGCATGTTTAAAATTTCTCGCCTGACGGCTCGAACTTTAAAACTATGCAATAACCTATACTTGTTTAATGAACCGTTAACGTGTTCGAATTATAGGACCAAATATGGTATCTGAATATATGGGACATTTACGGTAGTTATACAATAAACTGTACAGGATAAAACAATTAGAAAAAAAGAAACTGACACGAAACCCTTTTGCTATGCTGGATGTCATAATTCACTGGACTACAATACTTGACCAAAATCAAATCATTAAATTCATTTCCGTAGGTATTCACGTATTTATAGGTGTGCAAGAAAATTATTTATTGGAGTTGTTTGCCATTATAAAAGCTATGGTTTGAGAGCAAAAAGGACAGTCAGATAAAGATATTCGATTCATTGATATTTGTTGTATCAGTATATGATGTGCAACTCAGGAAAAGGGCCCTTATGCAATTTGCGGACAACGCAGGCCCTGATCAGCCTGCGCATTTGCGCAGGCTGATCAAGGCCTTCGTTGCCCGCTAAAAGAATCAATGGATACCGTAGTATATGTCGACGAATATAGAAAGTCCAAATCAGACTACATGGAAGCGCACTCTCGTCCGGACCGTCCCTGTTCGCATATTAATTAAATGCCTTTTTCCCATGTTAAGCATCATATGAAAAAAGTGTCAGAAGTTTTAATACAGCACAACTTTCATACATTTTGCATTAATGCCAATGGCGTCGTAAATAAAATGATGTCAGTATAAATTACGGTCATCTTTGAAGATTTCCTTCAGATGTAACTATGTTCGACATTACGAAAACAGGCCTATTCAAATTACATAGAAAATTTCACTTCCAAAAACTGAAAATTTTCAGATAAAAAAATCTGATATTTTTCATATTACTGCTCAAAACATAAATTGTGGGTACTCGTTAGAACTGCCTCAACGAGGCGGTTCTAAAGAGTACCCACAATCTATGTTTTGAGCAGAAATAGGAAAAATAATGTTTACCTATGTGAACACCAGTTTTACTGTATAAAAGTGGGGTTTAAGGGGGTCAAAATTATATAGAAATGTTTTCGTGATATAAGGAAAATCTGTTGATATTCAAATACTACCCAAATTAATATTATCTAATAAGAAATCACATCAAATTGTCTTGCACATTGAAAAATGCATGTAAGTCTTTAGACATTGGGAGAAACTAAACATGAGCAGTTTAATCAAGTTCTACATTGTTTACCATTCTATCAATACTTTTAGACAGATCAAATATTAGTCAAACAGACTTGGTAAACTTTTATTTGAATTATGGTGCGGAATCCAAATATTTTTTTTGCAGATATGTATAATTCGATATCAAAATGTAAAAAGAAGTACAGTCGACTCTCGTTATCTCGAATTCCAAGGGACTCTCTGAAATACTTCGAGATATCCGTACCTCGACATAACAGATTTGTAGAATTGAGGAAAAAATAATTCGATAAACCACATTTAACAAATATATATGTAATTCGACTCTTGAATTTAGATAGATATTGAAAATATTGTGGAAAAGAGGAGAAATTGCTCCTTAGGAGCAATTTCTCCTCTTTTCCACAATATTTTTTTTTTACCTGTTGTTAGATTTTCATGTTTAGGCAGGGACGAGATTATCACTTCGAGATAAGCAGTTATTCGAGATAAGCGAGTCCGAGATAGCGAGAGTCAACTGTATAATTATCCCTGCTTACCCTACCTATTTCTATTTTGTTATCCTATTTAACACACATACAATTTGATTTGGCCTTTCCCATTGGGAGACTCACTTTTGGCCAAGCACTGTAGGTTATAGCCTTATCAGCGTCTGGCTGCAACTATCCGAAGTATGCACAAAAAGTATAACTGCAATATGTTAAGCTTCAGTATATTACAGACACAAAATTAGTTTGCCACATCATGATAAAAGAGATCACTGAAATTATACAACAAGGGGATAATTCAGATCAGCTTGCTGACAGTCTGTCCAGGATCTTCACTCCTCCCCTGCCCGGTATACACAGAATATGCAAGCTAATAGCAAATATCTTGATCAGACTGCGCATGCGCAGTCTGATCAAGATCGTCGCTATTCGCTGATGGCTTAAACGCGTTTTCTCTGATTGCGTCATACAGCGCTAATTTCTGATTGTAAATATAGACGCTTGCATCTCTGGATTATTGCAAGATAATAGTAATTAACGACCTGCAAATGTTAATTAGTTAGCTGAGATGGCAGCCAGATAAATAAAAGTACTTTCGGTTACGGTCAATGTCCTGTTTGAATTAAAGTTCACCCATATTTTATGAGTCTGAGGCCAACATAGCAAAATCGTATTTCGGAAAATCATAAAGTTGATACACACAGATACAAAATTAGGAATTGAACATTAGGAATTGAACGACAGACAGACATGGACCTAAAATCAATGATGTATAAAGTGAAGCATTTAAGGGGAAAGTGAGCATTTAAGGGAAATGATACACTCTCAATGGAATATCTATGTCAGAATTGTTTTGGCTCCCTTCTGAAAAGGTGTTACTTTAAAAGGAAGGACTTTGCTCCAAAAGAGAGCAAATTCTTTATTTTTAGAGTAGATCCTGTTCCTGAAGAAACAAAGCAAAACGGAAGTCATAACAATGCCCACCGGCGGAAGTGGCTGAAAATCTACCAAATGTATCGATTCTGAACATTTTACCACCATAAAATGAAAATTTTCAATAAAAAAATCTTATATTTTCCATATTTATGCTCAAAACATAGATTGTGGATACTCGTTAGAACCGCCTCGGCGAGGCGGTTCTAACGAGAACCCACAATCTATGTTTTAAGCAGAAATAAGAAAATAACTAATGTATACCCCTGTAAACCCCAGTTTTACTATATAAAAGTGGGATGTAAGGGGGGTCAAAATTATATAGGCATGTTTTCGTGATGTCGCCATTATCTAGGACACTGGTTAAGTCGGTAAGTAGCTCTTTAGTCTAATGAAACAAAAAAAAAGAAAAAAAAAAAAAAAAAAAAAAAAAAAACTCTCGTACATCGCCATTTAGCTCCGTAATGTGGAGGTGCGTGTTTCGGTTCTTTTCGTAGGTGGTGTACAAGTTTTGGCACTCGTAACTTGATTATTGGCATTTTTTTTTTGTACAAATTTATTTCAGGGATTCATAGTTAAACTAAGAAAATGTTCTTAAAAGGATTTTTATTTATTTACATGTTTTCTGAAGATATTTTGATCACAAATTGGCATTGTTTAGTTGTGGAACATGTGAGATTTGGTCATATGATTAATAGTGACATGAGCTTAATCTGTCCAATATCTAAAACATCGGGAGCAGAAGGAGACCTTTTGGACTGGTCTACTTCCAACAGCAGGGTGTCTGGTTTATTTTGCTTATTGCTATGTTTTTTGAGATTCCTGTAGATAATGCAAACAGTGTAGAGGCTGAGTAGACGCCGGCGACTGATCTGGATCTAAACTGTTTGCCAATGTTCCTTTTAAGGGACGCAAGACATAAACAGGTTAATGTAGGCTGTCCTCTAAGAAATTTTCGTTCACTTGGCTACATAGTGCAAGTCACGAAGTGCATTCAATTTATTTCTGTATCTTTCATAAGCAACAAAAGACAGCAGGTCAAATGCATTTCATCTAGTAAAATTGGAAAATTGACAAGTCAGCAAGGACTCAGCCGGCGACTTTACGTATCAAGGACATTGTAAACATAAAGTTGTAAGAAGAAGGCAAATTTTTGCATAACCATCGGCACTACACAAACATATAGAAGTTAGAAGACAAAGTATTGCAGAACAATCGGTCCTACACAAAAATTTAGAAGTAAGAGGGCAAAATATTGCAGAACAATCGGCGCTACACGAACATATAGAAGTAAAAAGACAAAGTATTTGAGAACAGTCGGCCCTAGACAAACACATAGAAGTAGTTAACAAAGTATTGCAGAACAATCGGTCCTACACAAACATATAGAAGTAAGAAGACAAAGTATTGGAGAGCAATCCACCCTACACAAACATATAGAAGTCGGAGGGCAAAGTATTGGATCACAATCGGCCCTACATAAATATATGGAAGTAAGAAGATAAAGTACTGGAAAACAATCGGTCCTACACAAACATATAGAAGTAAGAGGGCAAAGTATTGGAGAACAATCGGCCCTACACAAAGATATAGAAGTAAGAAGACAAAGCATTGCAGAACAATCACAAGCCTATAGAAGTAAAAGGGCAAAGTATTACAGAAGAATCGGCCCTACACAAACATTGAAAAGTATGAAGATAAAGTATCGCAGAACAATCAACCCTACATAAATTAGAAGTAGTTAACAAATTATTGCAGAACGATCGGCCCTACACAAACATATAGAAATAAGAGGGCAACGTATTGCAGAACAATCGGCCCTACACAAACATATAGAAGTAGTTAATAAAGTATTGTAGAACGATCGGCCCTACACAAACATATTGAAGTAAGAGGGTAAAGTATTGCAGAACAGTCCGTCCTACACAAACATTTAGAAGTAAGATGACAAAGTATTGCAGAACAGTCGGCCCTACACAAGCATATTGAAGTAAGAAGACAAAATATTGCAGAATAGTCGGCCCTACACAATTATATAGAAGTAAGAAGACAAAGTATTGCAGTACAGTTCGCCCTACACAACTATATAGATATAAAAAGACAAAATATTGCAGAACAGTCGGCATTACACAAACATATAGAAGTAGTTAATACAGTATTGCAGAACGATCGGCCCTACACAAATGATAGAAGTAAGAAGACAAAATATTGCTGAACAATTGGCCCTACATAAACATATAGAAGTTAGAAGACGAATTATTGCAGAACAATCGGCCCTATAGAAATATATAGAAGTAAGAAGACTAAGTATTGCAGAACAATCTGTCTTACGCAAATTTATAGAAGTATGAAGACAAAGTATTTCAGATCAATCGCCATACACAAACATATAGTAGAAGACGGACAAAGTATTGCAGAACAACCAGCCCTACACAAACATAGAAGTAAGAATACAAAGCATTGAGTATAGCTGAACAATAGACCCTACACAAACATATAGAAGTAAGAAGGCAAAGTATTGCAGAACGATCGGCTACACACGCATAAAGAAGTAAGAAAATAATTTATTGAGTATTGCAGAACAATCGGCCTACAAAAACATATGGAAGTAAGAAGACAAAGTATTTCAGAACAATTCGCCCTACAAAAACATATAGAAGAAAGAAGACAAAGTATTCCAGAGCAATCGGCCAAAATATAGAAGTAAGAAGTCAAAGTATTGAGAATTGCTGAACAATCGGCCCGAAAAAGTATTGCAAAACAATCCGGCCTACACAAATATATAGGAGTAAGAAGACAAAGTATTGCAGAACAATTTATAGTCATGGCCACAAGATGAACCGTGTATCAATACTTGGTAAACCTACGTCTTATGAACCACAACGTGAGAAAATATACCCTCTGACGTGTGTGCCCAACAGTCGCTCAAATCGGCTCTGTTTTCGTTGTCCGCTTGTAGAAATTTTTGCATCCTTGCCTATCCAAAATGCGCACAGTGAAGAATCTGACCAGACTGTACGAATGCACAGGCTGCTCCGAAACTTTTTATTATTGTATAAAAGGCAGTGTCGACCGTTATTAACTAGACTGGCTCCAGTCGTGTTTGTTCTATATCTATTTCTCTCTTTCTCTACATTATGTTTTTATCATGATCCTCTTTAATCCAATTTCAAGTTACCTATGGCCAAGGGACTGAAATAAACAAATATTCTACAAGCTATACAAGTGTTGTGTCCCCTCAAAAAAAAAGAAAAAAAAAAAAAAAAAAAAAAAAAAAAGAAAAAGAAAGAAAAGAAAAATAAAGAAAGGGTCTGGGGCCAGACTAGTTATTAACAGACGTGCATTTACCAGCGAAAAGCCGTGTATTAACAAGGCAATTCACGCGCTGTTAATGCACGGCTACGCAACTTTCAATATGATCGTACCGGGGCCACAGAAAGGTGCTGCCGTTACGAGATGTGTACTGCCCTGCCTAAGACCGAGCATAGTCCGTGTAAATAGCGTTCGCGCGACATCCGTGAAAAGGCGAAACAAAATAGTGCAAGAAAAACGCGAAATGTAGCAAATGTTTTCAGTTTTTATGCAATAATAGCGATCGAACCGGCCCTATGAAGAGCATAGTCATTAGAATAACGTTCGCGAGATATCGATGGAAAGGCGAAACAAAATAGTGCAAGAAATAACGCAAACTGTAGCAAATGTTTTCAGTTTTTATGCAATAATAGCGATCGAACATGTTTTGTCAATGCATTAACATTCGCCAGGTCCCATCGGCCTCGGTTTTCAACACCTCCCACGGGACATGGCGAATGTAAATGCACGAAAATACCATGTTTGATCCCTACATTGGCGAACATGTCCGAAGTTTCATTTTCGGACGTTGCAGCTCTTAAGGTACCTTAAGAATGTAGGACAAAATCCCTCCCGGACATAATCCCTTCTGCTCATTTTTGTATAGGTGGACATAATCCCTCCTATGTTTTTTGCAACGTGGATATAATCCCTCCCGCACATTTTTACAAGGTGGACAGAATCCCTTCCGTAAATATTCCAACTAGGACAAAATCCCTTCTGCTTAATTTTCAAAGTGGATAGAAACCGCCCCCCCCCCCCACCCCGCCCCCCTCACACACACTGCCCATCCTCCCCAGCTTATTTTATAAACTGTACACTCTTGTATGTATACCGACAGCTGTTTCTGCACACAAATATCTGTCTTGTAAGTTCCTCAGCTGAATATGACTACCATGAAAATATAAGTTGTATCAAAACAGATTTAAAACATGCGTTTTTGGTTGATTTTTGCTTTTTATTTTTTATTTTTTATTTTCTTTTTTTTCTATTTGATAAATAAATATATTCTGTATTAATTGTCCTTGATCGTTATATCATTAAAAGCATTCACCATGAAGAAAGTGAAGACCCTGATCAGACTAGGAAGATACCCGGGCTAATCTGAGTTTTGGCTGGACTCAAAGACAAAATTATTGGTTTTGTCATACAGTGTCCTGTATATATGTTAAGAAAATGAGATAAAACATGTGCTTATTACCAAAAAAACTGAAATAAAAAAATAAAAATAACAAACTATTGTACACATTGCTGATGAACTTTATTTATTTATTAATTTTTTTTATTTATTTATTATACTTTCTGGTTAATTTGTGCTTATTTATTTATTTATTTATTTATTAATATTTAATTTCTGTTTATTATACTTTCTTGTTAATTGGTACCTAATGCAATTATGCTCAATATGTTTGTAATTTAAATGTGCTCAAAAGCAATGTCTAATTGAGGGCTATTAAGCTCAAACATTTTTCTAATTGCTTAATTAATGGTCACAGTTAACTCAATTACCTTTGTAGTCTTTCTATACTTAAATTGTTGTCAATGCTGTTATACATAAACAATTATTTAGAGATCAATGTTTGTTTGTTTGATTAAAATGTTGATAAATACTTTCTTTATAATTGTGAAAATTGAGCCCATGCATAACAGTTCCTACTATTTCACATATGTGCCAAGCAAAGACTCCACGTTGCAAAAAAACATGGAAGGGATTATGTCCAGTCATACAAAAATGAGCATAAGGAATTTTGTCCGGGAGGGATATTGTCCGTATACTCCTTAACTTACCACAGAAAAGTGATTTTCCAAGATCAACGAAAAAAAAGGGCCAAGTCTCAGGCCACTACAACCCCGCAACAGTTTTACCGTTGACTGTATTTCTGTTGCAGTTCCTTTTAATTTGTTTATTCTCGTTTCGTTTGTTGGTTTATGTTTTTTTTTTTTTTTTTTTTTTTTTTTTTTTTTGTTTTGTTTTGTTTTTTGTTTGTTTGTTTTTTTTATGAAGTATTGTTTTGGGTTATTTCATGTAATCAAACCCCTGTACGGTGCCTTGGAAAGCTTTCGTTCTGCGAGTATGGCTTATCCATGTACATGCTTTGGAATTTACCTATAGGCATCAATGGCTCCCAATGGTCAAAATGTGGATAAATGTCTATGACTCGTTTGGCTTCGTTTGCATCTCGCGCGCCCCGCACGCGCGAAATGAATTGGAAGCCACACGAGTCGTTTCTTGCCGTGAGACATGCTGAGCCACAAGTTGTCTGCATTTTGCTGCAATATGAAAGGAAAAAGATCGATTGAAACCTTTGACGATTTATTTCTGCCGCAAGGGAAATTTTAAAAGTAATTAATCTCAGTCAGAGTGATATTCATAGATCATAATAGAAGAAAAAAAGTTGAAAAATCTGAAAATGCCGATGCTTCATTTCAACAGTTTTATTGGCGAGAAGACAACAACATAAGTCTAGTGTTAGCAACGTTTCTTATTTCAGTACCGTTCATATACAGAAACGAGTCCCAATCCGTTAACACATCTATGTACAATATATGTTTCTTAGCCATAGCTCTAAATTAGTCAATTGTTAAACAAAACTACCACAGATAAAACACACTAAAGAGCCTCCTCAGGGAACAAAGATGGACTTAGCACATGTGCGATCAGCTGACTGCGCAGAATACCCTGTGCTCCTGCGCATCTGATCATGACTTTCCCTTGATACCAATAGTATCATAATTCTCGCTCTGTACAGGCAAACAGTTAAGACTCCCATTTTCTAATCCGTAGTGCGTTCTTTAGTTCCAAAGGCAATCTTTTTTACATTTAATTTAATCAGTTTGCGTGATTTGAGGCTTCGCTGTTCACATATACAGTTAAGCATCTTATTGAGTGATCCAACGCAGTGTTTACTTATTGACCAGTCATTTATCTTGTTTACTGATTAACCAATCACATTCATCATGTTTACTTATTGACCAATCACATTAATGTTGTTTACATATTTACCAATCATATTCATCATGTTTACTTGTTGACCAATTACATTCATAACAATATGACACTTTGATTAAAAGCCTAAATGTATATTGAGTTTTTTGTTTAGAGATGGATAATGTTTTGTTTGAGAGGTTTCATTCTACGAGGATGGCTCGTTAAGTAACACAAGTATCTAAATCGAATAAAAGCTGACAATTGTTGTTATAACGTATTAAAGGCTCCATATCCCTCAAAAATAGACATCTTATTATCCAAGAAAGGGTTTAATCAGTTGATATATGGTATTAATACGATCACAAAATGTGGTGCCTGACAGCCTGTAAAATTTCATGTAGTCGCTCGTTCTCGAACTGGATCAAAACTGAAATGATTCGTTATCGTATCTCTGAATTAATGTTGCTAACATTAATATCATGTATCAAATTATTAACCTTTCCTGGAAAAAATGTGTAGTTTTGAGGAATATGGAGTTTTTAAGCCTAAACATTAAATCGCGACGACAAGGCACCCGATGACCTGCATTAGATGTCTCCGAATGGGAAGAATCGATTATTTTATATTATTGCCAAGACCTTTGACGCTCCCTTCCCCTCGACCGGATCCAGCTCGAAACACTCCCATGTTTTCTCAGTTTTTTCGCTCCTTCCCAACCAATGCTCCTATAAAGATATGGATATGTATACTTTTCTGTTCTTTTGTCCAAATTAATATCTTTCAATGTCATTGTTATTAAATTTATTTGTAAATGTATACGAACTTGTAGGCTTGCCATGACACCTCCTTATATAGAATAACTTACAAAGTTTAACATGATTATAAACAGCCTACAATCACTGACCTTAACTTACGACCTGCCACGATTGTACACTCTGTATTAATATGCTTCTAAGGAGAGGAACTCTATAAGCCTTGAGCTTCCGTTCCAATTCTATCAAGTATTATTGTATGTATATATTACTGCTTGTCATGTGAAATTGTGAAATAAATATGTTTAAACTAAACATTCAAAGCGGCATAGCTGACCAGACAGCGTAGAATAATATTATTGCATAAAAAGCAGTGTCGGACGTTATTAACAGCCGTACATTAACCGGCGAAAAACCGTGTATTAACAGGGCAATTCACGCGCTGTTAATGCACGGCTACGCAACTTTCAATATGCTCGTACCGGGGCCACAGAATTGCTGCCGTACCGAGATGTGTACTGCCCTGCCTAAGACCGAGCATAGTCCGTGGAAATAGCGTTCGCGCGACATCGGTGAAAAGACGAAACAAAATAGTGCAAGAAAAAGCGCGAAATGTAGCAAATGTTTTCAGTTTTTATGCAATAATAGCGATCGAAAATGGTTTTTCAATGCATTAACATTCGCCAGGTCCCTTGGGAGGTGTTGAAAACCGCGGCCTTTGGCCTCGGTTTTCAACACCTCCCGAAGGGGCCTGGCGAATGTTAATGCATAAAAAAACATGTTTGATCCCTATATTAAAGATGCCAGGAATAACCAAAAACACAGAGAATAGCCTACCAGTGACATCTAGAGGGAGGGCAAACAAACCAAGACAGATACAAGCCACAGACCAAAGCAAAGTAGAGCAATCAGCTACTTCTTCCCAACAAAGTGGTCACATTGCTAGACTACAATCAGGGAACCAGTCATGAAAAGACTGCTGATTGGTGCAAAAACGTGTAGGGAAGCCCGGGGTAGTTATTTTGTGTAAGGCGACCTGTGATTGGTTGATTACAAAGATGAATTAACTCATCATTTTAATTTGAAAAAAACGTGCTTGTGTGTAGTTTCCTAATTGATTTAAAGAAATAAATGCTTCTGTGTGTGTTTCCTGGAGCCAAAAGAAGAACTGGTGAAATTGCAAAGTTTTAATTTTTGATACCTGCCAGCTGAAGAGTTGCTACATTCAGCCTCCAAAAAAGTCTCAGAAAGTGCGGTGACAGTGGTGTTTGTTCTTATTTATTTTGCTGTGCTAAGCCTGGTCTTTGAATTAAAACACAATTCGGAAGCCCAGCCATACCCTGAAATGAACTCTTAAGCGCCAAAAAAAAATGGAATTACTATGGAGCTCTATTGCATGTAGGGAAGCCCGTGGTAGTTATTTTGTGTAAGGCGACCTGTGATTGGTTAATAATTAAGATGAATTAAAACTCATCATTCTTATTTGAAGAAAAGTGCTTTGCTAGTGCATTGCTTTGCTAGCGCATTGATAGACCACAACCAGTCCAAGCAGTCGTGAAAGGACTGCTGAATCAGCTACTTCTTCCCAACAAAGTGATGAATTGCTAGACCACAATCAGGGAACCAGTCATGAAAGGACTGTTGATTGGTGCAAAAACGTGTGGGGAAGCCCGGGGTAGTTGTTTTGTGAAAGGCGACCTGTGATTGGTTGATTACAAAGATGAATTAACTCATCATTTTAACTTGAAGGAAAACGTGCTTGTGTGTAGTTTCCAAATTGTTTCAAAGAAATAAATGATTCTGTGTGTGTTTGCTGGAGCCAAAAGAAGAAGTGGTGAAATTGCAAAGTTTCAATTTTTGATACATACCAACTCAGGGGTTTCTACATTCAGCCTCCAAAAAGTCCCAGAAAGTGCGGTGACAGTGGTGTTTGTTCTTATTTATTTTGCTGTGCTAAGCCTGGTTTTTGAATTAAAACACAGCTCGGAAGCCCAGCCATCCCCTGAAATGAATTCTTAACCACCAAAAAGGGTGTAATTACTAAAAATAATTAGTTCACTTTATCCATCAGCACAGGAAAACACGATGAACGAAAACAAAACAGAAAGCAAAGTGGGTAGTCATACAGCGGGTGATCACAATACTAGAATATACAAGACAAAGAATTTAGACGTAAACGTCTAAGTACTGGTGCAAATGTTGTTCATGTTTGCATAGAGATATGGGACAAGGGTTACTAAAGTTTAATAAATTATCAACGTATTGAATGTAACAGGTAAAATCGAACAACGATGTGATTCTTTAACTTTCACTGCCACAGGCGATGATAACAGGCTTTTGCAAACAGCAACGATCCAGACGAGAAAGCTCATATGAGCCGTCTCATCTGGATCTATGCTGTTTGACATTCCGTCTTTCAACTTTACGTAAAACCTTTTTTCAAAGCGATAGTTTGTTTAAGAAGGAAAAGCAGA
Source organism: Anodontia alba (assembly GCA_964016985.1). Taxonomy (NCBI): domain Eukaryota; kingdom Metazoa; phylum Mollusca; class Bivalvia; order Lucinida; family Lucinidae; genus Anodontia; species Anodontia alba. Next base: position 29,754,688 of record OZ024833.1, on the reverse strand, counting down.
CGACAAATGTCGTCTGAAATTTGGCACCGACAGAGTTAATGTTTGCTTTTATTAAGCTTTCTGAAATTTCTTGATTGAAATGAAAATAAAATAGACATTAATCTGCTTATAACACAGTTTGTTTTAAGATTATTTTTATCTGCCGGGATCGTCACAAACCGATGTCCCGGCAAATATAAAACGTCCTTAATGAGCTAATCGAATAGTCTTCCATATGTAAAAATCCAAAGCTATATTAAGAGACCGGCGCGATTCGCGCGCCGGTCAATAAACAGGTTTTGTCATGCGGCTAGGGGCAACAAAGCCTTAAAAAATATCAACAAAAGAACCACTGCCTTAGACCGGACAAACGTTTGTTAACCTATACCACTCACTTTGGACATTGAGCAGCACAATAACAAACTGATGTGTTTTTTTTTTTTTTTTTTAATTTTTCCCATGAAATAGGCTACACATTTTCCCAGAAAATAGGCTTCACTCATATCTTTGCCATTTCATGCAAATTGTCTCCTTAGGAGACACATTGCCTGAGATATCAAAGCCCATTTTCTTGGGAATATAAGAAGAATATTTCATAATTTGTCTTCTGCAACATTTATCCATCATGCTAAGCGTAAATAAACGTGACGACTAAATAATACTGACAACTATATATGCGAATTTACGTCACCTGACTAAAAGCTTTAAGATTTACAACATTGCTTCCGACAATTTTTCTCTTTGTTCTTTTGTACTTCCGGCGTTTCTCAGACGGATTCAAACTATGATAAAATTCTTTGAAAGTGGCCATGTGAAAAAGACGCAGTTTCCTAAATGCAAACAGCGAGGCCCAGGTCAGACTACAGATTCTGCGTCAGAATAACCTGTTCGCCTATGCATTTATGCGTTTTCGTTAAATGCATGTTACTTATGCCAAAGATCCTGATCTGAAATCGCCACTGATGCTTGTATCGAATTCCACGAATGGGAAAATGATGATTTTTAATGTAGTTTGCTGAGCCTTTACAACTTCCTAGCAGATTCAGCAGAAGACAAACTGGCAATATTTTGCTTACTTTTCCCAGAAAACGGACTTTGACATTTCATGCAAATTGTCTCATGAAATGTCAAAGTCCAATATCTGGAAAAATTAAGAAAAATATGCCAAAATGTCGTCTGCTGAAGCCTTTACCTACCATGCCGCGCGTTAAATTTATTTCTGTAACTGTGCTGTAGCATTCATGCTGCATTTACGATGCATTTAAGATAATCGGGCGAAATAACAAGGTTTTCCGCTGCAGTAATTGAAAAACGATCGATGAGTAACAAAACAAATAAGTTTTTATTTGTACCGTTTAGTTGAGAAGAAAATACGTAAATTGTTTGTAACTTTACATATAGATACATTTTTAAATAACAAAATAAAAGTTTTTACATAATAAAGCCCAGCTAGTTGCTTCTTGCAGTTAACTCTTTCACTGCCACAGGCGATAATAAAAGGCTTTTGCAAACAGCATAGATCCAGATGAGACGGCTCATAATGAGCCGTCTCATCTGGATCTACGCTGTTTGACATTCAGTGTTTCAACTTTACATATAAACTGCTTTCCAAGTAATAGTTTGTTTAAACAAAGCAGACGACAAGTGTCGTCTGAAATTTGGCAGTGAAAGAGTTATGGAAACCTCTTTCTCTCTCCTATATATTTATGCCTAGCGTCCCGTAAAGGGGGCATTGACAAACAGGGTAGATACAGGTCAGACGCTGTAAAACATGGTATAAATAAAAATTTAGCAGACACCCCTTCTACTTTAAATTGACCCGTCCAATGAGATGAGGTATAAGAGTTCATTCAGCATAAAGGGTTAATTTGACAGACAATTCGGAGCAAGGAAAGGACTATTCAGTGTATCCTATTTAAACAACATGATATATTTACTATCAACCCATTCAACCCTAGCGTCCCATAAAAGGGACATTAGCAAACACTGTAGACCCAGATCGGACGCCACAGAACGCGGCGTCTGATCTGGGTTTGCACTGTTTTCATTAAGTTCAGACATTTGTACAAAACATGATGATAACAAAAACTAACCAGACACCCCTTGTATTGTAAATGTCCCTGCCCAAAGGAAGGTAGAAGAGTCCATTCGGCATAAATGCGAATATATAAATCCGAAAATATATGTGAAGATATCCAGGCAAAGTCCTATATGCAAGTCTACTTGACTGCTTGCTGGTTTGCCTAAGAGGTGTTGGCTAACTGTCAAACGACAAAAGGAGCTTGGCTACGTTTCATTGTTTCATCACAGTGATTTAAGCCACCTCATGACAAAACCAACGAAATGTACGCCCAGCGAAGACTCAGATCAGTCCAAGTATCCGCCCAGACTGATCAGAATCTTCGATGTGCGTTCAGTGGGTAGCTAAGGACCCAAGCTTTCATCATGCGGACAGCGAAGACTCTGATCAGACTGGGCAGATGCCCAGACTGATCTGAGTCTTCGCTGGTCGCACAAGTCTTATTGTAGATTTTCACATGCGCTTGCTCATTTATATTTGATTTACACAGTTTCCAGTGATGTTTCACTGAATGAGATCTGGAGCCGCTAGGCTAGCCAAACCATTTTGTACTTTTACTACAGTAAATCTTAGGGTGAATATCTATTGCCATTTAAGTCAATTTAACGCCGCCCCACGTTAATTTTTTACTACGGACCATTCTGAGGCGGTGGTTCTTTTGTTGACCTGTTTTGTAAGAGTTTGTGGCCCCTAGCAGCATATTAACTTATGTTTGTATTCTAGTATTGTGGTCATCCGTTGTATGGCAGCACTTTCAAAATAAGTTCTGTTTGTATTCTACTATTGTGGTCCCCCACTGTATGACAGCCCATGATAAGTTCTGTTTGTATTATAGTATTGTGGACAGCTGCTATATGGCAGCCCAAGCATGATTAGTTCTTTTTGTATTCTGGTACTGTGGTTACCCGCCGTATGGCAGCCCAATCATGATAGTTTTTCTTTGTATTCTAGTACTGTGGTCACCCGCCGTATGGCAGCCTCAGTATGATAGCTTCTGTTTGAATTCTAGTACTGTGGTCACCCGCTGTATGGCAACCCTAGCATGATAGCTTCTGTTTGTATTATAGTGCTGTGGTCAACCGCTATATGGCAGCCCTAACATGATAAGTTCTATTTGTATTATAGTACTGTGGTCACCTGCTGTATGGCAACCCTACCATGATAGCTTCTGTTTGTATTCTAGTACCGTGGTCACCTGCTGTATGGCAGCCCTATCATGATAGTTTCCTGTTTGAATTATAGTACTGTGGTCACCTGCTGTATGGCAGCCCTACCATGAAAGCTTCTGTTTGTATTCTAGTACCGTGGTCACCCGCTGTATGGCAGCCCTACCATGAAAGCTTCTGTTTGTATTCTAGTACTGTGGTCACCCGCTGTATGGCAGCCCTATCATGAAAGCTTCTGTTTGTATTCTAGTACCGTGGTCACCCGCTGTATGGCAGCCCTACCATGAAAGCTTCTGTTTGTATTCTAGTACTGTGGTCACCTGCTGTATGGCAGCCCTATCATGAAAGCTTCTGTTTGTATTCTAGTACTGTGGTCACCTGCTGTATGGCAGCCCTATCATGAAAGCTTCTGTTTGTATTCTAGTACTGTGGTCACCTGCTGTATGGCAGCCCTATCATGAAAGCTTCTGTTTGTATTCTAGTACCGTGGTCACCCGCTGTATGGCAGCCCTATCATGAAAGCTTCTGTTTGTATTCTAGTACTGTGGTCACCTGCTGTATGGCAGCCCTACCATGATAGGTTCTTTTTGTATTCTAGTACTGTGGTCACCTGCTGTATGGCAGCCCTATCATGAAAGCTTCTGTTTGTATTCTAGTACCGTGGTCACCCGCTGTATGGCAGCCCTACCATGAAAGCTTCTGTTTGTATTCTAGTACTGTGGTCACCTGCTGTATGGCAGCCCTATCATGAAAGCTTCTGTTTGTATTCTAGTACTGTGGTCACCTGCTGTATGGCAGCCCTATCATGAAAGCTTCTGTTTGTATTCTAGTACTGTTGTCACCTGCTGTATGGCAGACCTATCATGAAAGCTTCTGTTTGTATTCTAGTGCTGTGGTCACCTGCTGTATGGCAACCCTATCATGAAAGCTTCTGTTTGTATTCTAGTACTGTGGTCACCTGCTGTATGGCAGCCCTATCATGAAAGCTTCTGTTTGTATTCTAGTACTGTGGTCACCTGCTGTATGGCAGCCCTATCATGAAAGCTTCTGTTTGTATTCTAGTGCTGTGGTCACCTGCTGTATGGCAGCCCTATCATGAAAGCTTCTGTTTGTATTCTAGTACTGTGGTCACCTGCTGTATGGCAGCCCTACCATGATAGGTTCTGTTTGTATTCTAGTACTGTGGTCACCTGCTGTATGGCAGCCCTATCATGAAAGCTTCTGTTTGTATTCAAGTACTGTGGTCACCTGCTGTATGGCAGCCCTAGCATGAAAGCTTCTGTTTGTATTCTAGTACTTTGGTCACCTGCTGTATGGCAGCCCTATCATGAAAGCTTCTGTTTGTATTCTAGTACCGTGGTCACCTGCTGTATGGCAGCCCTATCATGAAAGCTTCTGTTTGTATTCTAGTACCGTGGTCACCCGCTGTATGGCAGCCCTACCATGATAGGTTCTGTTTGTATTCTAGTACTGTAGTCACCTGCTGTATGGCAGCCCTAGCATGATAGTTTCCTGTTTGAATTCTAGTACTGTGGTCATCCGCTGTATGGCAGCCCTAGCATGATAGGTTCTGTTTGTAATATAGTACTCTGGTCAACCGCTTTATCGCAGCCCTAGCATTGTAAGTTCTGTTTGCATTCTAGTACTGTGATAACCTGCCGTATGGTAGCCCTAGCATGATAAGTTTTGTTTGTATTCTAGCATTGTGGTCATCTGCTGTATGGCAGCCTAATTATAATAAGTTCTGTTTGTATTATAGTAATGTGGTCCACCGCTTTTGCGCAGCCCTAGCATTATAAATTAGGTTTGTATTCTAGTATTGTGGTCACCCGCCGTATGGCAGCCCTAGCATGATGTTCTGTTTGTATTCTATAATTGTGGTCACCCACTGTATGTCAGCTCTAGCAATGATAAGTTCTGTTTGCGTCTAGTATTGTGGTCACCCACTGCATGGCAACCCTAGCATAATAAGTTCTGTTTGCATTCTAGTATTGTGGTCACCCGCTGCATGGCAGCCCTAGCATGATAAGTTCTGTTTGTATTCTACAATTGTGGTCACCCACTGTATGGCAGCCCAAGCATGATAAGTTCTGTTTGTATTCTAGTATTGTGGTCACCCGCTGTACGACAGCCTTAGCATGATAAGATCTGTTTTTATTCTAGTATTGTAGTCACCCACTGTATGGCAGCTTCAGCATGATAAGTTCTGTTTGCATTCTAGTATTGTAGTCATCCGTTGTATAGCAGCTCCAGCATGATAAGTTCTATTTATATCCTAGTACTGTGGTCACCCGCTGTATGGCAGCTTTAGCATGATAAGTTTTGTTTGCATTCTAGTATTGTAGTCACCCGCTGTATGGCAGCTCCAGCATGATAAGTTTTGTTTGTATTCTGGTATTGTAGTCACCCGCTGTATGGCAGCCCTAGCACGATACGATCTGTTTTATTCTAGTACTGTGGTCACCCGCTGTTTGGCAGCTTTAGCATGATAAGTTTTGTTTGCATTCTAGTATTGTAGTCACCCGCTGTATGGCAGCTCCAGCATGATAAGTTTTGTTTGTATTCTAGTATTGTAGTCACCCGCTGTATGGCAGCCCTAGCATAATAAGATCTGTTTTTATTCTAGTACTGTGGTCACCCGCTGTTTGGCAGCTTTAGCATGATAAGTTTTGTTTGCATTCTAGTATTGTAGTCATCCGCTGTATGGCAGCTCCAGCATGATAAGTTTTGTTTGTATTCTTTATCGCTTTATCGCAGCCCTAGCATTATAAATTAGGTTTGTATTCTAGTACTGTGGTCACCCGCTGTATGGCAGCCCTAGCATGATACTAGCATGGTCACTTTGCTTTCCATTTCTTTTTGTGTGTTTGTTTATGCTTTGTTTATGCCCCTGTGCAAACCGATCGGTTTGTTTTATTATTATTATTATTATTATTATTATTATTATTATTATTTATATATCGTTTGAACCTAGTTGAAGATTTTTCACCCGTAAAATTGATTAAGTGTTTTACTACCGTTCTAAGACGGTGGCACTGGTCTTGTTTGTGTGGCCTTGTGGTTGCTCGCTACGGTGCTTTGCCATGCTTTGTCCTCTTCGTTATTTTATTTTTATGTTTAGGAATTCTGCCTCCTAGGACTGTGATCATCTTTTTGGAGACGAGGGAACTGGTTGCTTTGCTTCTCTTTGGTTTATGGCCTGTGAACTCATCACGAAAACACGCCTATTCGAATATATTGATTTTTTTTTTCAACCAAAAAAAAATGAAAATTTTCAGATAAAAAAAAAATTGATATTTTCATATTTCTGCTCAAAACATAGATTGCAGGTACTCATTAAAAACCGCCTCGGCGAGGCGGTTCTAACGAATACCCACAATCTATTTTTTTGTTTTCAGCAAAATAAGAAAAATAATGTATAGCTCTGTAAAGCCAATTTTACTATATAAAAGTGGGGTTTAAGGGGGTCAAAATTATATAGGCGTGTTTTCGTGATTTGTCTGTTATGGCTTGTTTGTTCTTCCTCTTGATGTCATCAGTAGACTATGTTTTAGCGTGACTATTCCTTGACATCTTCTACACTATTCTATGCTATCTGATTAAGTATGTCTCTTCGAATGTTTAGGATTAACCCAGTAAGCATTCTTTATAAATCTATAGCGGGCCGTTATCGGCCCGTCAGGGTAGCTGACGGGCCGATAACGGCCCGCTATAGAGTTATAAAGAATGCTAGCTGGGAATACGCTATAAAGCAATTGTCAGTTTTTTATTCGATTTAGTTACTTTTGTTACTCAACGAGCAATCCCCGTAGAATGAAACCTCACAAAAACAAAACGTGATCAATCCCTAAACAGGAAACTCAACAAATATTTAGGCTTCAAAATAAAGTGCCACGTCGCTATGAATGCGACTGGCCAATAAGTAAACAAGATGTTGGATCATCCTTATAGCTAGTGTATATGCGAACAACGAAAGCTCTGATCAGTCTGCACGAATGCGCAGACTGATCTAGGCTTTCGCTGTTCTGTAGGAAGAGAGAACTATAGGAATCTACTGGTGCCAAGGGAAGATACCGATCAGACTGTACATATGCAAAAGGTAATCTGAGCATTCACTGCTGGTAAATGCGTCAGATCCCCTTTTCCCTGAAGAGCCTCATAAGTGATCATCTTTGGCCTCCCACCACTATTATCAATTTCAAAAAACTGGACCTCGTCATCTTGTCAAGAAATCCATTTATATGTTAAACACAGGATGCCATCAGAACAACCACAGCTGTGAGGCAACTGGGCCCTCTCTTATACAATAATGTACGTAACTAGCTGGTTTGATTTGGACCGTATAGGATTAACAACAACTCGAACATCTAATAGGCCGTGCCATGCGAAAAGGTTTCTTCGAGCATATGCTGAATGAGCAGGTTCAGGTCATTCTGCTCAACCGCACTATGGTCCTTGGACTCGGCTGATTCATTATATAGTATCCAATGAATCTGAAAGCGAACAGTGAAATAAAAGTCTAAGATTGCCGTTGGAAACAAAGAACGCATAACAGATAGAAAATGGGAGTCTTGGTTTTATTGAGATTCTCTTAAGCAGTACCGAAGTTTTCAGTACTGCTTACGCCCTCTGTCGTATACATGAGCAGAACTCTATTTTCAAAGATACCACAATGGGCCCAGTGAACCCAAAGGAAATGAAAATATAATCTACACTATGATGAAGTACGGGGAGACGTTCTACGGCCGCTACACGGTAATAACACCAGCTGCAGTGAACTGCAGTGAAAGCTCTAGTCACTGTCTGCTTATGTATTTAGGTATGTGAATATATTCTGCGAACACGGATTCTTTGAAAAAAACAAAACTATACTGAATATGTGAATTGATTTGTCCAGTCTTCGTTTGCGGTATTGGGTTTTTCGGTGCTGCACACGACCATAGTCTTGAGTGCTCTACTTTCCATACAACTGAAATGGAAACATAATCTGCACTATGATGAAAGGAGACAGTTAGGGCTGCGATCAGACTGCGCATATTCGGAGTGAGGGCTCAGATCAGACTGTGCATATGCGGACAGTAAAAGCTCAGATCAGACTGTGCATATGCACAGTCTGATTTGAGCCTTCACTGTCCACATATGCCATGCAAAACTGCTGCTAAATGTGTGAACCGAACAAGAGCATATTCGACTGCGTTTGTTACAATCTGTTCAGTATTTCTTCTTTTTCTTCTAAACATTGAAAAGCATTTAACGATTCCGTTAACGAACAGCAAAGGCCTGGTCCCTATGGTGGGCTTGAGGATAACAAGGTTGTTCCCATGACTTCTGCATTCTGCTCTGTGACGCAAGAATCCGTGACCGTGATCTGATTGCAAATAAGGCAAATTAGTTTTAGAAATCATAAGCTGATAATAAGGTCATCATTGAGTGATTAGAGAACTGTCAAAATAGCTGTCAACAACTGACAACTTTTTGGTTCATTTCTTGGTAAACAATATCGAGTCATTGCTTATTAAAAGGAAACTGGCACACTTTCAGGGAGGGAAGGCAATTCAGTAAAAATGCTTTTGTAATTCTGAAACGGGTCAATTCTTGAAGGAAAGTACAGTGGACCTTCGTTATAGCGGTATCATTTGTTCCCAAAGATGTTGCCAGTAAAATGGATTAAGAAACCTTAATGAGCATTAAGATTTACTGTAAATTACTGTAGTAAGAAAGGACTTGTTATATTCTTATTTTTCTCGTACAACATATATGTTTTGGATATTTGTTAGGGTCGTCTCAGTGAAGCGATTCTAACAAATACCCCAAATATATGCTTCTTAAAGTATTAAATGCAACATTCTTGCATAATTTATGATTAACCCATTGTAGTCTGGAGACCCTTATAATGGTAATTGGCACACAGTGCATACCCAGATCAGACTCCGCAGAATGCGGCGTCTGATCAGAGTCTCCACTGTTTGCAAATAGTTTAGCCATTTTTCTCTAGGAATATGTAAATCTCCTAGCCGGGCGTATCTAAAATTGAAATTGGACTCTTCCAATATATTGTGTGGGAGAGTCTATTCAGTCTACAATTGGTTAACTACATCTCTTGAGTGATGGTTTCGTACCAGACAAATTACCATTATAACGAATTGTGTCGTTGTATCGAGTGTTGTATCGAGTGTTGAGAGGGTTGACTGTATATGGCCCCACGGGGAGTAAATACTATTATGTTAGAGAAGATCCCTTCTCAGAAGGAGCTTTCAACACAGGAAAGCAAACAGGAAGTCACAAATGTTATCTTCCTTGTGAAGGAAGGCGGGAAATTAACCAAATGTATCCAATCGCCTTAATGCGCAACACATGAAAAGGGTCTCATGCATTATCCTAACTGAAAAGACCCAGATCGGCCCGAGTAGCCATCTGCACAGCGTGATTCGGGCCTTATCTTTCCTCCGATATAGTCTACAGTTGTCAATGATTGTATTAGCGGACAGCAAAATCACAGATCAAAGGCGCAGATGTGCACGCTGATCGTTCGCATATGAAAAAAAGACCCTTTTATTGCATTTCATATTACATGTATTTAATTGATGGGGTAGCCTATATGATTCCAGTCTGTCTTGCTCTTTTAATTAAATTCTCGTTGTTTTCTTCTTTTAGCATAACAAATTGTTTTGATGTTTTGCTAAAGCAATAATACTATTTTTTATTCTAACCTGCTACGTTTATTCTTAATTCACTGAAAAAGTCTATTTCACTTCCGGTGATATAGGGGCGGATACAGGAGGATTTCTGAGGGGAGTTAGATTTTATCATTTTACCGTAATTAATCTTCGTATTCGGGCAGACATGCCCAGATCAGAGACGCAGCGGTGTAGTCTGCGGCGTTTGATCAGGATCAGCACTGTTTACCACTCGCTAAGCAATTACATACATTCACAGATAGTCAAAGGACTTGTTGAAGAAAGGTATAAGGAACAGCGTTCCAAATATATCAAATTTATCGAAAACATTTATTTAACATATAAATGAAAGTTTGAGTCAAAGGGTGGTTCGATTGAGTCCCCCGAACCCCCTCTGAATCCACCCCTGTGATATGACTAAAAGTGATGGCTGAATTGCACACAATGCCGCAGACCATCATACTTGGTGCTTGCTTGACAGCAGTCGCTCTAAAATTTTCAAAACAAGACACGAAATGGTAGGTTATTCGTCATGTAATCAGCATTCGTCTCATCGAAGACACTGACACCTCTTCGAAGTGTAAGGGTAATGTGCACTTCAGATGACTTTCTTCTTTCATGTTCAAAGCAGGCACCAAAAATTTATAATTTTGATAATAGCTACTGCATAATTGCCAGGGCCAAATAGTTCAGAACTAACGATGTCGTTAGTTAACGTATCGTTAAATTCTTGATCATTCAATATGGCATAAATGCTTATTTTTTGCTGAAAAATGTGCGTAGCTTTTGCATTTCACATTTTTTTTTCAGCAAAAATACATGTGAATTAGATATTGTACTTACTAGAACAGTAAACAGTTTCACCACTAACGAGCTCGTTAAGCTAACGACGCTTGCAACAACTGGGCCCAGAATAATACATTTTGCACAATTTTTATATCAAAGTAAGCGAAACACACTTTAGAAAGCGGTAAAAAGAATGGAAAGTATTTAATCCGAAACTAAAGTCGCATAGAAACAAACATGTGCTCTATGACTTTTAGCAGTCCGTGACCTATTTAGTGCCACGGAAGAATATAATTGCAGAAGCGAGCGTGCGTCATATTTTATGTGTTTTAGTTAAGGATAAACGGCTCTGTCAAAAATATTTCAGTCATGTCGAGCAGTTTCCCAGAAGGAGAGACAAAGACATAAAGAATGGGATAGCTATGTAAAAGCTGCAGTGAGGTAAGTTCTCTCCTACCCAAACCTAAGGACGGCAAGGCCAACATTCCGGAAGATTCAGCAGGAGGGCATACCACCATACCTCTCTCTGGCCAACATTCCGGAAGTTTCAGCAGGAAGGCATACCACCATACATCTCTCTGGCCAACATTCCGGAAGTTTCAGCAGGATGGCATACCACCATACCTCTCTCTGGCCAACATTCCGGAAGTTTCAGCAGGAGGGCATACTACCATACCTCTCTCTGGCCAACATTCCGGAAGTTTCAGCAGGAGGGCATACCACCATACCTCTCTCTAGCCAACATTCCGGAAGTTTCAGTAGGAGGGCACACCACCATACCTCTTTCTGGCCAACATTCCGGAAGATTCAGCAGGAGGGCATACCACCATACCTCTCGCTGGCCAACATTCCGGAAGATTCAGCAGGAGGGCATACCACCATATCTCTGGCCAACATTCCGGAAGTTTCAGCAGGAGGGCATACCACCATACCTCTCTCTCTCTCTCTCTCTCTCTCTCTCTCTCTCTCTCTCTGTGTGTGTGTGTGTGTGTGTGTGTGTGTGTGTGTGTGTGTGTGTGTTTAATGTATCAAATTCTATTTGACGAAATTTTCCATCGACTAAACCCATTTATGCCTAGCGTCACATAGAATGGACATTGAAAAACTGTGCAGACCTAGATCATCTGCAAAACGCGTCGTCTAATCAGGGTCGACACTGTTTACATTAAATACATTTCTATAAAACATGGTATTAATAAAACTTAACTGGAATAGATAATCCTTCAATTTGATATGCACTCGTCCAAAGAGTTGAGGTAGAAATAGGTTCAATTAGGTTTGTGTACTCTTAGTTTCTTCTCTATAGCAGAAACAGTACTTTAAATGAGTTTACACTCAAGCTATTGTTAAAGTCCTAGATGCCACATATATTAGAAGGTTTGGCATGAACTGCCAGACTCTGAAAGATATAGTGTACACAAGCCATACTGACTTCTAATTACTGGCTTAGACACAACGAAAATCCCTGACATTGTCACATAAACTGCGCCCTACCATAACGAAAACTGACGGCGTGACAAACGGGTATCCGGGCAGTTGCCACCGCACTGGCCCAGACTAGACTGCACATATGCAAGGGAAACAGCACACAGAGCTTTGCTTAGATAACGTTTGTAACTGCAAACAGTGGACACCCTTATTAGAATTAATATATACGCAAACTGATCAATTGCAAATACGTCCGAAGAATCTCATGTGTCTGTAAGCTTTATAAATTTTGCACATAATGGGGATTTCCAGACCTATAAATTTTTATGTAGACTAATATGTCATCTTTGGGGTTCCCTGGTTCTGTGACAGTTTAAACACGATTTTAGCCCCAAACTTGAGAAAACGTACTTTCTGACATTCGCGCCCAACGAAGACTCGATCAGACTGCGCATCCGCGCAGTCTGATCGGAGTCTTCGTTGTCCGCATGAAGAATCTTTGCATCTTTTGTTGTCAAACAGCGCACGGTGGAGATTATGTTCATAGCGCGAGAATGTGCAGGCTGGTCGCAATCTTTGCTGGGCGCACATACCAGGTTACATAATTGGGTTACATGAATGTTACTTGGACGTGATCCGATGCTTTCATGAGTCAGTGAAGCTGCAAACCAATAATATTCTTCAAACTGTCCTCGCAAAAATCAGAAAGTCACCAGACTGTTTTAAATGGCAATTTATAACGTTGTATCTTTTTCTTGGACGCCATTTTGTTATTTTCGAACAATGGTACCGAAGCACAACGCTGATGATGTCATATGTGGACATAATTATCAAATAATAAGAGATAGTTGTTTAGTATTGTAATGCAGGAAAAAATATAGAAAATATATTTTTTCCACGAGGAGCCATTGTTTTGTTCCTTTCAGAGTAGACCCTTTATCAGAAAAGGAATGGTGTGCAGGGGTGAAAATAGGAAGTCCCGTATGTAAAGAAATGACAGAAAATCTCCTAAGTATCCCATACAGGTTGCCCTTGGAAACAAAGAACATATATAAGACCTTTGAACGTCCGGTGTTGTTTAAATAAACTGAAATCTAGATATTTCCACCCGCCAGGTTGTCTACATATGATTTTCACCCTTTACACAACACTGCCGCATAAGCTGATTAAAGATAAATTTCTTGGTTTAATTGTAAGAACCTTTTTAAAGAGAAAATTGTCGTTATCTTGCTTATAATGAAAAACGTTTTTTGTTTTCACTTTTGAGGACATTATACTTTCTGGCTTTGTTAGAAAGTTTGTTTTTCTTGATAATGTTTTTATTTGGTTTGGTACTAAGTTATGCCAAAAAAAATTGGTGTACTTATGGTACAAATAGTGAGCCATTACGAAAACAAGCCTATTGAAATATATAGGAAAGTTTACCACCAAAAAATGAACATTTTCAGATAAAAATTCTGATATTTTTCACATTTCTGCTCAAAACATAGATTGTGGGTACTCGTTAGAACCGCCTCGCCGAGGCGGTTTTAACGAATACCCACAATCTCTCTATGTTTTTTAGCAGAAATAAGGAAAATAATGTATACCCCTGTAAACCCCAGTTTTACTATATAAAATTTGGGTTTAAGGGGGTCAAAATTATATAGGCTTGTTTTCGTGATGCCTTAATGCAGATCTGTTCATGTTTTAGAACGAAAGAGACTTTATGCTGTCCCTTTCTCTCTGAACCTGAACTTTATAGCGACTTAGTGTACAAATTAAAGATTGTTGCCCAAACTTAGTTTTCGGTTCAGTTTAAAAAGCTTGTCACTAGCTACTAAAAAAGATAGGTTACAGCATGGATAGGCTACGGAAAACTGCATGCATGGTCGTTAACCAAAATATGGTTGATATCTTTGCTTCTCTCTTTAATCGCATAACGATGGGTCGGTCTTCAGACTTAATGACGGCTCCCTCCTCAATCTGTTTCAGATGGTCTCCGCCTGACTATCAAAGACTGTGGTCGGGCTCATCGTGGTCCTTTTTGTGGTCTTCTTGTGTTCTGCCTTCAGATCGCATTTGAATCCTTTGTTTTATTCCTCATAGTGTTTTGAATTATATGTGTTTCACTGTGATGTTTCACAGATAAGGTCGAGGACCCATGTGTGGACCGAACATGTATATGTAATCTGGAGCTGCCTCAGAATTAAGGGTGAGGCTTCGCGCGAGTAAAATTTGTTTTAGCCCCGACCTCCCACCCCCCACTTCCCCCGCCCCACCCCTTGTAGTTTTCTTACTGACCGTTCCAAGGCGGTTCCTCTGCTGCAGTTCTTCTTTGTTACACGTCTGTGGTTTATATGTGGCGTTTGTTTTGTCCTTAGGCCAAATAAGAAAAAAGTGTGCTTGGGGTAAAATATGCGAACAAAATAGGTAGGACAGGTAAGGATTTTTTTTTTTTCATTTTTTTTTATGATGAATTATACCATAATTTCCAAATATATTTTTGAACTTAGCAACATATTTCACATAAAAGTTTAGCAAGTTTGTTCGACTACCCTTTGATATGTCTAAAAGTACTGATAAAATGGGAAAACAGTGCATACCCTGATCAAACTGCTCCTATAGGAGCAGTTTGATCTGGGTCTACACTGTTTGCTCAGACCTACTTGTCTGAATATTTAGCATAAATAGTTCATCCCTGTAACACCTATTTTTACGTGTTTGTTTTAGAAACAGGAAAAAAAATGCTAGATCTCCCCAGGAAATTTAGGCAGGGTAGGGTTACCTTAACCATACGTATTTTTTTTTTTTCATTTGGCCTTATTTGCTCTTCATCTCTCCTATTTTGTGTGCTTCTGGAGGGCAGTGCTTCGTGATTGTGGCATTTCCTGGATATCTTCACCTAAATGTTTGGAGTGCGAATTTTACAGATTTAACTGAGCCCCGAAACACATTTATTGTGTGTGTGAAAGCAAAGGCACTGAGCAGATTGCGGTTATGCGGTCTTTGCCTTCGGTGTTCGCTGGTACAGTTTTGCAATCTTTGCTGTGTTCAGGCTTTCATTTTTATCGTTCCATAACTGACACTTCTATATTTGACGATGAGTACATGTTTTAAAGTATTCTACAGGTGTAATATCGTATTCATCCTAATAATTGGAACAGATTTCCTGAGTAAGTTGAGCACGCCCAGATTAGACTGTTCTAAAGGAGCAGTCTGATCAGGTTTTGTATTATTTTCCTTTTTGCCTACACAGTGTTATAGCACACCACCGTACACAAGCATTTTTTTTTATATTTTATTTGGAATAAAAATCATTTTATTGCCTTGCTCATTACATTAATTTAATGGACAAGGTAGCCTATATAATTCCAGTCTGTCTTGTTCTTTAAATTAAATTTTTCGGGTTTTTTTCTATTTATTTATTTATTTGTTTCTTCCAGTATAACAAAATGTTTTTTGCTAGAGTAAGAATACCGTATTTATCCTACGTATTCGGACATCGTTATTCACTGTCACGTTTATCTTAAAATGTTGTAGTTGAAAAATCATGAAACGTAAAACGTCCACCAAGTTTTATTGCCGTCATTCCGAATTAAAGACCGCTTGTAATATCCAGCATTGTCGCTATTTGTGCAGAAAATGAGTTGTGATACATTAAAACAATATCAAGCAGAAAGTCCCCATGACAAATATGCGGCAACTTAAAACTGAGGCGGCCTGATTTAATAATAATGGACCACCTGCAGAAATCACACACCGTTAACAAACAGTATAGCTGATGGAAAACATTTTGAGCGTTGAATTTTAAAATGAAACGGACATTTAAAGTCTTTCTTACTTAGCTCTAAAACAGAACTTGGTGTTTCATTTTTAGTCGCATTGGAAGCATTTTGCTCTTGAATATGTTTTCAAATGATCTATTCCTTCCCTACCCCACAGAAATAAATTGTCTGGCTGTTAAGCCTACATCATGGTAATTGTTAATTTTATTTTTATACCAGTATTTCTGGCGTAGCTAAATAACCCCGTTAAAGCTAGATGACAGCAGTGTGTTAAGATAAGCAAATAAAGTCTTAATTGAATCTGTCAGCAGCAAAAACAATGTCACCAAGAAACGACAAATTGGTTGTTGAATTGGTTTAAATTTCTCGCCTGACGGCTCGAAATTAAAACCTATTCAACAACCCTTACGTGTATTTTTTCTATAACAAAGAGGGTGCGCGTGACGACTGATTTTCAGGATAAAAATTGTTGAGTATAATTAGCGGCGTGTCATTTGTCTGTCTTCATGTGATCGCCAGCCCTTTTCACAGAGCATTTATGAGACATTGTTTAAATTTTCTTAACCCATCTGGCTGGTCTTACCCATGTCATTTCAATTTCCTTTCTGTTTAATGACAGACTCTATCTGTCATTCTTCGTTGCGACGCGCGGTTTTAGAGACAGTGGCTTTGACAGGCAAAAATTACACAAACTTTAAACGATTTATTTATACAGGAATGGAATACAAAAACTGCTATGTCATCGAAAGGTAGAAGTTACAAGTTATTTAAAGAAAATTTAGAATTTGAGTCCTATCTTAAAATATTGTCCAAAAGTTCATATATTTCACTCATCAAATTTAGAATCGCAAACCACAAACTCCCAGTTGAAATAGGGCGGTGGGAAAACATACCTCACGCTGAGCGGAAGTGTACCTTGTGCAACAAAAATGACATAGGGGATGAGTTCCATTACTTACTCGTTTGCCCCTACTTCGCAACAGAAAGAACACGGTTATTGAAACCATACTTCTTCCAAAGACCTAATATATTTAACTTTAAAAGCCTACTAGTATGCACAAATGAAATTATTCTAGCTAACGTTTCGAATTCTGTTCGGCTTATTATGAATACTTTTGTGTGATTGCGCATTCACTTTTGTTTGTTTGATTTTCTATTTGTTTGTTTTTTAATTCTTTATGGTAAGTTCCGCATAATAATACGTTATATTACTAATCAAATGCGCCTCACCGAGACGCTTCTGATGGGCACCTGAATTTCTTAAGGGGAATGGGATAGCCTTAGCTACATACTCCTCTTTTCAAGAGTTATGACAGTGTTGTATCTCTGCCTGTTTTTAATGTGCACACGGTATGGTGAACTGGGGCCTGGGAGAGCTGTAAAGACATTGAGTCTGCCATTTAATCCTTGGCCAACTAGGTTCACCAGTATCATAGTAACACACCACAGTTTATCCTGTCCCTATATACATCTATTGAGTTTTGATATTCTTTACGGCTACAAATAAATGTATGTATGTTTATATATATATATATATATATATATATATATATATATATATATGTATATATGTATGCATATATATATATATATATATATATATATATATATATATATATATATATATATATATATATATATATATATATATGTGTGTGTGTATGTGTATGCATATATGTATGTTTATGTGTGTGAAGGTATGTATGTATGTGTGTATGTGTATGTATGTGTGTATATGTATATATATATATATATATATGTATATATGTATATATATATATATATATATATATATCGCACAAGCTACATATTGTTCTATTATGGGTAGAAGTCTGATAGTTATTCAGTTCTTCATATCTTTAAAAATATCCTGGCCATTACTGCGCCGTATACAGTGTTCTTTCTGTAACATCGAGACTTAAATATAAGTATATTTATAGTCCTTCTTTTTAGTCAGATTGGAAAACCACTGAAGGTGCGGACAGACCGAACCTCACTGGTATTCCACTCTGACAGAAAACTGTATACTCTAATGTACACTCCAGCATGTTTCATGTACGTGTACAAGATACACGTCAGTAACTGGCACCAACCTAGTCGGTTATAAGTTTTTGTACGCGAAATGCGTAAACTTGCCATTGTTCGTCACCTGTTCAGTGTATGAATGTTACATATTTTCTCATACGCCACCTGCGTGTGGCCTGAGTTGTTATTCATGAATAAAGTATTGTCTGTCTGTCTGTCTGTCTGACTTCTATTGAATTTTGTATTAATCCGCGCAAAAAAGTAGACCATGTGTGTTTTTATTAGTACGCCATTGAATAGATACCAACCAAAACGTAGTGCGATTTGTGCTTGATCTATGGTTCAAGTCTCCATATGAGCCGCTGAGAAAACTCGCTTTAATACATGTGCGAACAACAAAGGCGCAAATCAGTCTGCGCGTCCGCGCATACTGACCAGCGCCTTTGTCGTTCGCTGAAGCTCGTTTTTTTCTCTTTTTTTCGACGGAGAAGCTTCACAAGCTTAACTGAAGGGCAAAATTTCTGGAATGTGTTAGTTTCTCATAGAATCTGTCATTTCAGGGCTATTCAGCCCTTTGATTTGCTTTTGCTGAGCGACCTCAGACATGATGTCATACTCCACTTGTCTGTGAAGTAAACATTCTGAGCCTTGATGGCTGAATTGAAAGGCCAATGTACAAATGAAGTGAATAGATAAAGATTTAGACACCCTCCTATCCTCTTAACCCTTGTCATGCTGAATAAATAAAGATGCAACGCCCACTATAAATTGTCAGCCAGTCAGATTACTTGATCCTGGTTGCTGATACAAATTCACATGCTAAATGACAAAGAATGCAGATCCAGATCAATTAAGTTCTGGAAACCCCAACTGATTTGGATCTACACTGTTTGAACATGAGGGACATATCCGGGCTCAGCAAGACCAGGGTTAAGTAAAATATCAGCAAGAATTATGCGTAATAGTGATTTTTCTGTCTCGTAAATAGGTTGTGTAATATCTTTTTAGCCAAGTTATCAATCAAAACATTATGCCGAACAATAAGACGTGTAATTATGATATTTGAGATACTATCATTTAGCTTTTACGAAAGCACGCGAAAGAGTATTATAGATAAGGTAAAAACTATATTTCGGATTTTTTTTTTTTTTTTCATAAAACCTACGTATAATAGGTACTTATTATTTGACATAGGAATCCCTCGCGATGGCGATGTTGGTGAATAACAGTGAATGAGATGCCTTTGTAATGTGTGTGTGTGTGTGGTGTGTGTGTGTGTGTGTGTGTGTGTGTGTGTGTGTAGCATTCCCTACAAGATTGTAGTGCGCCCAGCGACAACTCAGATCAGCCTACGAACCCGCGCAGTCTGATCAGAGTCTTCACAGGACTCTCTGTGGTTGCAAATGATCCAAAGTGTCTTCAGGCGGACAGCGAAGGTTCTGACCAGATTGCGCTGATGCGTAGACTGATCCAAGTATTCGCTGGCCGCACATGAAATCTTGTGGAAAATGCAGTGCCCCGGCTCTGATGTAATTGGAACAAAACTAAGATCGTAAGTGATGCTTATCATCACGAAAACATGGCTAAAAAATGTTGACCCCCTTTAACTTTTATATAGTAAAACTGGGATTTACAGGGGTATACATTATTTTTTATTTATTTCTACTTGTCGAGGCGGTTCAAACGAGTACCCATGATCTATGTTTTGAGCAGAAATATGAAAAATATCAGAATTTTTTATCGGATTATTTTCATTTTTTGGTGGTAAAAATTTCAGTATATTTGAATAGGCATGTTTCCGTAATGATAACATACCAATGTTTCTGTGAACTTAACCCTTTCACCTCTGAGTTTCTGACATGAACTCTTCTGCCTCTGAATTTGGACATATCCATTGTAGCAAATGAGGGTTTCAGTCAACAATTAATAACAGAATGGCAAACAGTGTAGAGCTCGTAACGAGCTGTCTCATCAGGATCTGCACTGTTTGCATAGGTATCTGTAGTGATCTGCAGGGATCGAAGTGTTAATTACCTCTTCGGAACATCATATTTTTTATCACTGCACATGCACGTATTTAACAAACATGTGTAACTGTTTGTACTTTATGGCTTACTTACAAGATTGCGTTGGGAAATATCAATATCGAACGTACCTTGCCACCGAATATTAGCGGCGTTGTCAATAACGAAAACCCTTCGTCAGAGTGCCTATCCTGTTCTCATATGTTGTATATGTAAAGACTCTCCTGTATAGAGAAAACTTTTAGTTCATAGCTGAAAGGGTTAACCAGCTGGCATCCCCGCGAACAAAATAAATTTGAATTGCTCAATATATAGTTGTGGTTTTCTTTTAATGCCGTTTTGTTTTTGTTTCTTTTTTTCCGAAAAGTTAATTTCAGCGCAGTCATTCAAAGACTGACATGGGGTGGTTAAAAATAGGTAAAAACTCTAAAATACTATATCAATCATTCTTTGGAATGCCAGAGTTTTTTTTCTATAATAAATCATATTTTAAGTGGCGTGCAGAAAATTACACCTGTATGCGTTCTTTGTGTTATATAAATGGCCCATCGACTTCAAATCTTTGACTGACAGATACATGCCATTATTATCTAGAGAATCACATGATGCATTTATCATTATGATTTTGAGTTGGAAACGAGGGTCATTCAAAAAGTATGACAAACGAGTCTATAATTTTTTTAATAACATATCATGAGATGCGCATGTTTTAGGGAAAGAGAGATATTATAGTGTGTTTTTTTTCTTAATTGCTAATCAAAATCAAATGTAGAATACTCGTACATGGCAATATGGCACATCTATAGTACTGCTTAATCTACGAGGACAAGGGTGTTATTCTCCATGATTATTCTCATTTTTTCCATGTTGTTTTTCTCTCCATTTGTTTTCTTTGCTATTGTCAGACCTGATCAGAATAAATACCTGAAGTCATTCAGCAGTAGATATCAACTAAGTTGTCTGTCTGATTGATCTCGTCGTTAACCAAGTCCAGTAGGTTATCTAGAGTACAAACATCCCGAAAACATGCCTATATAATTTTGACCCCTTTCAACCCCACTTTTATATAGAAAAACTGGGGTTTACACGGGTATACATTATTTTTCTTATTTCTGCTAAAAAACATAGATTGTGGGTACTCGTTAGAACCGCCTCGGCGAGGCGGTTCTAACTAGTACCCACAATCTATATTTTGAGCAGAAATAAGAAAAAATATCAGAGTTTTTTTTATCTGAAAATTTTCAGTTTTGGGGGGTGAAATTTTCTACATATTTGAATAGGAGTGTTATCGTAATGTTACTCTAGCACCGGACATGACCTATTAAAACAGCTTTGTCAGTCTTTTAGTAAGTAAGTAAGTATTAAGTAAGTAAGTAAGTAAGTAAGTAAGTTCTTTATTTTACGAGGGTAGCCCAATTTGGTTTTACCAATCTTCCTTGAGGCCCTCAACAAAACAACATACATTACAAAAACGCGCCTATTAAATTTATATAGAAAGTTTCATCTCTAAAATCTGAAAATTTTCAGATAAAAAACTGATATTTTTCATATTTCTGCTCAAACATAGATTGTGGGTACTCGTTAGAACCGGCTCGCTGAGGCGGTTCTAACGAGTACCCACAATCTATGTTTTAGCAGAAATGAGAAAAAAATAATTTATACCCCTGTAAACCCCAGTTTTATTAAAAGAAAAGGTGGGGTTTAAGTGGGTCAAAGTTACATAGGCAGGTTTTCGTTATGCATATAAATACATACAACGCGTTATTTAAAACAGGGACTAAAATGGAGCGGTACACGACATGATGGTACTTATCGCATATGCGACCAGCAAAGACCCAGGAGCGACTGCTTGGATCGCGACTGCGCATCCGTGCAGCGCATTCTCTGCTCGCAGACATAAAGCAAATTGACCAGACAACGAAGATAATCAGACATCTAGCTCCACTAGATGAATAGGCATGCGTATTTGAGAACGTTCCCACAGAGGACAACCAACAACCAACATCACGAATACATGCCTACATAATATTGACCCCATTAAACCCCACTTTTATAAAGTAAAACTGGGGGATTACAGGGGTAAACATTATTTTTCTTATTTCTGCTCAAAAACATAGAATGTGGGTACCCATAATCTAAGTTTTAAGCAGAAATTTGAAACTATCGAGTTTTTTATATGAAAATTTTCAGCTTTTGGAGGTGAAATTTTCTATATATTTGAATAGGCGTGTTTTTTGTAATGAAGATTTTCTTACATATTTTAACATTACCAATATTGTTCCTGTTGATTTAAGGGGATTGGATACATTTCATAGATGTTCTGCCATGTTTAACAAAAAAAAAAAAAAAAAAAACTTTTCTCACTTCCTGCTTGCAAATCTAAAGTTTCCTTTAGGTTGGAACAAAAAATCCAGTTCTGACCAAAGTTTTTCCCCTAAAATATATACTCTTGTCCTCTTCAACTGTATATCTGACATATACAAAAGCAAACATTACAACATCAGTATACAAATGGGATTCAAGTTGAAAAAAGATAAAGAAAAGTCCAGGAAGTGCCACATTCACAAGCCGCAGCCCTTTCCAGACACCAAGAGGAAGAGGAAACAGCCAAAACCAAACAAGCGTCAATCGAACAAACGTACGAAAGGCACTAAGATTAGCTCTCTCTTCCCCAAGCGAGGTTATCGCAATGCTAAAAGGACTGAAAACCCCAAGAACAGAATAACACAAGGCAAGGCTTAAAACAAATCGTCTCGTAGAGTAAACCACTAAACAACAAAGAGTATATGAAGTCTTATGACTGAAGTAAAGATGCGTCCCGTTTTGACAACGTCTAGAGGTATTTATAAACCGTGATTTGGAATAAATACCTTATTTAATCGGTTTTTCGGCCCATTATGATATCCTGAAAAATCAAGTCATGCTTAAGCCGACGTATGCAATCCTTTAAAATATACATTGTTGCTGTAGGAAGAGTCTCATTGTAAAAAAAACTCCGCATTTGGAAAACACGCCTATTCAAATATATAGAAAATTTCACCTCCAAAAACTGACATTTTTCAGATAAAAAATCTCTGATATTTTTCATGGTTCTGCGCAAAACATAGATTGTGGGTACTCGTTAGAACCGCCTCACCGAGGCGGTTCTAACGAGTACCCACAATCTATGTTTTCGAGGAAAACTAAGAAAAATAATGTATACCCCTGTAAACCCCAGTTTTACTATATAAAAGTAAAAGTGGGGTTTTAAGGGGTCAAAATTATATACATGTTTTCGTGATGGATTTCCGTTCTTCTATGACGTCAGTTTCATATGGCAAGTTTTATAGGATTTCTTTCAAAAGATGTTAATAATACATGAGATATGTTTTATGGCTTTATTCAACATATTTCTGCCGTTTTTCAATATTGCTACCCCAAGTGATAATCGTAGCCAACAGGCAATGCTTAGAACAGTGCGAAGTCATTATAGTGGTTGGAGGCTCCATTGAATGGAAAATGTTATACTGTGTTTCAAATAAAAAGGATGATATAGATATCAAAAGTGTTTTATACATATCAAAGTTAAAAAAAAGTGTTAAAATACGTGGGGTGTTCATAATTTGGTCATTAAAGTATCATTGCTGACCCTGTATTGGGTAATTACCGCTGAAACATATATTGTAATTGAAAACGCTTGGTTTTTAATATAAGAATGAGCTTCAAATGAATAACAATCATTTAATTTAGTTAACTGACAAAACTGCTATACAGGAATACATTTTGAGCAGGCTGATCAGTCATGACACTTCATTCAGCATGTCTTACCGCAAATTACTAAACTTAATCCACTGACGGAAAAAAATGTTTGGTTTTCTCAATCCCAGCACAGATCCTCAATAGTACTAACTATTTTAATAAACTTGATGTTTGGGGAACTGCATCGTATTTCTTAATATTAAATGATAACTTGATCTATACTTTTGCCAATGTAACAAAACAAAAGAATGCTGGACGGCTGGCAAATCAATGTACTGTTAAATTTACTTTATAGGGGCAAAATACTGTTAGCGACTTGAGTTATTTAGCCGTGTGTGGCTGACGGTTCAGTGATTCCAAATTGCTTCAAATACAGATATATACTGAGGTAGCTGCATTGCGCTGTCCTCGTATAATAGTTACATTTACGTACACGATAAACAAAGGGGGTGTTGGCACATTATATTAGTATTCAGTGTATGTTTTCAATGTAGTACCGTTTTATTATGTCGCTGTTTGGGTCATTCTCCAGTATCTTTGAATAGCTGTGTTCAATGAATTTGATTTTTGTGTATATCTCCAGATTTACTTTAGGTTAAAGGACAATATATTGTCCGAATGTGGAGTCTGTTGTTCGAGTTTACTCCAGTGGCGTATAACTTACGGTAAAGATTATTTGGTGTAAAAATGTATATTCAACTTACATGCCACGTTCCCCTTCTTATGGTGATTACATTTCTGAACTTATTCGGTTTGCTAGAGAATCTAGACATTTGGCTGACTTCAGTGCTCGTGACAAACCTTTTGACTGCCAAACTTCTTCAACAAGTGTATCAGTATCATAAAATTAGGAAAGGTTCTTCTAAGTTTTATCGTCGACACTACGAATTGATCTCTAAATACGATACCAGACTAAAAACACTTTTGCTATAAGGCCTACCAGAACCTGAATTTTATGTTGACTTAGTGTATAGCTTTAGAAAAAAATGTGTGAAAGTCTGAATTTTCTGATCATTTTAGTAAAATTGTTATATGTATTAAACGAAATGGGTATGTCATTTCTGTCATAAAACAGTCGGCTTGCTTAGCGGTTAATCCAGTCGACCACTTTGCTAACCTCTTTAATTGCACGCTGCTGGGTCATGTTTCAGACTCTATGATGATCCTGACTTAAAACAATTCCAATATAGTCTGGGCAGTAACTTTTTATATCTGTTTGTCCGCTCACGGGATCCAACTGGTGGGTTTCGTTTCTATTGCTCCAGTATTCCAGTGCTGTTGTTTGACACCCCAGGGATCTCCAAAAGTCTCAACACATTGTTTCTGTTGCGGCCTCATCTTTGTTTCATTAAGGCTTTATCTATATTTTGTCTGTTGCCCCTAATAATTCATGGGTGAGTTATGGAGACACCCACACGGACCGAACAAATATATGATTTCACTACTAGGAAAGCTGAGGGCGATGGTTGGGATCCCGTAACACTAGCTTAAGTCCCCCAGTAATTCATTCATAACTGACTGTTCCAAGGCGGTACTTTCATCGTAGTACGTTTTGATAATTATTATGTAGTGTTTCATTTTCTTCTGTTTTTTTTTTTTTTTTTTTTTTTTTTTTTTTTAGTATTTAAGTTTCAGACATATTCAGTGAAGTTCGGGTAATGGGGTTGCCATCTTTTGGGAAAGAGTTGCCAATTCTGCTTGCCGTCTGTTCATTTGTGGCTTTTTTCTTTTTCTTTTTTGTAAATGCCTGTCTTTCCCTTTGGTGTTCGAGAGAGGGGTTGGGGAGGGGGCGGGGGGGGGGTGGGGGGCGGGGTGTGTGGCTTGATGTGGATCTGATTGTATCAGTTCCTGATTTCTCTTATTTACTTTACTACACTTATTTCATTTATTGATGTAATGCAGCTAACGGCAAAATATACTTTAAATCCATTATCCATTACCTAAACATTAGATAGGGTAAATCTGTCTGTCTGTCTGTCTGTCTGTCTCTCTCTCTCCCTCTCCCTCTCCCTCTCTCTCGTTCATGTCGTAAGAAAATTACACTACTATCCAAGCTAGGCGTTTGGTAGGTTGTGTGAACAACAGTGAGTCGAAGGGCACGGTTTCATTTAAATAACAGATTGTTTTCTCTCAAAAGGCAAATACGATAATACACTACATTTAAAATGTGTTTTGCAATTTAACTGGTAGTTATGTATATAACATGTTGACAGGTTTGGAGTAATTGAAATCGCAAATCAAGAAAAGTACACCACGTCACATGTGAAGAGTGAAAGTCGCGATAGCACTTTATCTGTGCATACGCGCAGCCTGATGAAACCTGAGATCAGAAAAAATGCAAATCCAAATCACAAACTGAAAATGACGCGTCAGCACATGTTTGACCGGATTGTAATGATGTAAATATAACATCTGACGACTTGTAAATTTTTTCTATTTTCCAATCTCAACTGCTATTCGTTTTTTTTTCTGTCAAATCAGATTGATACATCGACTTCTTGTAAGGAAATAAACTAATTGAGCACAAGAGCATGTAATCTAGTTAATTGTAAGGCTAAATCTGTCACGTGCCGTCAAGTGAATAACAATAAATAATTATTCTCCAACAAAATGATCTTTGAAAAACAGTACAGACCCAGAGAAGACACCGTTGAACGCGTCTGAGTGGGGTCTACACAGTTTGACATTCAACTCAACGGTAACCATCGTAATATAAGGACCCTTTCCCTTAATGGATTGGCTCAACTTCAAAAGTGGAATGCATTTAGTCCAATAGATTTAATTAGGTTAAGGCAAGATTGAGATCCCTGTTGTAATTCTTTGTTCGTGCATCGGTGGTTATGTCTTACCTTGTGTCATTTTGTTCTTGTGGTTTTCAGTCCTTTTAGCATTGCGATTACCTCCCTTGGGGGAAGAGAGAGCTAATCTTAGTGCTTTTCGTACGTTCGTACGTTCGATTTGTGTTTTAGTGTCTGGGAACGGCTACGGCTTGTGATTGTGGCACTCCCTGGACTTTTCTCACCCCTTTTTTTTTTTTTTTTTTTTTTTTTTTGATATATGGTGTTTGTTTAATCATTGTTTGTTCCTCGTCTCTTCGTTCGGTGCGTCGGGAATGCTGTTCTCCATATTTGTGTCTTCACTTATATCTTTCTCTGTCCGGTGGCGGTAACAAGCCCAGTATGCCTGTTAGAAGGATACCAATGAAGCATTTGTGAAAATGCATATGGTGTTCTGGTAAATAAAACACAGTCGAATTTCAATAGCTCGAACTCCGGTGACTCGTTTTCCATGGTTTATTCGAGTTTATAACTCGTTTTTGAGTCCGTAAGAAATTCTTCCGATAGCTCAAGCAAACAAGTATTAAGGCAAATTTCCTTATTTTATCTTGAAATTGTATGTTGTATATACTCATTAGAATAGCATCATCGAGGCGATTCTAATTACACACAACATACATCAAGGACGAAAAGATATTCCTAAAAATATCCATTTGCCTACTGACCTGGTGTTATGATTAAAACTCAATGGCTCGAACTACCAGTGTCTAGAACAAACTTATATGGTCCTAAATATGTTCGAGTTATTGAGGTTCGACTGTATGGTCTGGAACTTAAGGGGCCTGGATACATTTATATTTTCCGACTTTTTCACAAGAAGACGGTTTTTGTGGCTACTGTTTGCTTTCCTGTACACTGGAATACTTAAGGGAATCTAAATCCTGATTCCCGTAATGAGAGTTCACATTCCTCTGGGGTCTGAGGTCTCAGTGCTGGTTTGGAAATTCGAAAAAAATACGTAGTGACACTGAGTGTTAATCATAACGCCAGGTCAGGAGGCAAATGGATATTTTTAGGGACATCGTTTCGTTCTCGATATATGGTTTCGTAATGATAAATGAAACTACCGTCGCACGAACAACTAAGAACTACAGCAGAGGATCCACTTTGGAAGGGTCAGCAGGAAAAACAGAGGAGTAGGGCGCTCATACCAGTTCTACTAGCGCGAAACCTCCCCATTGTAATGTAACGTGTGGTACCATTAGACTGCCAGGGCATATCAATATCTGTGTAGAGTATTTATAATACGTGTAGATCCTTAAGTAAGCATTTAGCATAATGTATAAAATGTGGATGGCTTAACTTTTCCACGTCCGTGTTGATACAATAGCTGCTAGCACAAATTGCAACATTTGATAAACTCTCGTCATTAAAAGGCCTGTTAGTTTAATGCCAGACAATATCAACCACACCTGTCATCACCTATTTTCTAAGCAAGCCGAGAAGTCAAAACTCGAGGACGGTTAAGGCTGTGCTCAATCGCCCATTTCGGATTTTCATTATGAATTGTCAATCTGTTAAGAAAATGAACATAAGATTTATGCAGCTAATGTCTCTGCAAAACGTGATGTTGTTTTGGCGAAAGAGTCATGGTTAACCCCGAAAATTAGGAATCCTTGCATTGTTCCATATCACTTTGATGCGATTCGATAAGACAATATAAATCGTGTTCATGACAGAACCTTTATCGCTTGAAAGCGAGACTTATCTAAAAACGGAAACTCTGAAATCGGACAGCAACTTTAAGATAGTTTGCGCTTAAATGAACATTACAGGTTGCAGGACACTCTATCTTTGTACCGTTTATCGTCCTCGCCCCTCGCAATAAGACTCGCAGAGTAACACTTCGTATATATAATTCATCATTGACTTGAATAATGACAAATCAAAATGCTTATATGTTGTTTGTGGGTATACTAACTGTGTTTGGAGCAACATGCAAGAGAAACCGCAAAATAGAACTAGACAGAATCGCTCGAATATTAAATGAACTTTGCTTACGTCAAGCTGTAATTGTACAATCTGAAATGAACCTTCATTAAATTGTCATTGAGGAAGTAAATACAGAAACATGCACATCACCATGAGTTACATTTTTATTATATAAGTTCACCCTCACTAATTAAGAGTGCAAGATATGCCCGCACCCCCCCCCCCCCCCCCCTCCCCGGTGTGTAAAGCTGATCATGACATATTTATATATATGACATTATATAATTTATGTAGAATGATTTAGGTAAACGAATAAGGTATTCCCCAGTTTTTTGTATACTCACGCAGAATTAAAGGTCTACACAACCGAATTCCTCAATTTAAAGTTGACTTTCACTAAGAAAAACAGTCACTTGCCAGATGATGATATACGCATGAAATAAGAAAATAAATAAATTTGTCGACAATTGAAAGAATACCCTTGTCGAATATAACCAAAAGACAATAAACTTACCAAGGATCGTTAAATGGATTAAATGATGAGTTTAATATTAAATAAACTCTACTTTCATGCTCGGATGTCTAGCTATCCTGACGTTCAGTGCCATTACAAAGTCTACTAAGCATACTTACAGAAATTAGGGAGAGATGCATATAAGAAATGATGCACAACGCATGAAAAGGGCCCTTATGTAATTTGCGGACAATGCAAGCCCAGAGCAGCCGGGGTTACTACAGTATATGTCGATGAAGAGAGAATGCCCAGATCAGATTGCACGGATGTGCATGATGTTTCCCCAGTTAGGATCATCTCGTTCAGACAAAAAGTTAATTTTAAACACTGCTGTTGTTGATATGGTTAATATCTGCATGAAGCCATTCTAGTCTGCTTGAACGGGAACCCGACACAAAACCGCTCTCCAGAAGAATTAGTCCATTCTCAATCATAGTTATTTTCAAATGGGTCTCCAAACTGTTGGAAAAAGATAAACACTTTTTGTATGGCGCTTCGAATTCAGGGTACTTTAAGGCTTCATATTCCTAAAAAATAGACATTTTTTTTAACCAAGTAAGGTTTAATAAATTGATATATGGTATAAATACGATCATAAAATGTGGCTTAGGACAGTCTGTAACATTTCAGTTAGTCTTTCGTTTTTGAACTGAATCAAAATTGAAACGATTTTTTTATTGTATCTCTTAATTAATGTTGGCAACGTTAATTCAGGGCTATGATAAAAAGAAATCATTTCATTTCAAGAACGAGAGACTAACTAAAACTATACAGGCTATCGTGATCAGGTGCCACATTTTATGATAATACTAATACCGCATATCAATTTATTAAACCTTTCTTGGATAATGAAATGTCTTTTCTTGAGGAATATGGAGCCTTTAAGCAAATAAGGGTTCTAAGATTTCCTCTGTACTGAATCTCACTTTTAGCGGATCGTTTCCAGGGGCTCTTTATCAGATGACTGGCGGCGACAAGCAAATATAGCACCGTTCTTCAAAACATGTGCCAAGTATGATCCTGCAGCCTATCGGCCTGTGGTGCTCACTTATATGTGCCATAAAATATAAATGAAGCTAACCACAAAAAGCCATATTCACGAAAAATATCGTGAATTTGTCGTCTGTTGAATTTGCCCATAGCTGTTACACCCTTAAACCCCACTGTTATATAGTAAAACTGGGGTTTACAGGGGTATACATAATTTTTCTTATTCATAATCAAAAACATAGATTGTGGGTACTCGTTAGAACCGCTTTGCTGAGGTGGTTCTAACGAGTACTAACAATCTATGTTTTGAGCAGAAATTTGAAAAATATCAAGAGTTTGTTTTTTTATCTGAAAATTTTCTGTTTTTTGGAGGTGAAATTTTCTATATATTTGAATAGATGTGTTTTCGTGATGAGAAAAAAAAAAAGAAAGAAAAAAAAAGAAAACCACAAGTTGACCAACGATAGACCGACCACAGATAACAATAGTCAGGCACCTACCTTCTGAATCAGATTGAGGAGGAAGCCGTCATTCAGTCTGATTCCCGACTCATGTGTTGTGCAACTGACAGGGAAGCAAAGTTATCAACCATAATCGGGTTGAAAACATGCATGCAGACTAGTACATAGCATTCATGTTACAAACTATTTTTTTTTCTTATTTTTTAACGACTGGCAATCGTTCTAAACATTCCGAGCAATCAGATTACTGAATTTTTATAGACTAAGTCTCCATAAAATTCGAGTTTCAACAGACCTTCCTGCATAAGTGTTTTCAAGCGAACGATATATTTTGAAATAAATTCCGAATGACGGCGCTATTACCTAGAAAACGATTGACGGTGTTTATGTCATAGCATAAATATGATATAGAATGTTAAGATAAAACATAAAACAAAGAAATACTGCCGAACAAATTTAACTGGAATCCAGCTCATCACGAAAACATGCCTATATAATTTTGACCCCCTTAAACCCCACTTTTATATAGTAAAACTGGGGTTTACAGGGGTATACATTATTTTCTTATTTCTGCTCTAAAACATAGATTGTGGGTACTAGTTAGAACCGCCTCGTCGAGGCGGTTCTAACAAGTACCCACAATCTATGTTTTGAGCAGAAATATGAAAAATATCAGAATTTTTCATCTGAAAATTTTCATTTTTTGGTGGTAAAATTTTCAGTATATTTGAATAGGCGTGTTTTCGTAATGTCGATCCCATAAACTATATATCCTTCCGTAGACCCTACCAGTATAACATCCAACTTCCCTCAGTCAGTTTACTTGAGCGTTTGTCTCAAAACTGCGTATTTCACTGATCGGCCATTAGGGCATTGTGTAATCGAAATAGTGTCTTTAAAGGGAAATGCGACGTTGCCAAAGGAGCGTATCTGATGTGTAGGACTTTATCAAACAATACAATCTGATGCAAATTTTATCGAAATTGGATTAAAACTAAGGAAGAAAATGTTAAAGTATCTCATATTTACTATAATAGGCGCCGCAATTTCAATTATTCAATATTCAACTAGAATGTGCAGTCGATGGCGCGCCATCGTAAAATCCCCACTCTCCGTGCTAATATTGTTAACAGCGTGACGGACGTACGAACGGACTCATCCTCGCACGCACTAACCATGAAGGGAAATAATGCAGCAACTTTGGATAAACTCTGCCCAGTGGTTTAGGAAGAGATAGCGTGATGGACGGACGGATAGAGGAGTTCACAATACCCGCTTAAACGTGGGGATAAATATTAGAGAAACCGTCTTTTGGACGGAAAACAGCTCGGTTTTCAAACAAATTCAATATATGTCTAGGAATGAAGCTATATACACAAATATCAAAGTAAAATATTGTTGCAAAATTTAGTTACTTAGGTCTTTATGACGTCATAAATTGTCATTAAATATTCATAATGGCGGCGTTCATAAAAGCAATTCTGACATATTCAATAATTGATAGCTTTCTTATTTTGCATCCGATTTTGGTCAAATTTGCACCAAAATATGTATTATTTATCAAGATTTTTCATTTCATTGCATTCATTACGAACCTTGTTTTTTTCCCTTTAAGGCGAACGTATACTTAGCCTAAGTACGGTACATTTTCTTTGAATGTATTGATGTCAGTGTCAAAGTGTAGCCTGACAGCTCCAGCATATGCAAATATTTGTTATCATGACGCAACTCGCAGGAGACAGGGCACATCCTGACAGAAAATTAATTTGCAAACTGACATTTTAATGTAGATATGACCATGACGAATCAGAACACATTAAAGATTTATTGGTGTCGGTATTTTAGCTGTCGAATTTACAGAACCACAGCAAAAATAAATCCATACCAAATGAGCCATGTCTTGAGAAAAAGATTCTTATCATATATATGGACAGCGATCCCCTCCCCAACCCCTCCCCCCACCAGATGATCGTGTTCATTGTCCGCTAACAAAGTCAATGGTATCGTCGAACCTAAAAAGATGTGAATCACAATGCACAGTCATACATGCTGAGCTAGGCTTCCACTGTTCAACCACATGTATGACATACTGACCCATTATTTTGTTGCAGCCACAAAGGTTTGCTGACTGTGACTAGGCTAATGCAATTCCATCCAATATAAAACATAACCACCTTTGCTTATCCCTATAATATTTACAAGGACAGTCTTACTCTTAAGCCTTGCCCAGACTGAGACATGTTGGTTGATCTATGGGCTAATTTATCATTTTTCAGGAATGTTAAAACGTGAATTCAGGAACTAATACATTCAGATCCACATCAAGCCTCGAACACCAAAGTGAAAGACGGACAAATACAATTAAGCAGCCACAAAATGAACAGATGGCAAGCAGAGTTGGCAACGCTTTCCCAAAAAACATGCCTATATAATTTTAACCCCCTTAAACCCAACTTCTTTATAGTAAAACTGGGGCTTATAGAGGTATAAATTATTTTTCTTATTTCTGCTCAAAAACATAAATTGTGGGTCCTCGTTAGAACCGCCTCGCCGAGGCGGTTCTAATGAGAACCCACAGTCTATGTTTGGAGCAGAAATATGAAAAATATCAGAATATTTTTATCTGAAAAAGTTCATTTTTGATGGTAGAATTTTCAGTATATTTGAATAGGCATGTTTTCGTAATGTTACATAATTGTTAGAAAGTGAAACACTATATAACAAATTAACAAAACGTACTACTATAAAAGTACCGCCTTAGAACTGTCTTTAATGAATTACTGGGGGCTTAAGCTAGCTTTGCGGGATCCCAACACTCGCCTGAGGGCTTTCATAGAGGTAAAAACATATATCTGTTCGGTCCGTGTGGAGGTTTTCTAACTCATCTACGAATCTTTATGCGCAACAAATAAATCACAGATAAAGCCTATAATGAAGACTCAACTGAAACCTCTTGGGATACTTGGAGAGCCTTGGGTTGGTAAACAACACCACTGGAATACTGGAGCTAAAGAAAACCACCAGATGAAATCCGGTGAGCCGAGAAACAGACATAAAACTTACGGCCCAGACCATTTAATGAATATTTTTTTTAAGTCGGGGCCATCGCAGAGTCTGAACCTTGACCCACTAGCGTGCAATTACAGTGGTCAACCGTGAATAGATCAACCGCTAAGCAAGCAAACTGTTTTATGACATCAATGCTATATATACCCCTTTCGTTTATAACATAACAATTTTACTGAAATGAACGGAAAATTCAGGTTTACCTACATTTTGTCAGGGTTTTTTTTCACACATGCATTTCAGGTTCTTGTGCAAATAAAAAGGAATATAATGCAGGTTTCATTAACAAATATATTACTTATGAACAAGACAAAACCATTCGTTTGAATATTCCTTTAATTCTTCATTCTCACACGGCGAAAGTGAAAAAAAAAAAAAAAATGCTCGCCAGATAAATTGCATTTTGTCGTTGTAGCCTTCTTGGACGTCATTATGTTATGTTCAAATTATGATACATAAGCTCTGATAACGTCATATGTGAACAGTGTTACTAAATTACATGAAAATAGCTGATTAATATAACAATACAGAAACAAATATAGGAATGGCTTCTAAAAGAAATGAGTCTTGAAAGTAATGTACATACTCAAAAACTAAAAACAACTGACATCACGAAAACATACCTATATAATTTTGACCCCCTTAAACCCCACTTTTATATAGTAAAACTGGGGTTTACAGGGGTATACATTATTTTTCTTATTTCTGCTCAAAACATAGATTGTGGGTACTCGTTAGAACCGCCTCAGCGAGGCGGTTCTAACGAGTACCCACAATCTATGTTTTGAGCATACGTTCTAACGAGTTTTAACGAGTACCCACAATCTATGTTTTGAGCAGAAATATGAAAAATATCGGAGATTTTTATCTGAAAATTTTCAGTTTTTGGAGATGAAATTTTCTATGTATTTGAATAGGCGTGTTTTCGTAATGATTGTCATGTTTTCTAGGCCAGACTAGCTAGTTTCGGCCAATTAGGCTTCACCAGCGGCCCTCATATATTAGAGTTTCGAAAAATTCGGAATGCGCTCAATGATAAAACAAAACAAGGACGTTTTAATGTAGATACAGGACTTAGTTCGTGTAAATTACGATTTCTGAATCAGATTACAGCCTTCACAAGCTGCACGTGCAGTAAGATCCCTTTCTGAATGACACGGCCCAAAGAATCAAGTCTGGAGTCAGATCATTAACTATGCATAAACTTAGGATGAAAAATGGGAACCCACTAAAACGAAATCAAAATCTTCAATTTATAGGTTTGCCTTGTCCATTAATAGATTATGTATGGAACCCACACCAGATTTATCCTAAAACAGTGTAGTAACAGTGAGCAAACAGTGCAGACCCAGATCAGACGCCGCAGAACGCGGCGTCTGATCAGGGTCTACACTATTTTCCGCTCGTCCAATATTTTTCAGACACATCAACAGGGAACAAAACGGGCTGGTTCAAATTTTAGGACATGTTTGGTAAGGGGTAAAATGTCCTAATATTAAGAGTATATACGGTAGTTATGCATCAATTTCGTGACCTTCTCAAAGTCTCAAATCTTGACACACAATCTTAGAAGCTTTCAGCTCAAACTGTTGAAGAATCTTTCCAATCTGTAATTGCAGTTTGTAACAAGCACGTTTTTTTTTGGTTTGTTTACTTACTAAAACTTCAGCTGTTTTCACTTGTGGATGTGTTCATTACTCTCAAGGGTCGCGCCCTTTAGAATCTATTTTCCCTCAGTATTTGGAAACTTTAACTCTTTACATGCCTGTCCTAACTTTTGAACAAGTCTATGTTACTACTAACTTCTGATGTGTCTTAAATGTTGGATTAGTGGTCATCATTGTAGACCATGATCAGACGCAGTGCTGTTTGCGCACGCATGTCTGTTCAAATGTTTGTGGTAAATACGATATTTTTTTTTTCCGAATCCATTCCCAGCTAGCGTTCTACTTAAATCTATACCGGACCGTTATCGGTCCGATATAGATTTAGTAGAATGCCAGCTGCTATTACTTTTGAATAAACACACTAAAACAGGAAACAATTCCAAATAAACAAGAGGTCAGACATGCATTTTATATATACAAGGAAACAATAAAGCTTTCTCCGAGATCTGTGACAATTTATTGAGTATCGCGAATCGGACTAACAAGTAACTAAATTTAAGTAAGTGTGTAATAGGCAGTGGTTGAGTTGACATCTGATGAAGATTTATTCCTAATCAAAGATAAGAGGCACCTTATTGGACGCACACAAATTGATGTCAGGTCATTCAGAGTTCAGGAAGTCCAATTTACTGGACAAAACTCAGGTCGAATGAGACACTTTCAATAGTTACTGTTGGACAGTTGGCTTCACTATGAATAAATAAGTCTGTGGTCAACATACGTACTAAAATAGTATTTCGGAAAATCATAAAGTCGATATTCACAGACAAATTAAGAATATTCAGACAGACAGACATGGACCCAAACTAAATGGGGTGTAATCAGGCGTTCATGGAAAGTAAGCATTACTTGGTAAGCATGCTTCGCCCACCATGCCTATCAGCGTGAACACATACTTAGTAAAATACGGGAAAGGAATGTCCAGGGCTTAGAAAG
The DNA here is from genome assembly GCA_964016985.1 of Anodontia alba. Classification (NCBI taxonomy): domain Eukaryota; kingdom Metazoa; phylum Mollusca; class Bivalvia; order Lucinida; family Lucinidae; genus Anodontia; species Anodontia alba. The sequence continues at coordinate 29,718,615 of OZ024833.1, read as the reverse complement.
TCTGTTTTGGCTTGGCTGTGGTAAAACATTGGACATAAGTCTGGAAACAGCCAAGTGTAGGGATTGACAAGGTCATGGTGCCTCCGATAGAACTTCTCGAGTGTTGACACCAGTTTAGCTCTTAAATAACCCTGAGTCAGCAGTCTTGTAGTGAGCATTCTTCCTCGTTCGATAAAGTCCTGATACTCAGCGCAGGCTCCAGCATAACGGATTGACTAAGTAATATTTTTTTTCTTATTTCTGCCAGAAGATAAGGCTTGACACAATATTGCAATCTGTTAGTCTTTATAAGTGTCTGATTGCGCAGATGCACAAGCTTAAACATTTTATTTGGAATTTCTCTGTTGGCGCTTTAGTTTCTAGAACTCTCAATAAGCAAGAATTCGTTTTCTTTTTTGAATAAATTTCTGATGTGTATAGGTAAACGTTTGTTTTATAGCAACCTCTCTCTGATGGAAGTAATTGAAACCACCAGTAGGAGACTTATAACAACTGTTAATTAAAGGAAACTGTGACGCTTTCAGACATTCGTTATGTTTTGTTTTGTTTTTTTCCCAGTTTTACTGTATAAAAGTGGGGTTTAAGGGGGTCAAAATTATATAGGCATGTTTTCGTGATGGTGACTACATTTGTCAGTGTCTTTCCCTGTGATGTTGAGAACTTGATGTGATTCTAATTGCACTGGTTCCTGTTCACCTATTTACTTTAAACGAATAAACTGCTGGATGAGTGGCAAACAGTGTTGACCCTGATCAGACGCACATTCTGCGGCGCCTGATCTGGATCTGCACAGTTTGCTCAGGACTGTTTATTGAAATATGTAGGGTAAATGCAGTAATCTTCTTTTTTTTTTTTTTTTTTTTTTTTTGTCTTTTGAGCGGATCACGATTTGGTTTTACATGACAGAAGTAACGTAAGATATAAAATTCAGGTAACTTTAGAATACAATCTGTCCCTGGTAGAAATAAAATCAAAGACAGACAGAGTAAAAAGCTGTAATCATTATTTTATCCTTTTGCATACTTACTTCTTTAACCCAATAATGCTTAGAGCGTCCCAAAGATGAACTTATGCAATCAATGTGTGGATATCTGGTGATATGGGTTAATAACGTTTCGGCGAATCAATCCTGGATGTAATTTTCATTTCACTCATGAGAGTAAACTGATATTTTGTCGTCTACTTGTAATTATGCAAAACGGTCTCGGTGAAATAAGCAAAGATACAGACAGACATACATATAAAGGGTGAGGTTTCATGCAAGTATAACCGGTTTAAGCCCCCAGTAGTTAGCCTACGAACCGTTCCATTACGAAAACATGCCTATTCAAATATATAGAAAATTTCATATCCAAAAAATGAAAAATTTCAGATAAAAAACGCTGATATTTTTCATATTTCTGCTCAAAACATAGATTGTGGGTACTCGTTAGAACCGCCTCGCCGAGGCGGTTCTAACGAGTACCCACAATCTATGTTTTCGAGCAGAAATAAGAAAAATAATGTATACCCCTGTAAACCCCAGTTTTACTATATAAAAGTGGGGTTTAAGGGGGTCAAAATTATATAGGCATGTTTTCATGATGCCAAGGCGGTTCCTCTGTTATAGTTCTTCTTCATTTGTGCGTCAGTAGTTTCTTTTGTGGCGTTGTTTTGTTGTTATTTGTTCATCGTCTCTCCTTCTTTTGGTGCTTCGGGAAAGCTTTGTTTCGTGATAGTGATATTTCCTGGATATCTTTACTTGTATTTTGGCATAATGACAAAATTATCATTATTATTATCATTGTTGTTGTCATTATTATTATTATTATTATTATTATTTGTCAATAGACATCTATTACTATCAGCACATCTAACCAACTGAAGACTAGAGACTCCTAAACGGGTAACTGGCAAACAGTGCAGACCCAGATCAGACGCCGCAGAACGCGACGTCTGATCAGGGTCTCTACTGTTTGCAAATAGTCCAACCATTTTTCTTTAGGAATACATGTAGCTATATGATATAGCCTGAAATACATAAAATCGAAAACGGACTCTTCCAATATATAGTGTGGAAGAGTTTAATCGATCTTTAATAGGTTAATCAGCAATGCGAAGTAATACTATTAAAACAGGACCATTTTTGTCCGACTCAGTAGCAAGTATGAATTGTCCGAAAATTGCATATGCTCGCAGAATAGCAGTATGAAAAGGTCTTTGCGAGTCCAAACATATGTATGAAAATATCAGAATCTAAAATTGGTATGAGAACTGTCATTTTAATAAAACTGTGAAATTAGCAGAAAGACAATATGGCAGACTAAAAAAGTTTCTGCGAATCCAAATCTGTTGGTATCAGTGCATAAGAAAGCTGAAATTTTACCCCCTAAAAACGAAAGAAAGAAAAGTGGAGCCATGGTTGTCCGAGTCACTAGCAAGATCTAATTTTATAAGAAAACTGAATTTCCTTATACTCACAGAATTACAAAATGAAACTTAATCACCGAATCACAGTGGTGAATGGCAGAAAAAAAAAAGTTTCTGCGAATCCAAATAGATTGTTAACAGCCCATAAGCAAGATGAAATTGTTGTATGGAAAATAGGATCATCTTTATTATATTCATTTGTTTCATTCTGTCGTGTTGCAAGCATACGGAAACTTGACTTTTCTTATGAAACATCTTGTTAATCAAACCGGCAAAGATGCTCCAATTTTTTCTTCTCTTTTATTTACATTCCTTATACGCTGATTTATTTTTATTTATTATGATTTATTTATTTATTTATTTTTACATTCCTTATACGCTGATTCTAATAGTTTAGATTCGCAGAAACATCCATATTCTGCCATTGTGCTAACTTCACAGTACTATTAAGAAATGCTAGTTTTCTGCTAATTTCAGATCCTGCTTTTAGATCGGACAAATATGGCTACATTTTTATGATACAGTGATCCCTCGTTACAACGACAGCATTTGTTCCAAAAGACCTCGCCATTAAAATAAATTAACTGTTGTACAGAATAGTTAATGAGCAGATTGATATGTAAGAAAGGCATCACGAAAACGTGCCTATATAATTTTGACCCCTTTGAACCCCACTTTTATACAGTAAAACTGGGGTTTACAAGGGTATACATCATTTTTCTTATTTCTGATCAAAAACATAGATGGTGGGTACTCGTTAGAACCGCCTCGACGAGGCGGTTCTAACGAGTACCCAAAATTTATGTTTTGAGCAGAAATATGAAAAATATCAGAGTTTTTATCTGAAAATTTTCGGTTTTTGGAGGTGAAATTTTCTATATATTTGAATAGGCGTGTTTTCATAATGTCACGTTTTGGTCTTATTTCCTCATAGAACATATATTTTGGATATTTGTTAGAATCGCCTCACTGAGACGTTTCTAACAAATATCCAAAACATATGTTTCTTAAAAGTATTAAATTCTACAGTCTTGCATAATTTGTGACTAATTGTTATCTGTTAAGCACTGGTTTCGTGACAAATCTTCTTAAAATTGTCATTACAACGAATTTTGTCGTTGTAGCGAGTGTCGGTATAACAAGGGTTGTCTGTATTGTGTGGCAATTCTTGCAAATCTTCTTCACTATGTGAGATTCGCAGAAACTTTTTTTTCTCATTTGTTTCTTAAAGTTCATTACGAAAACACGCCTATTCAAATGTATTGAAAATTTCACCACCAAAAAAAACCTAAAAGTTTTCCGATAAAAAATCTGATATTTTTCATATTTCTGCTCAAACCATAGATTGTGGGTACTCGTTAGAACCGCCTCGGCGAGGCGGTTCTAACGAGTACCCACAATCTATGCTTTTGAGCAGAAATGAGAAAAATAATGTATACCCCTGTAAACCCCAGTTTTACTGTATAAAAGTAGGGTTTAAGGGGGTCAGAATTATATAGGTATGTTTCCGTGATGTTAATGTAAAATAAAACTATTAAAGGTTGCCTTTTGAAACAAAGAGCACACTACGGATAGAAAATGGCAGTCTATTTATAGTCGCTTTTCATAAGCTTGTTAGAGCTTTTTTGTGACATAACGAAAACGATTCTCGGACCAGGAGCTTAATTACTTTTCCGCAGCTTTCATTATTATGCCTGAATTCTGACCGTCACAATATTCATTGACTTCCAAATTTGGTCCAAAATAAAAGATAAGCTATAGACTGACAGAATACAAGAAAGAAAGGGTCTTTTGGCATGTTTGGCTCTTTTCTGCTCTTGAACACATGTACCCTCATTTTGGAGGAAAGTAAACAGAAGAAAAAAGAAGTTTACCAGGTCTGGGTTTTCAAACATAGCACGTTTAAATTTATGATTGACAAAGTCAGACTTGGTCTGTAACTAAATAAATTATGTTTTGTGTAAAACTGACATACATTCAAACAGTTAGATCTATCACGAAATTAAGAAGCATAGCCCTTCGCCCCAGTATACGTTTTGCTGGTTCCAGTCCACACCATCCTAACTAGTATCCTTCTCTCTTAAGACTATATACATATATTTACAAGAAAGCAATGTGGATAAAGTGTCTTGCTAAAGGATACAACACTAGGGCAGTTGCGGGATCCGAACTCGGTTCCTCCTGGTCTCAAATCCGATGCGTTACCACTGCTCTGCGCTGCCATTATCAGTCAGATTTGTACTTACTGATTATGCCCCTTTAAGATTTGTTCGACAGTACAGCGGGTTTTCGTGCACTTCAATGAAAACAGTGCTAACCCTGATCTGAGTATATACTGTTCGCCAAAATTCATTCCGTTTGACAATAGGCATAACTGCGGTTTTACTTTGTTTAACCTACAGGCAGTTCAGTACATCAATTAACATAGTTCTTACGTATGGAACTGCAGGGAAGAAATGGGCTTATATTTATAGCATCTTGAGAACATCTCCACTTGATAAACAACGTTAGAAAAGGACCCTAATATCATATTGGAACAGCGATGCCCAGATCAGCCTTGAGCATCTATGTGGTATGGCAATGGCATTTGCTATTGCATTACGTTAGAAGTCTATGTAACGTTTACTGATGTTTCCCTCAAACATATTGTCAAAACATGGTTATGAGGGGCTTAGGGTTCTACATTGTGTGTGTGTTTGGGGGTTCGGGCGGGGGCGGGGGGGGGGCAGTCAGAATTTTGCAGTTTTTAAACAAGCTTTTCGAGTTATTTGTTACATGTACTTCTAGCAGCATTTCGTACTGCATAAATCTGTTGTGATATGATTATAACGAAAAGCTTTCTGATTTTCGACATTATATGGTTAACCCATTTATGCCTAGCGTTCCATAAAAGGGACATTGGCAAACAGTGTAGGCCATGATCAGACGTCGCAGAACGCGGCGTCGGATCATGGTCTACACTGTTTGCATTAAATACAGGGATTTTTAGGAAACGTGAAAACAATAAAAACTAACCAGACACCCCTTATATTGGAAATGGACCAGTCTGAGGAGTGAAGGTAGTAGAGTCCATTTGGCATAAATGGGTTAAAAAAGCATGGTACATGTAGCTTTTGATAAGAGAGTTATCAGGATAAAATTGAGCCAGCGCACGATAAAACCAACAAATTGGCATGTGCACCAAGCGGAAATTCAGATCAGCATGGGCATCCGTGCAGTCTGATAAGAGTCTTCGCTTGCGCTCAATGGCTAGCTAAGGATCCAAGCTTTCTTTATACGGACAGCTCTGATCAGACTGGGCGGATGCTCAGACTAGCCTGAGTCTTCGCTGGGCACACAAGCCATTTTGTTGTTTTGTCGTGCGCTGGCTCAAATGTGTTTTCTTATTTCTCCACAAAAACATATGTTGGGATACTCATTAGCAGCGCCTCTTTTATTTCTCTGTGAGGCGTTTGTAATGAGAACCCATAACATATTTTTATGGTTTTATGGAGAAAAAAAAAAAACTATAAAAAAAATCTGGTGAAAAAAAATGTCTTATCTAGAGTTATGCCAAAGAAGAATACACTTTACACAGACGTGTTATCGTAATTCTACAGCCTCCATTGATTCTGTACTCGGACATGGAAGCCCTGATCAGACTGTGTGAATCTGGGTCTTCGTTTCTTGTGTTGGACACCATTAACAGCAAATGCGGGTCACCATAAATAGAAAATATTGGTCAACTTAAAACAGCAAATGTTGATCACCATAAACAGCAAATTTTGGTCATCATAAACAGCAAATATTGGTAAACATAAACAGCAATGTTGATCACCATACACAGTAAATGTAAGTCACCATAACAGAAATGTTTGCCACCTTAAGCAGCAAATTGTGGTCACACAAACAGTAACTGTTGGTCAAACATAAACAGCATATGTTGGTCACAATAAATAGCCAATGTTGTCATCCTAAACAGCAAATGTTGGCCACCCTAAACAGCGAACGTTGGTCAACATGTACCAGAAAAACTGGTAACACTAAACAGCAAATGTTGGTCACAATAAACAGCAAATGTTGGTCACCATAAACAGCAAATGTTTGTTAACAATAACCAGCGAATGTTGGTCACCATAAACAGCAATGTTGGTCACCATATAGAGCAAATTTTGGTCAGCCATAACTAGCAAATTTTGGCCACCATAAACGGCAAATGTTAGTCACCATAAATAGCAAATATTGATTACATAAACAGCAAATGTGTGTCACCATGAAAAGTAAATGTCGGTCACCATAAACAGCAGATGTTGGTCACCATAAACAGCAAATGTTGGTCATACAAACAAATGTTGGTCACCATAACCAGCATGCGTCAAGATGGTCCAGCTGTTGTGAATCATATTCATCCCAAGTATTCGGATAGATAGGTCCGAGCAAAAAATGAAGACCCAGATCAGATAGCGGCGTCCGATCGGATCGTAAACTATTTGCCACTCATCACCACATAATGAATTAGACTCGTTAAAATTTTAGGACAAGTGTGTAAGGAGAGAAAGTATCAGAATACTTAGGGTAAATACGGTATCCTCTTGGTCCTTTTTATATTATACATGAACACTCGTGTCCATGAGCAGCGGTGTTCCTGATTCATCCTGTGAGCATGCACAGGTTGGACTTCGCCTTCACTGTTCTCACAGATCGTAAGGTATTTTTCACGTAACGCAACTTTTATCTCGTTGTAACCGATAGCTAATTAACATAGACAAAAATGCATAAATAGCATTGTGGCATCCAAAATGAACTGTTGTTTATAGCAAATTAAACAAGTTAATGCTATGATAGACCGCAAATTGTGCAAAAAGTACATCTAAACGCATTCCAGTTAACTGAGCCGCAACTTCATGTGCGGCCAACAAGACTCAAACTAAACTAGACTGCGCATCCGCGCAGTCTATTTTGAGTCTTCGTTGTCTGCATGAAGAAACTTCGAATTCTTGGTTATCCAGAATGCTCCCAGTGAAGATTCTTTGGGCGCAGATGTCCAAAGGTACATAGTCTGACGTTCGGCTGCTCAACTAGATTCTCAAGCAAAACAAAAGCATTCCATGTTAACCAGATGCTTCAGTCTGCACAATACATCAAAGTATTCAGGAGTGCTTGTGTGGTGTAATCGAAACACTGAGAGCGCTGATGGGGCGTGTCCTAAAATTCTATAGGGCTCTAGAACCGATTGGAATTTAATTTAAAAATAAAGTTCTTTTCACGTGCCCGATGATTGAAAAGGTTCTTTATGGTGTTTAGTAGGACTGAGGCTCGGGTTACGGTTTTTATTCAATGCCATAGGAGTATTCATATTTGTCCGCCGATATTGTACTCAATATGATTAAACCCTCTTTAAAATTTGAAGTATTCTTTTGTTTTGTTTATCAACTCGCTATTTATAAGCATCCGATTGTATAAGGCTGATATGTCTGAATGTTGACTTAAGCGTTATCAATGATAGCAGGGAACTATTTATTAGGTAGTTATGAGGTTAGTAGTAACAGAAAAAGAGGTCGTTGAAATGTTTGACGACCGCCCCAAAATGATAGTGTACTAATATGAGAACTCATGTCGCTGTCGATACTAAATGCCGTTTCGAACTCAAACTTGTTTAGTCAATTCCGTGGCGCACTTTTGTGACAGTAACCGTCCTTGAAAGTGAGTCCACTCTTCATAAGAGATATCTTGCACACAAGAAATTATCACTCCGACGCAAGCGCTATTGCTGATTGGATCCGAAAACAACATGTGTCCTATAACTTCCGGTGAAGTGGGGCGGGGTGGGAACTTAATAACAACACGCCGCGAAAGATACGAGTATTTCAAAAGTTCCGCTTATCTTGCCTCAATTTTTTTATTATTATTATTATTATTATTGTGCAAATAATGATGCAGTAAATGTTCAACGATCAGTCTGTAGTAGAACGATATTTTTTATTTTTAGATAACTAGCCAGCGCCACTCACATACAGTCACTCTCGTAATCTCGAAGTCCAAGGGACTCTCTGAAATATTTCGAGATATCCGTACCTCGATATATCAGACTTGCATAATTGAGTAAAAAATAAATCGAACAACCACATTTCACAAATGAATATATAATTTGACTTGATGTTAGAGATATATTGAAAATATTGTGGAAAAGAGGGGAAATTGCTCTTTTTCACCATATTCTGTTACCTGTTGTTAGATTTCCATGCTTAAACAAGGAGATGATTATCACTTCGAGATAAGCGGTTATTCGAGATAAGCGAAGTCGAGAGTCGACTGTGTATTCTTTCAAAAACAGTTCTTTTAAAAACAAGGAACAACTGAGAAAAAAGAAAGAAGATAGCTCTCAGTTTTGTCTGTTTGTGCGCACTTAAAATGGGTAATGCCACGTTGCACAAATCCCCTAGCGTCGACTTGCGCGCAACGCTTTTACCAGACTATTGGGATGGGTTTAATTGTCCCAAAGGACCAGATAATATAATCTAAACAGCAACGAAGGACGCGGAGACATTTTACGGCCCCATACCACATTTAAACACCTGGGCCCAGTTGTTCAAAGCATCGTTAGCTTAACGAGTATGTTAGTGGTCAAAATGTTTACTGTTCTAGATATTAAAATATCTAATTCACAGGTATTTTTGCTGAAAAAATGTGAGTAGCTTTTGCAAAAGCTATTCACATTTTTTCAGCAAAAATATAAGCGTATATGCCATATTTAATGATTCAAGTTTTAACGATACGTTAACTTACGACATCGTTAGTTTCGAACAACTGGACTCAGACGTATTGAAATCAAATATGTTGCGTGAAAATATGACCTTTGGAAACAAGGAACAGATGGAAGGAATGAAAGCATTCTATAATTTCAACCATTGCTTCGGCTGTCAGGATCTAGATAAAACTTAGGAAAAGTAGCTGATTGCAAAATTAGTATAGATTCTGTTTTGCATCAAAAGAAAAATTAATGTTTCTTATTCTAATCTTTTAAATAAATGCTATTTTAACTAATGTGTTCACTTCTGCTGTTCAGTGGGTGGGAGCCCCAGCTTTGATTTACAGAATATTTTCACCCTTACAAAAATTAGCAGACAACATTCTATTTTTTCCGAGGAAACAATATTTGGCTTTTCATGTGTATCGTCTGCTAGGCAGACAAATTACATGAAACGCCAAGCCTTATTTTCTCTGAAAATATAATACAAATAAGAAAATTAAAATGTCGTCTGCTGCAGTTGTGATCAGCACTTTAAGGGTTAATGAATTTGTACTTCATACGATGTAATCACTGGGAGTATTGAGCGGAATAACAAAATAAAAGTGGTAGTTTTTAAAACGTCAATTCATCATATTTTTCAATTGAATCTTATACATGACTGATTTTTACCTATGGGAAAGTGCAATGGTTCAACCGCAACACTTTCCACACAATAAGATTTAATAAAAACTCAACAAAACAATAGTTGCATGAAAGCTAAAACCCTGAATAATTTGGTTAGATAAAAACTAATATACGGAAAATTTGGGTGGGTGAAAACTGATAAATATACTGAAGAATTCTGTGAGATAAACTAATATAATTAAGATTCAGTTGGATGAAAACTAACACACTGAAGAATATGGTTAGATGAAAATTAATAGTGGAAGAATTCGGTCAGATAAAAAACTAATACATTGAATAATTCGGTTAGATGAAAACTAATACATTGAAAAATTTAGTTGGGTGAAATACACTGAAGAATTCAGCTGGGTGAAAATTAATACACTGAAGAATTCGGTTAGATGAAAACTAATAGCCTGAAGAATTCGGCCAGATAAAAATAATACACTGAATAATTCGATTAGATTCAGTAATTAACTGAACAATTCAGTTAGATGAAAATTAAATACATTGAAGAATTCGGTTAGATGAAAACTTTACACTAAAGTATTCTGTTAGATGAAAACAAATACACTGAAGAATTCGATCAGCTAAAAACTAATACACTAAATAATTCAGTTAGATAAAAACTAATACGCTGAAGAATTCAGTTCGGTGAAAACCAACACACTGAAGAATTCGGTTAGATGAAAACTAATACATTGAATAATTCGGTTAGATGAAAACTAATACATTGAATAATTCGGTTAGATGAAAACTAACACTCTGAATAATTCGGTCAGATAAAAACTAATACATTGAATAATTCGGTTAGATGAAAACTAATACAATGAAGATTTCAGTTGGGTGAAAACTAGTACACCGGAGAATTCAGTTGGGTGAAAACTACTACACTGAATAATTCGGTTAGATGAAAACTTATACATTGAAGAATTCATTTGGGTGAAAACTAGTACACTGGACAATTCAGTTGGGTAAAAACTACTGCACTGAATAATTCGGTTAGATGAAAACTAATACATTGAAGCATTCAGCTGGGTGAAAACTAATACAATGAAGAATTCGGTTAGATGAAAACTAATACTCTGAATAATTCGGTTATATGAAACCTAAAACACTGAAGAATTCGGTTGAATGAAAACTAATACACTGAAGAATTTGGTTGGATGAAAACTAATACACTGAAGAATTCGGTTGGATGAAAACTAATACACTGAGAAATTCGGTTGGATGAAAACTAATTCACTGAAGAAGTAGTTTGGATAAAAAACTAATACACTGAAGAATTTGGTTTGATGAAGACTAATACACTGAAAGATTTGAGTAGATGAAAACTAATGCACAGAAGAATTTGACTGGGTGAAAACTTATATACTGAAGAATTTGGTTAAATTAAAACTAATACACCTGGAGAACTTCATTGGATGAAAACTTATAGGCTGAAGCATTTTACTGCATGAAAACTAATATCCTGAAGAATTTTACTGGATGAAAACTAAAACCCCTAAGTAACTTCGTTGGATGAAAACTAATATCCTGAAAAATTCTATTAAATGAAAACTAACGCCCTGATTAAATTTACTGGATGAAAAATAATATCCTGAAAAATATATGTTGGATGAAAATCAATACCCTCAATAATTTTGGTTAGATGGACACTAATACCCTGAACAATTCGTTTGGGTGAAAACTACTACACTGAAGAATTTGGTTAGATGTAAACTAAATCCCTGAACAAAATTTGGTTGGATGAAAACCAAAACACTGAAGAATTCGGTTTGATAAAAACTAATACACTGAAGACTTTGGTCAGATGACATTGAAGAATTCGGTTTGATAAAAACTAATACACTGAAGAACTCGGCTGGATAAAAATTAATACTTCGAAGAATTTGGTTGGATGAAAACTGTTACCCTGAAGAATTCGGTTGGATGAAAACTACTACATTGAAGCATTCTTTTGGATGAAAACTAATACACTGAATAAATTGGTTGGATAAAAATACACTGAAGATTTCATTTGGATAAAGTCTAATACACTGAACAATTAGGATGAAAATAAAACCTTAAAAAAAGGGCTTGGTTGAAGCTTAAATTCAGAATGCATATGTAATTCGGTTGTCTGAAAACTTACATCTCAAAGAATTTTGTTTGATGAAAACCAAATCCGTGAACAATTTGGTCGGATGAAAAGTACAACGCTAAATAATATGGTTGATGAACTGCCACGATACTTTTGACAATTCGCACGATACTTCCAGTGGTAATACATTTAATTTTCCTTTATAGATCGAACATCTGGAGAATGATAAAACCCAGAATACAATTGGTGGCAGCGCTGTTTTAAAATGATTACTAGACTGCAAACAGTGCATTAAAATGATGACTGGAAGAATAGATGATGGATGAATGGATGAATTTACAATTTATGTCTCGTTCAATAACGTATTTACCATAAGCATTTGTACACCTCTATTTCTTATGGGCCACCACATGAGAAAACATACCTTCTGACATGTTCGACCGATGAAGACTCAAATCAGCCTGCGCAACCGCGCAGTCTAATCAGAGTGTCTATTATGCGCAAGAAGAAATTTTGAATCCTTTGCTTTCTAAAATGCGTCTAGTGAAGATTCTGATCAGACTGCGCAAGCTGATCGGAATCTTCGCTTGGCGCACATATGCGAAAACATACCTATATAAGTCTGACCCCCTTAAACCCCACTTTTACATAGTAAAACTGGGGTTTACTGGGGTATACATTATTTTTCTTATTTCTGCTCAAAAACTTTAATTGTGGGTACTCGTTAGAACCGCCTTGTCTATGTTTTGGGCAGAAATGTGAAAATATCAGAAATTTTTATTGGTGGAAAAGTTTCAGTATATTTGAATAGGCGTTGTTTTCGTAACGGTTGCGTCTTTAATAATTCTATAGTATTTACCCTAAGTTTTAGGACAAACAGGTCTGAGGAAACACTGCAGACGGCGTACTGTAATGATGTGATCGTAAAATTATGATATGAAACATGAATAAGCCGTAACGTCCTAAAATGTCCCAGCGAAGATTCAGATCAGCCTGCGCATACGCGTAGTCTGATCAGAATCTTCAAATTGCACATTCTGAATAGCCAAGGATACAAAGTTTCTTCATGCGGACAACGAAGACTGAACAGTCTTCGTGGTTGCTCAGGCTGATTTAAGACGTCGTTGAGCGCACATGTGAGAAGGTACTTTTTCTTACGTAGCAGCAAAAATTTACTTTCGTTTCAATAACTAGAGAAATACATATAATTCCTACCGCCAATTCTCTTCAGAATAAAACGTAAACCAGCCGTAAAAAAGTTTAGAAGAAGAAGTCCGTATATAGAAGAAATGTTCGAATTTCAGCATCATTTCAAGACAGCTGGCACCAACAATGAAACAAAATCAATGACGCATGCCATGTGAAAAAAGACTTATCACCTATGCGGACAGTGATGGCAGTGATAAGATTGTGCAGATCAAGACATTCATTGTCCGCTTAATGTTTTTTTCTCCAAGTAGTCGGATACACCTCAAAGGCAAGTTAAATAGTAAGTTGGATACACCTCAAAAGCAAGTTAAATTGTAAGTCGGATACACCTCAAAGGCAAGTTAAATAGTAGTCGGATACACCTCAAATGGAAGTTAAATAATAAGTCGGATACACCTGAAATGGAAGATAAATAGTAAGTCGGATACACCTCAAATGGAAGTTAAATTGTAAGTCGGATACACCTCAAAGGCAAGTTAAATAGTAGTCGGATACACCTCAAATGGAAGTTAAGTTGTAAGTCGGATACACCTCAAATGGAAGTTAAATAGTAAGTCGGATACACCTCAAATGGAAGTTAAATAGTAGGTCGGATACACCTCAAATGGAAGATAAATAGTAAGTCGAATACACCTCAAATGGAAGTTAAATTGTAAGTCGGATACACCTCAATGGCAAGTTAAATAGTAGTCGGATACACCTCAAATGGAAGTTAAATAGTAAGTCGGATACACCTCAAATGGAAGTTAAATAGTAAGTCTGATACACCTCAAATGGAAGTTAAATTGTAAGTCGGATACACCTCAAAGGCAAGTTAAATAGTAGTCGGATACACCTCAAATGGAAGTTAAGTTGTAAGTCGGATACACCTCAAAGGCAAGTTAAATAGTAGTCGGATACACCTCAAATGGAAGTTAAATAGTAAGTTGGATACACCTCAAATGGAAGTTAAGTTGTAAGTCGGATACACCTCAAAGGCAAGTTAAATAGTAAGTCGGATACACCTCAAAGGCAAGTTAAATAGTAAGTTGGATACACCTCAAAGCCAAGTTAAATAGTAAATTGGATACACCTCAAATGGAAGTTAAATAGTAAGTCGGATACACCTCAAATGGAAGTTAAATAGTAAGTCGGATACACCTCAAATGGAAGTTAAATAGTAAGTCTGATACACCTCAAATGGAAGTTAAATTGTAAGTCGGATACACCTCAAAGGCAAGTTAAATAGTAGTCGGATACACCTAAAAGGCAAGTTAAATAGTAAGTCGGATACACCTCAAAGGCAAGTTAACTTGTAAGTCGGATACCCTCAAAGGCAAGTTCAATAGTAAGTCGGATACACCTCAAAGGCAAGTAAAATAGTAAGGTAGATGTCCAGGAAGAGCCACAATCACATTAAATAGCCTTAGAATGGCATCATGACGAAGTGAAAACACCATGACGGACAGCACCCACAGTACAAACCAATGAGAAACAAAGCAACAACCTCCCTCTTCCCCAAGAGGTGATCCTTGGTTCAAGACAGTAAACACTACCGAGGGGTTTAAATACAGTCAAACCTCAATAGCTCGAACATCGTTGGGACCATAGAAATTTGTTCGAGACATGGGTAGTTCGAGCCACTGAGGATTAATCATGATGCCGTGAGGAAGCAAATGTCGATAATTTAGGAAGTATTTTTTTATCTTCTATGCAATAATGGTATGTTGAGTATAGTCTTTAGAATCGCCTCAATAAGGCGATTCTAAAGAGTATACACAGCATATTATTTCTTGATGAAATAAGAAAATTTCCTGAAATATTTGTTTTGTGGAGCTATTGGAAGAATTTCTTAGGGACTCAAAAACAAGTTCGAATTAGCAACAGTAAACGAGTCAATCGGGGTTCGAGTTATTGACGTTTTACTGTAGATTTTGCTGGCATCAGATCTTTACCTTAGGTTTAAACTTCAACAAAAGTTTGTCTCTCTTCTCAAGATAGTCCAAGATAGGCTGGCCAGAGGAAACAGTGAAGACCTAGATCAGACGCCGCGAACGCGTCTGATCTGGGTCTACACTGTTTGCCACTCACCCAGAGGTGTAAGACATATTAAAGGGGAATTGTTCAAATTTAGGACCAGTATGGTAAGGAAAATCTTTGGAACCCAGGCTCACGTAAAAGTTTGAGTGGTCGAAGCGTTGGCTTCGTAGTGCCTGCCGCTAGGTTTTAGAAACTGGGTAAGAGGTTAAGGAGGTCGAATATTTAGGTTAAATACAGTATATCAACGATCAAAAAGCCATGACCATACTGAGGGAACGCACATGTTTATCAAAGAGCTAAACTAGTGTCAACACTTAAGAAGTTCTATGGGAGGTATCCAATATGGCTGTTTCAAAACTTATGCCTGATGTTTTTCGCCACAGTCCAGCCGTGCAAAAACAGACTTTCTAAACCCGGACATTCCTATTCCCATATTTTCCTAAATCTTCGTTCAGTTCGATAGGCATGGTGGGAGAAGCATGCTTACCAAGTAATGCTTACTTTCAATGGACGCCTGGTTACACCCAATTTATTGTGAGTCCGTTTTTGTTTGTCTGAACATTCCTAATTTTGTCTTTGTGAATATCGACTATGATTTTCCGAAATACGATTTTTGTATGTTGACATCAAACTCACATTTATCTGGCATTTCGCTGTCCGCTTATGCATATAATGACCCTTTTCACACGGTAAGGCCCCAGTAATACTGAATGACCCTGGGAAGCAAAAAACGGATTCAACCTTTATCACTCTCTTGGCTAATTCAGCAGACGACAAATTGATAATTTTTTTTCTTATTTTTACCAGAAAACAGGCTTTGACATTTCATACAAATTGTCCCCATTGGAGACAATTTGCATTTGTCTCCATTGGAGACAATTTGCTTGATATATCAAAACTGTTTTTTTTTTTCTGTAAAAAAAAAAAAAAACAATAAGAAAATATATCAAAATGTCGTCTGTTGGAATTTTTAATCGGAGTGCTAAGCGTTAAAGGTTGACACCTGAGCTTCTTCAGATATAACCTGACATTTCGGTATAATCGAATATTATTTCTCAACGAAATGCAGCTGCACATTGTTTGTTATAAAATACTACTGACATCCGGATATCAACGTATAACTGGAAGAAATATTGTCTGAATAGTTAGGTTTACTAACTAGGTAAACTAGACTACGTAGGAAAGTTTGGTCAAGGAGGGTACTTTTGTTATCATTTAGATTTTGATTGTAACTTACAAAGCGTTATAACTTAACGGTTTATTCGCATTTTATGTAGCCTTGTGATTGACAAATAAATTTATTTCAGAATAAGTATAGGCATAGTCCTCAGACTCTCATTGGTAACATATATTGTGATTTTGACATTGAATGTCAGAAGACTTCTTCTAATTAATGCTATGGAGACCTATAATCAAAATAGCAGTCGCTGAAAAATCTATTTGGAACAAAAAGCGATGTTCCTGTGATAGTTGTTACATTCATAGCAGCTCAGGTATCAACACTATAAAAATTCCCGTAGATTATACGGTTAATACTGGCAACTGGCTGCCAGCGCCTTTACCGTTAATATATACGGAGGCCCGTAGAACTTTTGAAGGAATTACCTCGTAGGCTGGGGTAAGGATTGGTAAGCTTAAGATACGGTGCGTTTGCTCAGATCCCTGCTATGTCATATACGTTACCTACCTTGCCCTACACTGCCCTACCATGCGTAATTATTACTTAATAATTTACAGGCGCCCGAAAAATTTATGAACTGACAGCCAGTTGCCAGTATTTACCATAAAATCTTCGGGATCGTTTTACAGTGAACCTTTAAGAGGACTAGATACACGTGGTAGAGGTTCCGCCATTTTACAAGAGAGACAACTTTGTGACTTCCGGTTTGCTTGCTGGCACATAAAGTCCCTTCTAAAAACAGTCTACTGTAAAAGGAAATGGCTCCCAAGGGTAGTCAATTATTTCCTTTCAGAGTACTTTTCAGAAGGCAGGCAAAAAATAGTCTCCCTTAGGTGGATGGATTTTAACCCAATCCCTGATATAGGTGGATGGATTTCAACCCATTTAAGCCTAGCGTCCCATTAAAAGAGCCATTGGCAAACAGTGTAGAACGCGGCGTCTGACCAGGGTCTACGCTGCTTGCGTTAAATTCGGAAATTTCTACAAAACATGATAATGATAAAAACTAACCAGATACCCTTATATAAGAAATAGACCTTTCCAAAGAGTTAAGGTAGAAGATTCAACTCTAATTTCAGCCAATCAGATTACTTGATCCAGGTTGTTGATATAAATTCACATACTGAATGACTAACAGTGCAGATCCAGATCAGTTGGCTTCTTCAGAAGCCAGCTGATCTGGATCTACACTGTTTACAAAGGCAAGGAATATTCGGGTTCAGCAGGACCAGGATTAATAGACATAGTCTATTCCCTAAATATTTTGATGTGGTTATATCTTGAATCTCTTGTCATACTATCAGTTTGCCATGTGTTCATTTAGTTTACCATTCATATCCGATCGTTTAGATCGACTGTCCATAGTGATCAGACATGAGCTGTAACTATTTGCTCTTAATACCAGCTTTTGAACTAGTCACATTCGAAATGCCGTTCAAGTAAACATTGTAATGCTAGAACCTGCTCTGAGTAGCAGGACTCAACGGAACGAGAGAGACTACTCACTCCAAGCCAGGGATATCAAAAATAAACTAGTGTCAACACTCAAGTAGTTCTATGGGAGGCATCATGACCTTGTCAATTGCTACAATGCTGCTGTTTCCAGACTTTATTTGGTGTGTTTGCCACAGCCAAGTCATAAACATACTTTTTAAACCCCGGACATTGCTGTTCCCGTAGTCTCCAAAATCTCTGTTAAGGCTGATAGGTATCATTGGCGAAGAATGCTTTATAAGTAATGCTTACTTTCCATAGACGCCTGATTACACCTAATTTATTTTGGACCTGTATTTGTTTGTCTGCACATTCCAAATTTTGTCTTTGTTTATATCGACTTTATGATTTTCCGAAATACGATTTCGGTATGTTGACCTCGGACTCATTCACACTGATTTCACGATTGTATACAGCGAAAAGGTCTTAATTATATTCTAAAACGTACATTGTTTGTTTGTTTGTGTTGAGGTTTTACGGCCCAGTCAACCCAATGGGGTCATGTCGAGAGCGGTCAGTTTACCTAACCACACGTTTACTGGGCAGGCTTAGTCCTCTAAGCGGTTAACCAGTATTGTGCACATTCTTTCGCCAGAAACTGACAACTGCCCTTCTTGAATCAGCGGAAGGGAGAGAATGACCGTAGAAAATATTTCATGATCAATCTCCACGAAAGAATGTTGCCGACCTCGGCGGGGGTTGAACCCGCGACCTCCTGGTCTCCAGTCGGACGGCGCATCCAACTGAGCCACGAGGCCGGCAAAACGTACATTACAATTTCTCAAAAGTTTTAGCATAAACTCATCATTTCCTCACCGACGTAATGCCAGATGATTTACGTATCGTATTAACCCTAAGTATTCGAGCATCTTAACTTCTCACCATATCTATACTACTAAATATGCTGATTTGTCGAGATAACGGATAACCAGTGGGTTTTCAACACTGATTCATCAGAATATTGCTTGTATTGATAATATCGATTTGAAATTTGTGGAATTTTGTTTGCTTTTTTTCTCATTTTTTTTAATTTAAAGACAATCTGTTTATTCTCCCAAAGTATCGGACATACCCTGATAAGTCACATGACAAAACCTGATTGCGAATTTTCTACCTATAAATAGATTCAGCGCACAATTTTAGACGACATTTGTCGTCTGCTTTTTTTTTAAACAAACGTTCGCTTGAAAAGACGTTTATTTGTAAAGCTGAAAGACTGAATGTCAAACAGCGTAGATTCAGATGAGGCGGCTCATTATGAACCGTCTAATCTGGATCTATGCTATTTGCAAAAGTCTATTATTATCGCCTGAGGCAGTGATAGAGTTAAATGTAAAGGTGTTTTGTGCAAAACCAAAATGCATCTGAGATGAACAGCTTGTGTACCCTTGCAATTTCATGCAAATCTTATCAAAATCGAATAAAAAACTTAGAAAGTTAATGCTGTTTACCCAGCAAACACACAACGTCGCAACAACGTTGCAGCGACGTTGTAATGACGTTGTTGCGACGAAATTTGCTGTTTAAAGCTTTTAAAACCATTATCACGGATGCAGCCATTTTAAATAGTTTTGCAATAGCAATTCTGAAATCCATTAATCGCGATAACTTTCTTATTTTGTATTCCAATTGTGTTTAAAATAGCATCAAACGCATGATTTGTCAAGATCTATTATTCAAGTCATATTCTCAAACGTTGCATTCCCTTTCTAACACTTTCGCTGCCAATGACGACTGCAGTCACTTGCCGTTCGCTGATATCGGCAACTGATGTCGTCCACTGAGGGAACTGTCTTTTATCCTAACATAGCACACAATTTAAGTGAGATAACTCCTCAAAACTATATATCATAATTTTCAGGAATGAATGCGCTTTACAGTGATATATAATATGCGACTGACTCCGTGAAAGAAAGTAGTAAAAGTAGCAATGTAATAAGAATTCGTGACTATGAGAAGGAAAGTAATAAATACAATAAAAAATGTCCAGTGGTAACTGTTTGCCGGCAGAAAAAAGCTCTAAATACGAGGGGCATTTTTTAACAAGTGGCAACAACCCGATAAAATCCCGGTTAGCTCGTGCATATACATGTGTTATATATCATTGGAAAGGGTAAAGCTTTGCCGTCACGGTTGTATGATTTTTGCAGGATTATTGAATGCCAAATGAAAATACACGTACTTGAAAGCTACATGGTAATTTATACTGGTAGAAAAATGGACGAATATCAGGGTGACTTTAGAGAAGAGCAAAGATAGTATTGCAAAATTCGCGGATTACTGGGTAAAAGCGCATCAGAAATTAAGTCTGAATTGGATACAGTGTACGGAGAGAATACTCTTCCATATAGAACAGTTGCCAGATGGATATCTTATTTTAAAGGGGGTAGATCTAGTGTAAAGGCGAGGCCCGTCCGGATAGACCAGTTTCGGCCACCTCTGAAAATGATGTTGCCACTGTCCAATCTATTGTTCAGCAAGATTCACGATATACGGTGGAAGAGATAAGTAATTTATCGGGCTTGAGTTCGCCATATGTCTTTACTATCTTGAAAGAAAAATTAAAGCTATCCCTTATTTTCCCCCGTAATACTGAGCGAACAATTGGTTTGTACGGGTCTACTTTATAAGGCGTGGGGAGGTTTTAGAATTTTGCAGTTTTTATAACTGACCGTTTGTTCGTTGTTAGGCACCGTGGCCGCTCGCTGCAGGTTTTTTTTTTTCACGTTTTGTCCTGTTCATTATCCTATGGTTGTATTTAGTGAATCTCGTCTAGCACTGTGATCACCTTGTTTGGGAGCTGGTTCCTTTGCTTTTCTTTGGTTTGTTGCTTGTGTACTGTCTGTCTTGATTTGTTTGCTCTTTCTCTTGGCGTCATTGGTAGGCTATGCCTACCCAATGACACCAAGAGGAAGAGCAAATAAACCGACAGTATGTTCTGTAAATCTGGCTATTCCTGGACATCTCTACTTTTTTCGATTTGTTTGTTTCAACGAGCACTTTTTACAACATAAATCTGTGTCAGTGCGCTTAATAACAAAACTCTGCCTCAATTTTCCTTATTATGTTTCGAAAATGCAACGGCTTTCTTAATTCCAGGTAACATGTTTATTGTCACAGTCGCATTTTATAACCAGTTATTTTGACACTAGAGTTGTTTATAAGAATAAACACGGTGTGGACCACTACCTGTGTCACAGTCGCATTTTATAATCAGTTATTTTGACACTAGAATTGTTTATTAGAGTAAATACGGTGTTACTCACTACCACAGTTTATAATCGTGGGTTTTGTTTTTAGTATCGATAAACCGGTTATACAGGTAGCTGGATGAATTTCGATTTCAATGACAATATATTGAATTTGGCAAGTTTACTAGTTTGAAAATTTTATATAGTAATTTACACCTCCTGCATTTGATAACATTGCTTGGAAGCTGGAGGGGACGGCCCTGACTTTCTGGGTAATTCTGTTTTCTATTTTCTGTTGAAATGACGAAAATTGAAGCAAACATGCAATAAAGTGTCCCAGTGGTTAGGTTTCTGTGCAGTGGCGAGATATGTGGTAGAATATTGATCTATTATAGAGCGTGGACCATTTTGTAGTTTTCCGCTAATTTTTTGCTTATACTAAATCACTGTGTATAACGAGATACGTCAATTTGCGGTTTGGGCGAGCAGGTTGATTTCGGCAGTGAATAGTTACATTGGCTCGGTTTCTATTAAATATAATGATATTAAAGTAATCAGTACCGGATTGTCTGTGTGTGCGTATATTACATGTATCTGTTAAAAGCATTAAAGACAGGAAAATGTCCTAGCGTCGAGGTAGCGTATTGACAGGAAAATGTCAGTTATATAGGCGTGTTACTGGCAGTAAAATGCTGTAATGTATAAATAATATAGAGTTGTGGCAGAAAAAAAAAGCCGTGTGTGAGCTGTAACAAATTTATATGCTGTATTGTTGTTTTTGCATCACTGTGTGAAAACATGTATGTCCAAATCCCAGTTCAGCCGAGTAACATGTACTTAGCGTGCTATGTTATTTAAACCTAGGTTCCACTGTACAGTCATGGTTCTATGGGTTATACAGTACTGGTATGGTATAGTCTGTGCTATGATTGGCAACTACTACAGGGAATTGTCTGACAGTCCTGTTTATTCAACTTACAGTCATGGATATCACCGTGTGAACAGGAAGTGTTTGTTCATATACTTTACTGTTAATAATTTCATAAGCTGGAGATAATAGTTGGTTAAAAATGTAGTATAGAAGGAGTATCGTTTCATTGGAGGAGTATTGACAATTTGACTATCAAAAGTTGTAACAGCATCCATTGCCTGTGGACATACGTATTGGACCAGAGTATCTAATTACTGTAGATACGAACTGTGATTTGCTTTTCGCTTTATGGTGAATATCACGGTCTCGGTTAACCAAAGAAAGTCGACTTACAATCAGTTTATTTGACAAGATACCAAAGTTTGGCATCGCCGCAGGCAACTTTGGACGTTGAATGGTTATAAGGATTATCATTGGTTGGCACTTGTACGGTGACATGTCAAAAATGTATCTGAAATAACAAATATTACTATGTATTACTATAACCGAGGCCTAGTATAATCTCTCGATTCTTGGGCCCGTTCTTGTCTTCTTTCATTAAACTGGTAACGGTTGGCATGCGCAAGGGGGTAAGAGTAACAGTCAGGTTCAAATTTGGTTGGTTTATCGTTCCAAAAAATATTCAATCTCGACTTAAATTGGTAAATGCTACCAGATGAAATCACTTCCTTCGAAAGACTGTTCCATTCGTTTATAACTATTTGTGAAAACAATTGTTTCCCTAAGTCTAATCTAAACTGACGTTTAAAATGCTTTTGACTGTGACCTCTTGTTCTTATCATTGGTTGCAGGGTAAATAGTTTATCCTTTTCGCATTTTTCAGTTCCATTCAGTATTTTAAAAACTTCAATCATATCAGTTCTTGATCTCCTGTACTGTAGTGAGGGTAGTCATAATCCATTTCATTCTCTCTGTGTAATTTATGTGTCTTATATTGTGTAGCATACGTTGCACATTCTCCAACGATATACAATCTTTTTTATAATAACTGACTATACCGTAGAAGCATTTTCTATGTGAGGGCGAACGATTGAGTTATAGAGATTTAAAAGAAAACACTTTTATATAAATATTTGAATGTTCTTTTAATAATACCCGAGTTTCTATTTGCCTTGTTTATCACTGCTTTGATATGTGGCACAAACTTTAATTTATTATCGATAATAACCCCTAAATCCTTTTGTTCTTCAACTTTTTTTTAATCTGACCAGGTTCACCATTTACAGTCATATAATAAGAACTAAATGGTTGATCTCTATCTAGATGCATGTGGTTACACTTCTTATAATTACAATTTATTTGCAAGATGCCTGACCAGTTATCAACTCAAGATAGATCTTGTTGAACTATATTTGCTTCTTCCTGTGTGTTAAAAATAGCGTAAATTTTAGCATCGTCAGCAAAGCGTTTTACAAAACTGTGTACTACGTCAGGTAGGTCATTTATATATATTAAGAATAGGGTCGGTCCTAAAACAGTTCCCTGTGGTATCCCGCTGGACACATCTGCCCAATCTGATGAGGATCCATTAACTTGGACTCGTTGTTTGCGATTCTTTAGGAAACTTTCTATCAAGCATAAGACTTTTCCTTGAATTCCGTAACCTTTTAACTTCTTCAATAATCTTTGATGTTGCACTGTATCGAATGCCTTTTGAAAATCGAGATAAATGATATCGATATTGTTTTTGTTATCTAATTCATCAGTCCATTTTTTGCATACTTCTATAAGTTGTGTTACACAGGAATAGCCCTTTTTAAATCCATGTTGGTGTTTCGTAAATAGATTATTACTTTCCATGTGGTCCATAATTTTATCCCTAACATTTTTTTTCCATTAATTTATATACCACCGAAGTCAAGCTAATAGCTCTGTAGTTCTCTGTTGCAGTTTTAGGACCTTTTATGTAATGGTATTATGTTTGCCAATTTCCATCCATCAGGAATTTTCCCTTTTTGTAATGATTTTTTAAAAATGTTTATCAGGGGTCCCTTTATTACGTTGTTTCTACTAAAAGTTTAGGGTGGAAATTATCCGGTCCCTGGGATTTTGAAGTGTTGAGATGTTTAATATGTTTTCCATTAATTCTACCGTGATGTTAAAATTTTCTAAAGTGGTTCCTTCACATCTATTGTTAAAAGGAGGAATTACTGTTATAGTTTCTCTAGTAAATACGCTTACAACAAAATTGTTCAACATTTTAGCTTTCTGCAATCCATCAGTTATAATTTCCCCATTTTCTTCTACTAGGTTTCCAACGGATTATCTAGTTTTGATTCTTGATTGGACATAGTTCCAAAAAGCTTTCTTGTTGGTTTTATTATTCTCTGAAAGATGTTTCTCATATCCTCTGCCTTGCGCCAGCGAGTGGTGAAGTTAGTGTTAGCGTTAGTCACTAAAACATTTAACATTGAATTTATATGCGGTTAATATTAGTTGACCAAAATGACTAATGGTATATGTATATTAGCCATAGGAGAGATGTTAGTCCTCTCAAGGTGTTGATTTGCAAAACTTTCATTTAGTATTCTTTCTTGAATATTTTTTTTATTATTATTTATGTACATATTTTATGAATTTCAAAGTAATTTCAGTAATTTAAATAAAGAGATAATTCGAACAGAGTTGGTAACTTCTTCTTCTGATCTGTGTCTGTATTGTTTTATAGTCTTGTCATCAAGAGGTCGATACTGGTGTCATTATCTGAGGAACTGTCGAAATTGGTTTGTCTTCTTAGTGGTGTACTTGTCTGGAATCGGAATCGTCTCCGAAGGGCTAGTCTATTCCTTATAGGTCCAGGTGTATCAAAAATGAGACTATTCGAACAGTTGTCGGGACTGTTGGGTGGAGTTGAAATTACCACGTGGTGTACTGGACTGTCTTGTTGGTCTTCTGGTGGTTCGTCGTCGGAATCGTGTTGGGCATTTCTATCTATGTTTTGCTGACTATATGGATTTTCTGTTTTGTCTTTCTCGACGTCAAATAATTTTACTTGCATTGTAGGCTGTGTTTGGGTTTGTTGGTCTCTTTTGGTGGTGTCTCTGGGCTTGGTCGGTATTGGTTCAGTTTCCATAAGCGAGATGTTTGTCTCGGTGCTTTTTTCTTCGTATTCGGTTTGGACGCGTTTTTCTTCTGTTTTGGGCGTATCCTGTTCCATCGGTGTTGTTGTGGAAGCTGGTTCTTGTATTGGGATGATGGTGGAAGTTGTTTTTTCGTCGCTTTCTGTGTCTGAAGTGTCTTTTTTTGGTGGAAGTGGTTGTGCTGGCGAGGGAGGCCACGCTGTGTCAAGTATGTGTGGGCATGTTATCTTCTGGGCATCGGGTGAGAGATGCTGTCGGAAGAGATCCACGTTATGCATGAAATGTTCATTTTTAGGTATTTGAAAGAATGTCTCCACGTCCTGTATATTCTCAAAAGCTGTTTTCCAAACGGTGGTGCTGGTGACTCCCTTACTGGTAAATTTCTTGATCACTGTAGACGTAGCAAGATGCATATGGCTATACATTCTGTTCAATAATGGCTCCCTGTCGTTGGAAACAAATTTCCAAATTGGTAAGTTGCTGGTTAGCAGGACAGGTTTCCTGTACATTATTTCAGCATTCTTATTCTTAATGTTTATGTATGTGGCTTCCCCGCCTAGAATGTTTTTTTATAAGTCTCAGCCTCGGTCTGGTTTTGTAGCGTGAGCTCATTAACTAGTATAATAGTTTTATTCAAACACTCTTGAAACATAAAATCCTTTGATGTTATATATTGACCCACTTTATCCTTGTGTGGTACTTTGGACTCTAATACGTATGTTTTGCCGGCATTGCTTGCTCCCTGAAGATACAAAGTGTTCTTCTTTGGATGATACATGCGGATTATGGTATACATTTCCAAGGTGAATGTGAGTAAATCTATATTTTGCTCAGTGGTCCATGCTGTGAAAAAATTTACAGTGTCTTCATATGGCATTGTCTTCTGTCTTGAGTCATCGACGTTTTGCATAAACGTATTGAAATAACTCTGTGCGTCGTCTTGGAGAGTTAGTATGAACTCATACTCGTCCTGAGCCTTGCGGTATATTATGTTCCATTGTTGGCTCCTGATTAGGTCTTTGAGTTGATCTTGGTGGTTGGTATCATTGGCCTGGCTGGCTTCTTTCAAGAGCTGTAGCTTATCAGGGGTTTTGTAGGTCTTCATTAAGTGTAGGAGTTTCTCAATGTCTAAATACATTTTCGGTTTCTTTTTTTGTTGTTCCTGTTGGTCTTGAGATGTTGAAGGTTGCTGGTTGTCTGTCGGGTGTTGTTGTAGGTACATCTGGCTCTGTACTACTAACATTTTGATATTTTCTGAATTTGTTTCTAGGTATTTCTTGGGCTCTTTAAGTAGGTAACCAGCGAAGGCTGGTGGGGTCCTAACTTTTTGGGTGTACGTTTTACTCGGTTTGATTCCTGTTTGTAGTATTTTGAAGTTATAGTCTGCATTATGTGTTGATTGTTATTGTTCAGTTCTACCATTATGTGTATGTGGTTTCCATGGTATGTGCATTTTCGTCCTTGGTTCCATCATGGTGGGATAAGGCTACTTTGGAGTTATTGATGTACTTTTTTAATGTGTTATTCACTTGTCTGGAATGTGGGTCGAGTTTTGTGTAGATTTGGAGTGGTGTTGTCCATAATGAGATACAACAGTCTTCTATGCTGCCGTGGGTCTGTTTGTCATAGACTTGTAGTAGTGGTTGACCATTTTTCTGATTAATATAATTCCCCTGGTGATTCTGCTGGTGTATTTTGGGGGTTAAGGTCTCGGCTGTTAGTTCTGGTGGCAGCTCATCAAGCACAACGGTGTAGTTCACCTCTGGTGTGTTCTGTTTCTTGTTCATACTGAAACGATAGTTTTTAAGGTCTTGTTTAGATTTCGTAAGTATCACCGAAGAATCTTAGTGTCATGTTTGGTTCGTTGCTTGTTTCTGGTGTTGTGTTTTCTAATTTTGTTAGTCTGTCTAGTATTGGTGTTATTGATTCTGGTGTTGTGTTTTCTAGTTTTGTTAGTCTGTCTAGTATTGGTGGTATTGATTCTGTGTTTTCTCTTACGTCTTGTTGTGTGCTTTGTATTTTTTGTTTGAATACGTCTTTGACGTTGTCGATTGTGTTTGTTATTGTGTCTACTGTGTTGGATAGTGTTTGGACTGTTTCTGATTCATCTCTTATTGTACTTGATACGTTTTTTACTGTTCCTGTGACTGAATCTACTGTTTGTGTTATGTCTGCTATTTTGCTGAGCATTGTTTGTCTTGTGTCTTGTGCTATTTGTCTGGCATCATTTGCTATTGAGAATGCGTTGGATGTGATGTCTGTTGCTGCTGCTAAGTCTTCCCATAATGTGTTTGGTCTTATTTTTTGTTGTATTTCTGATATTGTTGCGTCTTGTTTTCTGTTTGTGCTGTCTTGGTGTTGGTTTGTTAGTGCGTTGTGTTGGATTGCTGTTTGTTGTTGTGTGTTTGTGATTTGTATCTGTTTTATGTCGTCTTGTTTTTATTTTTTTGTATGTTTTCTGTGTTTTGTTGTAGTTTTGTTGTTATGTATTGTACTTGTGGTGTTATTGGATGTGTTTCTGTTTCTTCTGGTTTTATTGTTGTTGGTGTTATTGGGAGTGGTGTGGGCAGGGGTTTTGTTGGTATTGTTCCTGGGGTTTTTAGGAGTACGTCTTTCATTCTTGTGATTTCGTCTTGTAATTGTCTTATTTTTTTTGAAAGCTTCTTGTTCATTTTGTATGATTAATTTGATTTTGATTGTGTTTTCATTTGACTGTAGGTCTGTTGCTGTTGCTTTTGCGTTTACATGGGGATTTGTTGCTGATAGATATGCGCAGTATGTTGTCCAGTTGTTCTTTTTTTTCTTCTTCGAAGTCATTCCATAGTACGTGGGCGTATCCCATGCTGTGGTCTATTTGCATTATTAGTGCTGTATTTGACTCTTTTAGTCTGTACATGTGTTTTGGTGGTCTTTGGTAGCCGTGGGTTTGTTTGTAATCTACTATGTTGAATTGTAGTTTTTGTACGTGAATTTGTGTCATTGGGTTTGATTTGGTTCTTATGTGGGGTGGGAGTGCGTCTATGTTTACTTGTGCGTGTCCCCATGTTTTTAGTTGTAATCTTGTGTTATCTTCGTCGGGTATGTCATATGATATTGGGAAATATTGCGCGTAGAAATCTTTTGAGTCTTTTCCTGATGTTTTGAAGTACTTTGATTGTCTTAGAAGTTGGTGGGTTTTTTCTGGTGGTTTTCCTTGTGTTGATAATGAACCGTATAGATCTCTCGCTTGTTCGTGTCTGTTTGGTATTCCTTGTAGTGCTATTAGCGCTAATTCTAATCTCTTTATGGTTTGTTTTACACTTATGTATTCTGTTATTGGTAGTACTCTTGTTGGATCTCCTGGTTGTCTTCTGTACTTCATGTTTTGTTTTCATTAGTCTGAATCGCTTGCTCTGTATATTGTTCTTGGTTTCCAGACTCCTGATGTGTCGTCTAGTGGGTCGTTGTCTTTGTTTTGGTCTCTTGCGTTTTGTTCTCCTCTGATGACCTGTGTTGTTGTTGATTCGTCTAGGTCTGTATCTGCTGCTATTGTTCCTGTTTCTGTGTTTACCCTGTACCCTGTTTACCCTGTAATAGTTCGGGAATATGGGTGTTCCTGTCGTGTCTACTAGTATGTGGGAGTCTCCGTATGTTTTTGTTGTGTCTTCTTGTTTTTTGCTGGTGCTAGTTTTGGTGGTTGTGCTTTTCGTTTGTATCTGAATGGTACTCTTACTGGTGTTGATGTTTGTGGTTCATGTAGTGATGTTGATGTTAGTGGTTCATGTATTGATGTTGATGTTAGTGCGTTATTTGTTGCTGGTGTTGTGTCTGGTTCGATGTGTTCGGATAGTTCGTTTGATAGTCTGGTTGCTAAGTTTAGTCTTGGGTGGTTCTAATCTTGTTGGGTGGTCTTCTACTTGTAGTGTTTCTTCGTTGTGATTGTATGATAGTCCTACTCCGTACATGGTTAGTAGTCTTGGTCTGTTGAAGTTGAAGTATTCTTCTGGTACTGCTGATGCGTGCCAGTTTGTTTCTGTTTGGCCTAGTTGTTCTGCTTTTCCTTGTATTTGTAGTGCATTGAATCCACAGTCTATTTTTGTTTGATATTCTATTTCGCATGTGTATGTTACTTTTATTTTTGCTATTATTTTTATTGCTCCTTGTTCGCTGTGGTAGTCTTCTATTTTTATCATGAGCGGTTTTGTTTCGTCTAGGAAATTGTGGTTTACTAGTGTTGCGTAGTTTGCTTCTATGTTTCCTGTTGTTGTCGGGGCTTGTCTTGGCATGAATCTGTTTGCGAATGCTACGTCTTTTAGTTCTGTCGTGTTGAATCTTCCTAGTGGGTACCATCTACACTTTGCGCTGTCGTATTTGGTTTCGTAGGAGAAGGATTGTCCTGGTTTTATTTTGTTGATTTCTAGCATTCCGTTTACCTCTGTTATTAGGGTTCCTACCGGTTGGTTTGTTGTGTCTATCATGCTGTGTGTGAAGTCGTTTCCTAGGTCTACTTGACATCGTTTTAGCATTCCCATTTGCTGGCTTATGGGTGTTGGTATGTGCATGTTTTCATTGACATCGTATAGGTTTCCGTTTACTTCTGTTGGTCTGATGCTTTTTAGTCCGAATAGTCGGTTTGGGTCTGTGTATATCCATAGTGAGGGGTTATTTATGAATTGGCTTTGTACTGTTGGTGTTACTCCGTTTACGCTTTCTTGTATCGGTTGTATTTCTGATATTTTTACTGCGTGTCTTAGTATTCTGAATGCTGATGCGTTTATCCACCCGTCTAGCCAGTCTGATGGTCTCATCGATGTTCTGTAGTTGTCGTATGGTATGCATTGTCCTCCGAAGTCTACGTTTATTGAGGGTAGTCCTTGTGTGTTTATGTAGTGGTGTACACCTCTTCTTTCTGGGTTATTTGATACGTAATGCCAGAATGTTTTTGTGTATGTTTTTTTGAATGTGCTTGTTGAATTTTGTCTGTGTATCATTTCAGGTTCATCTCCTTGTTGTGCTTCTGGTCCTGTGTGTTCTGTGTTGTTGTTGTAGCCGTGGATGTCTCGGTGTCGTCCATGTTTGTTTCTGTTCTTCCCGAGGTGTCTGGATCGTTTGTGTGTGGGGTAGGAGTCATATTTAGTAAGTAAATATTTTACTTACCTTATAATGTGAAAAAAATTGCCTCTATAGACTTGTTTTGTTGTCCAAATTATGTGCCTGGTGTTCTTGTTCTCTAGGCCTGTGATGATGTATACTAATTTCTCTTGCAGGTATATCTTGAGAGTTGTGATGTTGATTTCTTCGTTAAATGAACGTGTTCTCTGGGTGAAAGTTAACATTTTAATCAATAACATCGCTGTTTACAGTAGTGGGGACCATACTTCTGCTTTCATCCGATACTCTTCTTACACAAATATGACGGAATCCTCTAAGCATGCTGATACTGAACGAGTATGTCTTCTTTGTGAAAAACATTTTTATCTTTTCATTGGGCTCAATTGACTGT
Organism: Anodontia alba; assembly: GCA_964016985.1. Classification (NCBI taxonomy): domain Eukaryota; kingdom Metazoa; phylum Mollusca; class Bivalvia; order Lucinida; family Lucinidae; genus Anodontia; species Anodontia alba. The sequence goes on along the minus strand of OZ024833.1, from coordinate 29,688,144 downwards.
CTTTCAATATCTTCGGATCATTTGTTTAGCCATGTTTCAAAGTCTCAAAGCTGTTGGAGTCTTTTATCATTCCAATCGGTTTTTGGTCTGGGGTCTCTGACTATAACTTGGCTGGAGTGTTCTAGTAGTTCTATGATAGATTCTATGTGACTTCCATCCTTGAGTGACTCTTTATATCTATTTATGAGATATAGCATGTCGATTACATGTTCTGCCAGATGATTTATCATTTTTGATGTTTTATTTAGGAAAATATGCTCATCTGTTAATTTAAGATCTACTCGCAAAAAAAGGGTTATGATCACTGTCCAAGTTTTAGGCTTTTATCCAGGTATTCCATACGACTGGCTTGTTTTTCATTTTCAATTTACGTGGGTACAAAATTCATGAACCTCGCTGGAATATAAATTGTTTCTTAAGTTCTACTTGTTATGTGAAAAATCCATTATGAATGTTACTCTTTTACTTGGCTTGAATGGATAGAAGCATTGTTCTTATCTTTAAAGTTCATTAGTTAAAAAGCTCTGTTTGGACGGCCACCATCAAATCAAACATACAGAATGGAAAAGTTTTAGGGAACCTTGGCTGATGTTCCCATACATTCAAATATAGCTCTGGTCAATTCACACCAGCTCTTCGAAAATATGCCACAGGAAACCTGAACCCATCGAAGCCCAAATACACAAATTGCAGCATATATTTAGCAGTGCATATTTCAGCTTTAGGCTGGTTCAGTTTTATACATATCATTTCTTTTCCGGTGTTCTATGATTAGCACCTGGTAGACGTGCAAGCTGGTCAAAATCACAAAATACTGACAGGGTTGGCAGCACATCCGAGCCAATGAAAGGTCGTTATTTATAAATCATATAATGAATTTGTATTTTCCTATACTTAGTGTTTTTTTTTTTTTTTTTTTTTTTTTTGTTTTTTTTTTCAAATCGGATTTTTTTTTTCAAATCGGACATATCAACTCAACCTCTACATTCTTTAAATATTCACAAATTTCATCATTATCTATGTCTTCTCACGCGCGATGATACCAATTATAACACCCGTAGCACTGTATCGAGTCTTCTCCTTTGATGTTTTTTTCTTTTCTTTTCTTTTTTTTTTTTTTTTTTTTTTGTTTTCATTCTTTCTACAAAGTCCACAAAATAAGTTCCTTCATTTTATTTTCTATATCAAATTCCTTTACACTGTGCATTGCTGCGTTTTAATTTTTTTACTATGCTCATGTGGTGTTAATGCAGTCAGCTGTGATTCAGAAAACACCTCAGGATTTTCCATTTGGTCACATGCTATTTTTTACTGTAAATTTTCTGCTAAACGCTCCTTTTTTAATATTAGCTGTGTAATTTACATCAAACGCTTTATATAATTTCATTAAGTCTTTCCTGGTAAACTTTGTGTGTGTGTGTGTGTGTGTGTGTGTGTGTGTGTGTGTGTGTGTGTCAAACAGTTTTCATTTTCCATGCAAGTTACTTTTAATCTCAGAAAAGTTGGTTCCTTGTTTTGTGATTTATCACCTTGAACGACTTTCATACGTTTATGTGACAATCTTTTTATTTTAGCTTTTTTTCTGTAGACCTGTTCTTAGTCTTTTCTTCTTTGCAACATTTAATTTACTTTCCATATTCTTAAAAAAATGTTTATGGCACACATAAAAGATATAGAAGACTATGAAATATATACAGGGAACGATATGTTTTAATTTTACGTGCAAATAAATTGGAATGGTCTGTTTTAACCGCTTCGTCTTCCGCAATAATCTTTCTACAATACTCAGACAGTTTTGTATTGTTCTTTCTGTAACAGATCAAAAGTCATACCTTATGTAATTGTTTCATTCAGCAACATAAAAACTGAAAACACGGTTCACTTATGTATGTTAAACCTTCGTTACATACATTTTGTTGTCTTTCCATAGCTTGCAACGTTGGATTGTTTATTATGTCAGTATCGTCCATTGAGGCTTGCAGAATATCGTAAACAAAGTGAAGTTGAATTCTATGATTATTTAGTATACTACGGACTTCCAATGTTGGATTTCCAAGGTTTGTGTGAATGGAATTTATCAAATGTTGTCGTGTTTTTGCAATGCATTCCTTCCACACCTCTGATTTTAGATTTTTCAGCATCGGACATTTTACTTTCATATGATTTATGCGATTATTGATTGTTGTATTTCAAGATCTTGAGCTCGGCCATGAATGTCGGCTTTCATTAGCTCAAATTCCAGCTGAGCTGCAACATGCAAAAGTTCATCTGAAACACAAGTTTGTTATTCGTAAATGGCACGGTCGGTTTAAATTCGGAAGAAATGACATATAAACAATGTCCATTCATTGCTGACGTCCATATTTGAGTACAAGTACGATCAGCAGAAGGCATATTTCTCTCCATGATATCTTGAGTAACTTCATATATTTTGGCCAAAAACATATCAAAATATCTGCAGTTATCCTTTCACATTCATTATTGATGTGGATTTGTGTGTCACATATAGGATTTTCAAAACTAATAGACTGTAAGATGGTTTTAGGTGCATCAGCATTATCAAAATCAGTCTTCTTTATTATAGGGTTGTATCGCAATGTTACTTAAACTGTTCCATAACTATTGGACCACAACAATCGGAAGCCTCAAGACTAAATAGCTCACTTGACAGTCCATAGAATGAAGGTATCACACTCATTCTATAATTTTCAGATGATACAGCCCTGCTTATCGTCATTCAATATTCCTTCGCAGTGCACGCACACGTAGTCAAGGGTCAGTCCATGAGATTTATGTAAAATAATCGCGTAGGCGATTCGTAAAGGAAACTGTTCGTTTTCTGCAACTGTTAATTTTTTTTTCATATCATACACTGAATATGTATACCTATGATTTGAATGACTGTCGTTAATTGTAGGCAAATGAACAGATATTGAGCCAGATTGAGGGTCTATTATTTTGTCACACAAGCCGTTCATGAGTTTTCCATTTATGTTTCTCAGAAGCATGACTGGACACAAGCATGACGTAAGTAATAGGGAGCCAATATTTTGTTCAGAATCTTTTGGGATCCAGCGTTTTTGTGGCAGTATACAAATGTTTAGTTTACAATTCATATAGCCGGTTATTGATAAAAGAAATGTGTCTTTGTTCTAGCAAATAAATGGTGTTAGCGTTTTAAGGCAAACTTCTTTGGCATGATTTTAAGAAAAAGTCGCTGTCTTCTAAAATATTCCCTGTTGCTCTTTCCAAAATACTCGTAATGAGCTGTGGCTCTGACTGGCTAACTTAATTATACTATGTTTAAAACAATTTGCAAGACTAAACTTTCAAAACAAAACTGCCCAGAATCTCCGTATATATGGTTTCCCACTGCAAGTCACCAAACATCAGAACTTGAAGGCTTCCAAAAGTTTGGCCAGTATTTTTAACAACACGAAACACCATTTCCAGTTGTTCGAAGTCTTTTGAAGTCTTTTCTTGGATAACATTGAAATCTCGTCTATAATGAGCATCTTACAATTGTGTACTTTTATCTCTAACTTTGTAGTATTTATCATCATTCTGTATAGGTCATTTAAGGTACTATCATCATACCTTCCGTCATACAGTTCGGCCCAGCTAAAGTCAAAATATCAAATATCAATGAAGACCCAGCTAAGACATCTGACAAAACTATACATCAGGAACGTGCCAACTGTGAGTTAGCTTTGATAGCACTGGATATCAGAGAATATATTTTTAAAGCAAAATATAAAATGCTTTTGTTACATGAAAACCAAATTATGTAACAAGTTTTAAATTGAACAAGGGCAATGCAAAACGGAGCATATCGTCGCAACGGGCCACCGTAAGTCTTGGAAACTGGATTTGGTGTTTGCTGGTAAGTGATTTTCAAAAAGGAAGCCGTAAAAATGAAATCAATAAGGCCTGTTGCCAGCAAAGATTATTACTCTTTAACTGTAAGTTGTAGAAACTTGAATTTGTCACTCGTAAGTGATTTTCAACAAAGAATCCAAAACAAAAAGAGAAATATAAGGCCTTTGCCTGCAAGCCTTGTTACTCTTAAACCTTAAGCCTGAGAAACTCGTTAGTGGCATTGGTGGTCTGTAATCTAATTTGTGGCATTTCATTGGCATCTTTATGTTTAAAAGAGAACGCAACCCTGATTTAAATTATAATTCACCTTGAAGAGCTTAACAAACCATAAAATTTGATACAAGCCTTTGTTAAATTTTTCACATTCATGTTTCTTCTGTTCAGGTTACCTTACCAGGAATTCCGACATTTGCATATGCTGATTGACGTTTCTTATGCTTTTATACAAAGAGTCACCTATGAACAGTAGTAGCACCAATCTCTTGGAACTGCATGCAAGCATTCTAGTAAATCGAGTTTCTCAATTCCTGTACCTTGCAAAACACGTAACCCTAGCATCGGAAAGATATACGGCTGAGATTTTGTATACATAAAGCTTGGATATTAGTTCATACAAAATCGCTGTACAGCAATGTAAAACTGATTGCATTTTGGAGAAACGCGTGCAATTTACATGATATTGGTTTAGAGTTTTGCCAAGCAACTGTAAGTTCTATTCAGTGTATAGTACACATGTATATACTGACAGGTAAAATGCACCCAATATACATCCAATTCGCGATAAATCAATTTGTACAGTTGATGTCTGAATGTTAATCATCACTGATTGTTTAAACTTCTTGTCACATTTTATAAAATGGCACATATTTTATGGAATTTTGATGACCATTTTAGTATGCGGAAATTACGCCAATTATTATGTTTGGTCTTCATACATTCTTACCCAGCATAGTTCGTCAACAAAGGTTTTGAAATTATGGACATGAAGAAATGCGCGGCAATTCCCCTCAACATGCATGTTTAAGACTCACGTTATTTCAGTACAGTGTTCTATACGAATATTCTTTTATTGAAAAAAAAAACATAAGCACGAACGCCCAAAAGATGCCTGGTAAAATTTTAAATGTGTCATTTTAAAGATGTCATAAAATTTGCAATCAAACGTTTTCTTACAGGTTTGTTGTAGTGGCCATATTGGATGAAAAATCGAACAATTTTGGTGCTAATCCATTTATGTATACCTTCTAATCAAGGCTACAGAAAACGATAGAAAGATTATTTGAATCGCAGGTTACATGCGAAATTTGAAAATTGATGTCAGAGAGGAAAACGGGGTACTCTCCCTTAAATGCAGAAAACAAACGGGGTGTAACTAATTGCGTCATGTTTACATATATGCATGAGTTAGTAAACATTTTGCTTTCTGTTTTGAGCAGTTTTCTTCATTGTTCTATGATTTTAACCTGACTACACACGGTTTTGTATACTTTTAATTTATTAACTATCAACTTGACCTCCATTGAAACGTGCAAGATTTCGCTAAATGTAATGAATGCTGTGCAGTTATTTTATATAAAGACATGTCCCGGTTTTCTTCCTATATTGAAATAAATCGTATATCTTTCCGATGCTATGGTTAGCAAAAATTAAGTACTAGAGTTCGTACTAAGTGGTACATAATAAAGAAAATGTCTTTCAATGAACTGTAGGTCTTTTGCAATATCATTTAGTAATAAGCTCTTTCCTGTTCCAGCCTGACCAGCAATAACTAAATTGTGGCCATCAATCATTATTCCAGTGGCAGAAACTTGCTCCTCGTTAGCGATATTTATAGACATTTTATTAATTTGTTATAAATTATTGTGTTTGTTTTCACCCACGAGAACCCGGAAACTGGTACTTTGAAAGACTCTATCCACACGACTTCCGTGCTGATAATGTCTCTAATTGTCGTTCTCAACCTAAAGCACACTAAGGCTGCCCTTACAGGCACAGTGGTTTAGCGAATAACCAATATATTTCTGCACGACTCTTTTACGGATTTTTTTTCAACTCCTGAAATATTGAAATAATGAAATAATTCGTTGCACAACAATTTGATATTTTCGGCCTGTGGCGATGACAAACTTTGGTATCTTGTCAAATAAACTGATTGTCAATTTTCTTTGGTTAACCGAGTCAGCAGATCTTCACCCATTAAAGCGGAAAGCAGATGAACGTGTTTACGCCAAAAAGCTTGGTGTCGCAACTGAAATAAACCGATCACGGTAATAAAATGTATGTAAACAAACATGCTAAAAAATGATTGTACGATCATGTTGATGAGATGTAAAAAATAATTTTAATACTGCTGATCAATAGCCAGTGTTCCGTACCTAGGAGAGGGAAGGCTTGACAAGAGAGAGCCGTGGCAAACATTCGAATTTCATTTCACATGGGTAATGTTCCCTGAATGCCGGATATGTGCAGCAGAAGTTTTCCATGCAAAGTCAGGGGCTTTTTTGTATGTAATGAATTGTGGGGTTATAGCGTAAGGTCTAGCACTCGCCTGTTGAACTAGTGAGCTCGAATCAAATCCCATTATGCGTTGAATTCTTCACATGATTGTAAAACTGAGCCTTTTCACGGAATCTTTGCCATCTTATATTCCCTGAAATGACTTGAATACTGTTGAAGGAACGTTAATTCGAAACAGTAATATAGACCAGCTTATCTAGGACTACCCCTGGCTTGTACAGTCGGCTCTCATTATCTAGAAATAATGAAATACTTTGAGATATCCGTACCTCGACATATCAGATTTGTAGAATTGAGGCAAAAATCGATTTGAACAACTACATTCCACAAATGCATATGTAATTTGACTCCTGAAATTCTAGATATATTAAAAATAGTGTGGAAAAGAGGAGAAATTGCTCCTGCAATTTCTCCTCTCTTCCACAATATTTTGTTAGCTGCACTTAGGTTGCCTTGTTAACACAGGGACCAGATTTTCAATTCGAGATAAACTGGTATTCGAAATAAATGAAATCGAGATGCGAGAGTCTACTGTATATTATATCTTTCAGCGTCTGACAGTATATGCCAAACCATCTGATATTATGTGGCATCTAGGAATTTAACAATAGCTGGGGTGCGAACTTCTTTGGGCCTAGTCAATCGAAAACATGTCTTCGGGCGTATGCAGCGAAGGCCTAGATCAGCCTGCGCTTCTGCTTACATAATCATTGGTTACTATGAATGGAGAGCAAAGGCCCGGATGCGCAGGATGCACATGCGCAGGATGATCTGCATCTGCGCATTTTGAGCATGTTCAAAGACTTTTGTTTTCTCTTGACGCAGCTCATATATTTGTGACGTACTGTACAGGGGAATTATTCTATAGTTATAATTGAGCCGCGTCAAGCGAAAATATGACTTCGGGACATGCGGACTACGAAGGCCCAAATTAGTATGCAGTTTGATGATGCTCTTCGCTGGCCACTTACAAAATCATTAGAAACTGCAGTTCGGAACAACGGAAAGCAGAGATCCCAATTAGACCGATAATTCGGTTTTGGAAAATACCCGGTCCAAAGGATTGTGGTAAAATACTATTTTGATGGTGATATATATTCATGTGACTTCAACAGGAAACCCATATGTTCGGTAAGACTTTCTCACATTCCCTGTTTGCAGGGACTGGATACAGCTGGTGTATTATCTGCATTTCTTTCCAAGATAGACATCTTTTGTGACTTTTGTGTTTGCTTTAATGCAGATCAAACACTTTGGGTTTAAACATATTTTATTTCACAAAGTATACATGGGTACAAATATAATGTTGTGAAAATACATATTAAAGGAACAGAAAGAAAGCAATGTTACTTATTTAGATCAAACACTTTTGAAAAGGGGTGTTCTATAAAAGTAAAACGTTTGCTCTAAATTGAGAAATTTAATTGCTTTCAGGGTGCTCCTCTTTGCAGAAGGGTTGGTGGCAGGAGCGCGAAGGGAGGGGGTTGAATGAGTCGCCGTCTAAAAGTCCATCCATTCCCCTTAAAATCGATAGCTTTTTCGTAGTGGTACTAAACCAAGTGTTTGTGAGATTTGTTACCAAAACGTTGTACTTACAGACCCTTTTTTTATGCGTTACGTACTTTGTTAATTTTATGTTCACCATGTGCGTTTAAGTTAGAATCGAGGTTCTTTGACCGATCCAGGGCAAAACATTCGCTATCACTTTGCACTTTTGAACGCAGCCCTGGTTGGTGTCTAAGGTGATGAGTGGGTGACCTGGCAGACAGCTGAGCTAAACAGTGCCAGACTAGGTAAGACTTATATATGGGATGTTAGGGTATTCCACTTGATAACTAACTCGTGGGGAAATATGTACATGTACTTTACTATAGTATCTCTCAGAGTTGGTATATGCCTGTATGTTAGGGAATGGTTATGCCGTGATTTTCTAGTATTATGATAGTATTTCTTACTATTGAGTGAATTGAAGGTTAACATCAAAATTATATAGGCCGGGCCATGCGAAAACATGTCTTCGGGCATATACGGACACCCGCGCATTTTGATCATGGTCTTCGTTGTCCGCAAGCAGAATTATTGGATACTATAGAATGTTTCAGTGGAGAGCAAATTCCCAGATAAGACTTTGCGCATGGGCAGGATGATATTACTCCGCACATCTTGCATCTGCCTGAAGACATTTTTTCGCTTGCTGCGTCACATATGATTTCTAATGTCATTACGAAAACACGAATATTCAAATATATTGAAAATTTTACAACCAAGAAAAGGAATATTTTCAGATAAAAAATTCTGATATTTTTCATATTTCTGCTCAAAACATAGATTGTGGGTACTCGTTAGAACCGCCTAACTGAGGCGGTTCTAACGAGTTCCCACAATCTATGTCTTGGTCCCGAAATAAGAAAACTAATGTATACCCCTATAAACCCCAGTTTTACTATACAAAAGTGGGGTTTTAAGGGGGTCAAAATTATATGGGCGTGTTTTCGTCATGTTCTGTTTGGCCTGAACTCAACCCTTTTAACAAACTTTATTACCTCTTGTCTACCTTATTTTGAATAAATATGTCATAACGTCTTAACATGACTGGATACAGTTGGCAGGTTTTCGACCAGCTTTGGGTCGATTGTTTACATTCGAGCCAAAGTATACATAATGTAAACGGCCACCAAAATTTCCTTAAGGTTGTTGTCTACGTAATTTTCATTGACCACTGAAATCAAACCGCGCCATAGACGGACCAACCAATTGTTTACGATGTGTAGAGAGGATTATCTGTAAAACTCTGGACTGTGCTTAGTACTGGGGCATGGCAAACAGTGCAGGTCCAGATCAGATGCAGCAGAACGCGTCGTCTGATCCATATCTGCACTGTTTGCTTAAAATACAAGAAGTTAGGATTAATGAAACAGTCCTTCAGGACCATTTTCCCAGCTTACACTCAGAGACAATCGACCCACCAGTGCTGTCATTGGTTTGATTTACAAACAAGAAAATTTTTGTGACACTTAGCCCATTAAAGACGAAATAAACTCTCCCACACTATATATTGGAAGAATCCATTTTCGATTTTAGGTATGTCAGGCTATATGATGTACATATTCCTAAAGAAAAATGGTTGAACTATTTGCAAATAGTGGAGACCCTGATTAGACGCCGCAAGCGTCTGATCTGGGTCTGCACTATTTGCCAGTTACCCATTTAGGGATCCGCAGTCTTTAATGAGTCAGTTTGCATGCATGCATTCTGTTTGCCTTCGTACACTCTAAAGATCTTTAAAAGGGGATCTACTCTAAAAAGAACGAATTTGCTGTCCTTGGCGGATCACAGGCTAATTTGAGTCTTCATTGGACGCAAATGTCAGAAGGTACGTTTTCTTACGTTGCGGTTCCTAGGCTTGTGTTCGTCACGCATCACTTACCATGACCATATTAAGACTTTGCAGTGCTAGTGCTGTTCTGTTTTGGTAGATGGCTGTACTTTACGAAAACATGCCTATTCAAATATATTGAGAATTTTACCACCAAAAAATGAAAATTTTCAGAACAATTCTGATATTTTTCTTATTTCTGCTCAAAACATAGATTGTTGGTACTCGTTAGAACCGCATCATAGAGGCGGTTCTAACGAGTACCCACAATCTATGTGTTTGAGCAGAAATAAGAAAAATAATGTATACCCCTGTAAACCCCAGTTTTACTATATAAAAGTGGGGTTTATGGGGGTCAAAATTATATAGGCAAGTTTTCGTGATGAAAATGGAGCACTGAGCCCCCGGGGCTCGTCCAGACAGGCAGACAGTTGTAATACGACCAGATTACAGCTATACCTGTAAATTTCCAGAGCTATTCATGTTAATTCACAGCTATTCCTGTTAATTCAAAGTTATTCCTGATAATTCACAGATATTCCTGTTAATTTACAGATGTTCCTGTTAATTTACAGCTATTCCTGTTAATTTACAGTTTTTCCTGTTAATTTACAGCTTTTCCTGTTAATTTACAGATGTTCCTGTTAATTTACAGCTATTCATGTTAATTTATTGCAGTCACCGCGCAAGTTCGTTTAATTTTAATTTACTTTATTTCGGACACAAGACAAACAACTGAACTTTTTTTTGTTTTATGTTTTGCATTCTCCTAAATTTAAACCTGAAATAAGTATAAGAAACAACAAAAAAGTTTCTTATGCAGTGAGAAATCTCTTCAATGATCTTCAATTAATTGCAGCCAGTATGTTTAACTTTGATGGTGTTGCATTTCGGACACAAGATAAACAAATAAACTTTAATAATTTTTCTCTTTATTTTAGGGGTCCCCACACTTTAAACTTGAAATAAAATTGAAATAAAAATAAGAAACAGCAAAACAGTTTCTTATGAAGTGAGCAATTCCCTTCAGTTTTCAATTAATTGCAGCCAGTGCGATTTCACTTTGATGGTGTTGTATTTCGGACACAAGACAAACAAATGCACATAGTTTTTGTTGTTGTTAATGTTGTTGTTGTTGTTGTTGTTTGTTTGTTTGTTTTATTTTAACAGTCTCCCAACTTAAAATTTGAAATAAAAATAAGAAACAGCAAAACTGTTTCTTATTAGATGTGCAATTATCTTCAATAATTAATTGCAACCAGTGTGTTTACATTTCTGACACAAGATAAACAAATAAACTTTGTTTTTGTTTTACTTTAACAGTCTCTCCACTAAACAATTGAAATAAAAATAAGAAACAACAAAACTGTTTCTTATGAGGTGAGCAATTTCCTTCAATGATCTTCAGTTGTTTGCAGCCAGTGTGTTTTACTTTGATGATGTTGTAATTCGGACATACGTCAAACAAATGAACTTTGTTTTATGGCGTTGAATTTCGGACACAAGACAAACAAAAGAACTTGGTATTTGTTTTATTTTAACAGTCATTCCACTTTAAACTTGAAATAAATATAAGAAACAACAAAATCTGTAACATTGGATTTACTCTGGTGCAATAAACAATTACTCCTGCATGGTATGTCTGTCCTCATTCTTTCTCTCCATACCTACAAAAAGCAAAATTTATTAGCCACAACATGAGACAATGTACCTTCTGATATGTGCAAACAGTGAAGACTCGAATCAGCCTGCGCGTTCGCGCAGGCTGATTTGAGTCCTCGCTGTCAGCATGAAGAAAATTTGCATCCTTGGTGATTCAAAATGCGCACGGTGACGATTCTGATCAGACTGTGGGAATGCGCCGGTTGATCTGAATCTTTGTATATTGCACATGTCCGACGTCGCCTTTTCTGTCGTTGCTGCTCTTACGTTGTGTAACGCAGAGAAACGGCCATTGTGGAAAGCCCACACTATCTTGTGCATCCGCTATGTCTGTTCAAGGCTTATCTGTCCGTCCATATATTCTCCCAGTAATCATTCTACATAAATCTATAGAGGGCCGTTATCGGCCCGTCTGGGTAGCTGACGGGCCGATAACGGCCCGCTATAGATTTATGTAGAATGCTAGCTGGGCTGTCGCATACAACGATTGTTTAAGGGATGAAGTTGTGGGGAGGGGGTGGGGAAAGAGGGTTCTGATCTTTGCCCCATATAGCCCTTTTCTCGCTTTGTGCATCATAGTAAGGGGGTGTGTACATATGGCAGATGGCATTCTTGTAAGGGAGGCAACTTTAGTGATTTTCTGTTTGCTTTCCAGACAGCAATGCCCTTCTACAAATAGGTCTACTCTAGAATCCCAAGGAGAGCAAATTCTGTCCTAGAGTAGATCCCATTTCAGAAGGATCCAGAAGCAATTTATTTCCACTGAAAATCTATCAGTTTGTTAACAATACTAAGTTGAACAAAAACACCAAGTTTAAACATAACTTTGCTTTCTGTCTGTCTCACGATGTCTCTGTCTGTAAGTCTGTCTGTTTATCTGCCTGCCCCCCCCCCCCTCCCTCTCTCTCTCTCTCTCTCTCTCTCTCTCTCTCTCTCTCTCTCTCTCTCTCTCTTTCTCTCTCTAATATACAATGTTGTTTGTATTTTGTGTGTATTTATGCATTTAGTTAAAGGGAAAGTCACTGTTGGTGAGGAATATATCTGAAATGAATGATATTGACAAATTACCCAACTAGTGCAAATTTGATGAAAACCAGATAAAAACTAAGGACGTGAAGACGTTTTAATCAATACATAACAATTATCAAGGCTGCAGCCATTTTGAATATTTAATGAGGTTCTAAATATTTCTAAATATAAAATAAAATCGTTTTTTCTGATAGAAAATAGTGCAGCTTTGAGCAAAATGAATACATACTTAATATAGAAGCTATATATAGAAATAAAAAGATAGAAGATTGTTAACACTATTATTCATTTAGGTTTTGCATATTCATTTAAGGCTTTATGACGTCATATAGTCTCATTCCATTACGAAAACACGCCTATTCAAACATATTGAAAATTTCATCACCAAAAATTGGACGTTTTCAGATAAAAATTCTGATCTATTCATGTTTCTGCTCAAAACATAGATTGTGGGTACTCGTCAGAACCGCCTCGCCGAGGCGGTTTTGACGAGTACCCACAATCTATTTTTTGTGTGTGTGTGTGTGTGTGTGTGTGTGTGTGTGTGTGTGTGTGTGCAGAAATAAGAAAAACAATGTTTACCCTGTAAACAATTTTACAATATAAAAAAGTGGGGTTTAAGGCGGTCAAAATTATACAGGTATCTTTTCGTGATGTAATCCGCGCAGCCTGAGTGCACCGTCTTCCGCAAAATCAAGTATTCCAGCTACTTTCAAACCGCCCCAACAGACCAGTGAGTATGAAAAACAGAAAATAAATAAAGAAAATAAAACTTACCTCTTCACCTACACTTTTAAAACTCAATTATCCTGCTGTTGATTCGAATGTGAAATCTACATCAGATGTAATTGAGTCGGTTTTATCGCCTTCAAATAGGTATAGAAGCAACAAGAATATGACGAAGATGGGAACTGAAAACAGAAAAGAAATATATTTACTTTTCTTTCATATTACGTTAGACAAGTGTATAATGAAGACACCAATGTCCCCACCCTCTCCGCCGACATATATATATTGTGAATATTATGGAAATGGGAACTGAAAACAACGAAAATAATACATGGGCTGCGTCAAGCGAAAAAGTGCCTTCGAACATGCGCAAGGTGCGCAGATTCAGATCATTCTACGCATGCGCAAAGTATCACCCGGGCCTTTGCTCTCCATTCATACATATTGTAGTATCCGATGATTCTGTTAGCGAACAGGAAGGCCCTAATCAGACTGCGCGGATGCGCAGGCTGATCTGCGCTTTCGCTGGCCGCATTTGCCTGAAGTCGCGTTTTCGCATAGCGCAATCCACCTGTTAACTCTAGTTTCACATTACTTGAACAAGTTTATTATAATAAGGAGCTGATATGCCTTCGTGATATACAGTGAAAACTTGGGTACGCATGGTGTAAAATATTAAGAGAATTTTCAGAATATTCCAGATATTTTTGGTTTCTAACTCTGCTTTCAATTTCTTTGTTATTCCAATCAATCTTTTAAAGTTCATAAATATGTCTTAATGTACGCACAAATCAAGTTTTCCTCCATTCTTCAGATTATAGAGTGGAAATGTCATCCTACATAGCTCTTGATATGAGGGATGCTTCAGGTAAATATAGGATATGTTCTTATTTCTCCACGCAAACATAGGTTTTGGGCTTCTGATGCGTACCTACAACATATGCTTTAGTGCTGTGTATTATGTTAAAAAAATGTCTTATCTGGAGGAATGGTTTAGAAGCATACAACACCCCACAGAAAAGTCAACCAACCGACCGTAAGTAGTTTGCCCTATAATCAACTTATGCATCCGTCCGTCCGCCCGTCTTTCCGTTCGTCCATATCAGTTAGAGAAAGTGGGCATAACTTTTTAACTTTTTTAAGAATTACGTTGATTTTAAGGGGAAGCAACTCCGTAAACTTAATTTTGCCTTCCTTCTGAAAAGAAACCTATTTTAAAAGAAAAGAATTTGCTCCCCTGAGAAGCAAATTCTTTCCTTTTAGAGTCAATTCTTTTTCAGAAGGTGCTTGGTGTTCAGTGGTGTGCAGGAAAGCAAGCAAACGGGAAGACATACACAAAAAATCTTCCAAAAGTATCCAGTATATTTAAGCATACATCCTAATACAGCTGAAGGTGATTTTCTTGGAAAATGACTAGGGTAATTTCGAAAATCCTTACTGAAGCAAACTTTAATTGGAAGTCTTGTGAACTGCTGTGCGTCGTTTTGCGCTAGAAAATGTTTCGTCATGGCCACGAGGTGTGCGATAAATAACAGAGGACGTGTCTCTAAAATAAACAAGTTTCGTATACACTTTTGAAGCTTATTAGGGTAAGTATGGTTTCACGGACACGTTTTACTAGCATTGTGTTGCATTCATTATGATTAAAGAGCTTGGTTAATAACATATTCAGACAAACTAAATAGAAATGTTATATTATATTAGTAGCTCGGAGACTGTTTCAGACAATTTATTACTTTGATACGGTGAATTCTTCTCTTTCCTAAATCTTACTGTCACCCTTTTTTTTAGCTCACCGGCGTCGGCGTCCACAAATGTTAAAGTTTTTGTGTTAAAGTTTTAGTAGTTTATTACCTTTTTATATGTACATGGATTGAGTTCATATTTGGTATGATGATAGATACTGGGCTTAAGTTTTTATCTGCATATCAGCACCCATGACTATGACCTTGGGCTCAAGGTCACAGACTTAGAATTTTGATGTTAAAGATTTTGTGTTAAAGTTTTTAGGAGCTCATTACTACTTTACCTTTGGATGGATTTAGTTTATACTTGGTATGGTAACAGATACTACTGTGCTTTCGACATCTTTCAGAAAGTCGTTTTTTGCTTGGCGTTTTACACATAAGAAGTAAATTTGCAAACTTTTGTCATGATTTAATGCAAAACCATTTGTCGTAACTACCTATGCACAAAAAGTTTTATTCTATTCATTGGATTTTAAAAAAAAATCAAATATTTTCACTTTTTCCTATAGTAAAAATGAATGCAAATTTTGCAGAAATCTGTAGGGTAGGTAACTTGGAGGCAGATTTTCAACAAGTTCCGCTTGTTCAATTTTTCTGGAATTTTCACAATATTGATGTGAAACATCAATAATTTAAATTCAGCAAAGAAAAGTAAAAAGTATTTTCTTAGACAAAAACTCCAAAAAATCACTTTACTATAGAAATTGTATAGGTCAGACCAATTTTTGGCCGTAAATTTAATTTTACTGTAAATATTTGAGAACAAAACACTGAAACAGAAAAGACAAATGGTTTCTGATTAGATATGGTCAATCAGAACAAAATATTTTCATTCAAAATAAAACGCCAAGCAAAAAACGTGATTCCGAGAGATGTCGAAAGGACAGTAGTCTCAAATTTTTAGCAGCAGCATCAGCTGTCATGACTATAACTTTGGGGTCAAGGTGACAGACTTTGAATTCTTATGTTAAAGTTTTTGTGTTAAAGGTTTTAGGAGCTCATTACTGCTCTACCTTTTTATAGATTCAGTTCATACTTGGTATGGTGATAGATACTAGTCAAAAGTTTTTATCAGCAGCATCACCAGACATGACCGTGACTTTGGGGTCAAGGTCACAGACTAAGAACTTTTATGTTAGTTTTTGCACTGAAGATTTTAGATCATTACTTGGTTGCCTTCAGATAAATTTACTGGTGACTTGGTATGGTGAAAGATATTGCTTTAAAGTTTTTATCAGCAACATCAGCACCTATAACCATGACCTTGGGGTCAAGGTCACAGACTTAGAATTTTGATGTTAAAGATTTTGTGTTAAAGTTTTTAGGAGCTCATTACTTCTTTACCTTTGGATGGATTTAGTTTATACTTGGTATGGTAATAGATACTGGTCTCAAGTTTTTAGCAGCATCAGCTCTCATGACCATAACCTTTGGGTCAAGGTCACAGACTTTGAATTCTTATGTTAAGTTTTTGTTTTTATTTTTTTTTTTTTAGAGCTCATTACTTCTTTACCTTTGAATGGATTTAGTTTATACTTGGTATGGTAATAGATACTGGACTCAAAGTTTTAGCAGCAGCATCAGCTCTCATGACCATAACCTTGGGGTCAAGGTCACAGACTTTTACGTTAGATTTTGCGCTAAAGATTTTAGATAATTACTTGGTTGCCTTTAGATGAATTTGGTATGGTGATAGATATTGCTTTAAGTTTTTTTATCAGCAACATCAGGACCTATAACCATGACCTTGGGGTCAAGGTCACAGGCTTAGAATTTAAATGTTAAAGATTTCGCATTAAAGTTTTTAGGAGCTCATTTCTTCTTTACCGTTTGATGGATTCAGTTCGTACTTGCTGAGGTCAGAGATACTTGTCTAAAAATTTTATCGGCAGCATCAGCTCCCATGACCGTGGTTTTGTTTCTGTTATGAGTCTGAAAATTTGCCTTTGCGCAACTAAGTCAAAGCGCGACTTCCGGTGAGCTCTCCTGTGAGGCGACAGATCTTATTTTATCTCGTCTTACCATCACATTTAAGCAGCAATTCATTTTCATTTTTATTAAAAAAATATCATGTGAGAACCAATTTGTACGGTCGAATATATATTATTTAAGCAATCGACTGTTTTGTCATATGGCTTGCTTAGACATACCAGGGTAACTGATTTTAAAAGCTTCATATTCCCCAACATGAGACATTTCTATACAAGAAAGGTTTAATAAAATACGATCATAGAATGTGACATCTAACAGCCTGTAAAATTTCAGTTAGTCTCTCTTTTTTGAACTGGATAAAAAAAATGAATTAATGTTGGCAACATTAATTCAGAGATACGAAAAAAGATCGTTTCATTTCAAGAACGAGAGACTACCTGAAATTTTACAGGCTGTCAGGTTCCACATTTTATGCTTGTGTCAATACCGTATATAAATTTATTAAACCTTTGTTGGATAATAAAATGTCTATTTTTGAGGACTATGGAGCCTTTAAAAAAAGTCTTTGACTTACTTCTGTAACCTTTTTAAATGTACCGTCATTTTTACGTTTCTGATTTTGTATGTATTCTTTGTACTTGTACCATGCATAGTTAAACTTCAATGACTAGAACATCTTTGGGGTTATGGAAATTTATTGGAGACATGGGTAGTTCGAGCCACTGAGTGTAAATTATGGCGCCAGGTCATGAAACAAAATGGTGATAATTTTCGGAAAGCTTTCCTGATCTTCTATGTAACGATTGCATGTTGAGTGTTTTCATTAGAATCGCCAAAATGAGGCGACTCTAATGAGCACACACAACATACAATTTCATAATAAAATAAGAAACTTTCCCTAAATATTTGTTTTCTTGAGCTACCGGAAGAATTTCGTAGGGATTCAAAAAACTATTTCGAATTAGCCATGGTAAACGAGCCATCCGTCTTTGAGTTACTGAAGTTCGACTGCATTTGAATAAAATATTGTTTAAACTAAGGACGACTGGATACAAGGGAGACAAATTGACGTCATGTTTATTCTCCTGCACACCAAGATCCTTCTGAAAAGGGGCTTGTCTAAAAGGAACCTTTTAGAGTAGAATATTTTTTTAGAAGGAGGCAAAACAAACGATTTAGACAGATGCCTCCCTTCCTTGGAGTGTATCCGTTCTCTTTAAAGCATAAAAATGAAATATGATATAATAGAACATTTAACGCTTAGCACTCTGGGTAAAATTTTCAGCAGACGATATTTTGAAATATTTTTCTTATTTTTCCCAGAAAACAGGATATGGCATTTCATGCAAATTGTCTCCTTAGGAGACAATTTGCATGAAATGTCATATACTGTTTTCTAGGAAAAATAAGAAAAATATCATCAATTTGTCGTCTGCTGAAAATGCCTAGAGAGTGATAAAGGTTAAAATTGATTTTAAACTTTAAAGTGCAATAAAGTCCGACAATAAAGTGTGCCATATATCGTGTGATTAAAGCAAATAAACATACCTCTAGGATAGAACTGTGTTGATTTATTTATTTAGTTGTGTTTTTGTTTTGCTTTGATTTTTTTAAATAATAAATTGCATATTGTCCTACTGCTACCGGCTGATTGTCAATTCGAAAACTAAAAATAAATGACAACTGAATCACAGATCTAACCTTTAGTACTCCCTGGGCAAAATCAGATTTCCAATATTTTTCAATTTTTTGCCAAAAAGTAGTCTGGCATATTCTGCAGATTAGCTTATTTGAAAACAATTTGTATGAAAAGTCAAACCCTATATTATGTGGCTTAAAATATAAAAAAAAAAGATATATTTTAGAATGTCGACTGTTGAAACTGGTACCCTGCATGCTAAGCTTGAGTAGGAAATTATAACGTCATACTAAACGTGACTTACGAGGCAGCGATTCTTCAAGCTGTCTTAATTTTAAACACATTCATGCCATGCATACAAATGCAAATGCATTGCACTTTAAAGTACTGCACCATATTTTGTGAACTTAAGGAAACTAAATAAATCTAGTAGAGCTTCCGCCAAATTTTACAATGAGGACAATTAAAATTTAAGCAGCGCACGACAAAACCTACAGTAAGACCTGTGTGACCGGCAAATACTCAAATCAGCCTGCAAATCTATCCAGTTTGGCAATGGTTCTCACTTATCCTTCTTTGGAAGGTCTGGATACTGTAGAAGGCATATGCGATCAGCGAAGACTCTGATCAGACTGCGCAGATGCGCAGTCTGATCAGAGTCTTCGCTGGTCGCACAAGTCTTATTGTAGGTTTTGTCATAAGCTGGATCTGAACCAGCGCACGACAAAACCTACAATAAGACCTGTGTGACCATCAAAGACTTATATCAGCCTGTATATCCACCCAGTATGGCAATGGTTCTCGTCTGTACTTCTTTGGAGAGCCTTGAGACTGTAGGAAGCATATGCGATCAGCGAAGACTCTGATCAGACTGCGCAGATGCGCAGTCTGATCAGAGTCTTCGCTGGTCGCACAAGTCTTATTGTAGGTTTTGTCGTGCGCTGGCTCATTTATGATTTCCTGGTTGCCTTCACGCACACGAAGCCCCTTCTGAAAAAGAGTACTCGAAAAGGAAAGAATTTTCTTTCCCTTTAGAGAAGACCCCTTTTCGGAAGGGGACGTAAATAACTTTGTCAGAGTTGCCTCCCCCTTACAGTGTAATAACCACCCCCCCCCCCCCACCCCAAAGCCGAATGGATACAAACAGAGAGAGAGAGAGAGAGACAGACAGACAGACAGACAGACAGACAGACAGACACAGATAGAGAAACATACACAGAGAGAGAGAGGAGCACTCCCCAGCTAGCATTCTACGTAAATCTACATCGGGCCGTCATCGGCTCGTCAGCTACCCCGACGGGCCGATGATGCCCCAATATAGATTTACGTAGAATGCTGACTGGGTCTATGTGTCAAAAGATCCCTTAAGAGTAGTCTTTGTTGAGAAAGGACGCAAACACTTAATGTTTGCTATTACTTCGGAAGTATTTTTATGAAAGGTCGTGGACTGGTCCATTAACTGCTCAACGTTATCACAATTAAGTATGAGCTTTCACAAAAAGCTTGGTCTAAGCTTAGCAACTGCGTGCTAAGCGAATCAAGCATTTATGAAAGCTTATGCTTGTATCAGTTCTATGTTATGGGAGTCTTTCGCTGTTTTATAAAAGGAAACAACTATAATGACCACCTGTTTGCTCTACTTCCCACCAGTCCCCTTCTTAAAGCGGAATGCTCTAAAGAGATAAATTGCTCCTAGGATAACAACTGTTTTCCTTTCAGAGCAGGCCCATTATCAGATGCGTGAAAGCAAATTCTTTCAGCTCAGGGTAGAGCCATTTTTAGATGAGAGGCAAATAAGCAGTAGTTTTACTAGTTATTGTAGTAGTAGTAGCAGTAGTATTTGTAGTAGTAGTGGTGGTGGTGGTTGTAGAAGTAGTAGTAGAAGTAGAAATAGTAGTAGCAGAAGAAATAGTAGATGAAGAAATAGTAGTACTGTACAGTCGACTCTCATTATACTGACTTCGCTTTTCTCGAATAACCGCTTGTCGCGAAATTAAAACTTGGTCCCTGTTTTCAACATGGAAATCTAATAACAGGTAACGTAATATTGTGGAAAAGAGGAGAAATTGCTCAATATTTTTAATATGTCTCTAACTTCAGAAGTCAAATTACGTATTCATTTGTGTATTCGATTTATTTTATCCTCTATTCTGCAAATCTGATATGTCGAGGTATGTATATGACGAAGTATTCAGAGAGTCCCGTTGACTTCGAGATAACAAGAGTCGATTGTAGTAGTATTGGTAGTAGGGGCAGCAGCAGCAGTAGAAGGAGAGGTAGTAGTAGTAGTAGCAATATAATTAATAGTTATTGCTGTTGTAATCACAGAAACCGCAGCAACAGCAGCATTACTGGTAAACATATTGGTATGAGCAAAGCTATAGTGGTTCTTATTGTTGTAATAGAAGTTGTAGAAGTAGTAGAAGAAGCTTAAGTAGAATTAAAAGTTGTACTCAGCAGTAGCAGCAGTAGAAATAGCAACAGGAGTAGTAGTAGTAGTAGAAGTGGTAGAAGTAGTAGTGTTACAGTGGTATTAGTAATCTTGATGAAGTAATGGTGGTGCTAGTAGTAATAGTTCTAGTTATTGTTATAGTTATAATGGTAGTCGTAGTGTACTTATAGAAGTAGTAGTAAAAGTGGTAATAATAATAACATTACTGATAATAATAATAATAATAAAGACAGCAGCAGTAGTAGTCACTTAGTAGTAGTAGTAATATTAGTAGTGGTTATAGTAATAATAGTAGTAGCAGCAGTAGTAGTAGATTTAGTAGAAGAAATAAAAGTAGTAGTGTAAGAAGTGGTGAAAGAAATAAAGTAGTATTATTAATATAAAGCAGTAGTAGTAAAATAGTCGTAGCTGTAATAGTAGTAGTTGTAGTTGTAGATGTAGCAGCGGTAACAATGGTAGTAGTGATAGTAGTGGTAGTATAAGTGGTAAAAGTAATAGTAATACCAGTGATAGTAGTAACAGTAGTAGTAGTAGTAGTAGTAGTAATAGTAGAAGTAGTAGTAGTAACAGTAGCAGTAGTAGTAGTAATGGTAGTAGTAGAAGTGGTAGTAGTAGAAGTTTTAGCAGTGGTAGTGATAATATTAAAAGTAGTAATACTAGTAGTAATAGTAGCAGTATAAGTAGAAGCAGCAGTAGTAGTAGTAGTAGTGACCGTAATAATGGTAGTAGTAATAGTATAGAAGAAGTAATATTAGAAGTAGTAGAAATAGTAGTAGTAGTATCAGCAGTAGTAGTAGTGGTACTAGTAGTAGTATCAGCAAGAGAAGCAGCATGAGTAGAAGTAGTAGTAGTAGTAGCAACAGTAGTAGTTTTAGTTGTTGTAGTAGTAATAGTTTAAGTAGTTTCAGCAGAAGCAGTGGTATTTGTAGTAGTAGTTATAGTAACAGTAGTAGAAGCAGTAGTATAAGCAGTAGTAGTAGTAGTAGTTGTAGAAATAGTAGTAGAAGTAGTTATTAGCAGCAGGAGTAATAGTAGAAGCGATAGTAGTAGTAGTGGTAGTAGAAGTAGTAGTATTAGTAGTAGGAGAAGAAGTAGTAGTAGTTGTAGAAGTAGTAGTAGAAGTAGTAGTAGTATTTTGTTTTTTTTATGTTGAGATTTAACGGCCTAGTCAACCAAGTGGGATCATGTCGAGTGTGGTCAGTTTACCTAACCACATTTATACTGGGCAGGCTAAGAGATATTGTGCACATTATTTCGTCAGAAACTGACAATTGCCCTTCTTGAATTAGCGGAAGGGAGAGAATGACCTAAGAAAATATTTCATGACCAAAACTCGTGATCACCAGTCGAACGCGCATCCAACTGAGCTACCGAGGCCGAACTAGTAGTAGGAAAAGAAGAAGTAGTAGTAAGTAGTAGTAGAGGAAGTAAAAGCAGAAGTAGTATTAGCAGTAGTAGTAGAAACAGAAGTAGTTGTAGTAAAAGTAGTAGTGTCAGCAGTGGTGGAGGTAGCTGAAGTAGTAGTAGAAGAAGTAATAGTAGTAGTAGTAGCAATAGAAGAAGTAGAAGCAGGAGTATAAGTAGCAGTAGTAGTAGTAACAGAAGCAGCTGTACCAGTAGTAGTAGTAGTAGTTGTTGTTGTTGTTGTTATTGTTGTTGTTGTTGTTTTACAAGTAGTATCAGCTGTGGTCGAGGTAGTAGTAGTAGTAGAAGTAATAGTAGAAGAAGAAGTAATAGTAGTAGTAGTAGAAGAAGTAGAAGCAGAAGTATAATTAGCAGTAGTAGTAGAAGTAGTAGGAGTTGTAGAAGTAGAAGCAGAAGTAGTATTAGCAGTAGTTGTAGTAACAGAAGCAGTAGTAGTAGTAGTAAGAGTAGTAGTAGTTGTAGATATAGTATCAGCAGTGATAAAGGTAGTACGAGTAGTAGTAGGAGGAGGAGGAGGAGTTGTAGAAGAAGAAGCAGAAGTAGTATTAGCAGGAGAAGTAGTAAAAGAAGCAGTAGTAGTAGTAGTTACAGATGTAGTATCAGCAGTGGTAGATGTAGTAGTAGTAGTAGTAATGGTGGTAGTAGTAATAATAATAATAGTAGTAGTAGTAGTAGTAGTAGAAATAACAATAGTAGCAGTAGAAGAAGAAGAAGCAGAAGTAGTATTAGCAGTAGAAGTAATAATAGAAGCAAAAGTAGTAGTAGTAATAGCAGTTGTAGGAGTAGAATTAGTAGCAGTAGTAGTAGTTATTGTAGTAGTAGTAGAAATAACAGTAGTAGCAGTAGTAGAAGAAGAAGCAGAAGTAGTATTAGCAGTAGAAGTAGTAATAGAAGCAGTAGTAGTAGTAATAGCAGTTGTAGGAGTAGAATTAGTAGCAGTAGTAGTAGTTATTGTAGTAGTAGTAGAAGAAGTAGAAGTAGTAGCAGTAGCAGTAGTAGAGGTAATGATAATAGTAGTAGTAGTAGGCGTAATAATGGTAATAGTAATACTAACGGATGTATTAGTAGTGGAAGTAATAGTACTAATAGGAAATGAAGTAGCAGTAATGGTAGTAGTAGTAGTAGAAGTAGCAATAGAAGATGTAGAATAAGTAGTACGAGTAACAGTACTAGCAGTAATGGTGGTGGTAATAAACATAGAAGTAGTAGTAGCAGTATTAATAGCAGTAGTAGGAGTAGAAATGGTAGTAGTAGTAACAGTAGTAACAGAAATGATGGTGGCAGTAGTAGAAGTAGTAGAATAAGTAGTGATGGTAGTAGTACAAGAAGAGTTGTTGTAGTCGTCGTAGTGGTAGTATTAAAAATAATAGTCTTAGTAACATAAGAAGTAGTAGTGGTAGAAGCTACAGAGGAAGAAGTAGTAAAAGTAACAGTAATAGCAATCATAGTGGTAGTAGTAGTAGTAATAGTAGTAGTAGTAGTAGTAGTAGTAATAGTAGTAATAGAAGATGTAGAATAAGTAGTACCAGTAACAGTTCTAGCAGTAATGGTGGTGGTAATAATAGTAGAAGTAGAAGTACTAGTAAAAGTAGTAGTAGCAGTAGTAGGAGTAGAAATGGTAGTAGTAGAAGTGGATACATCGGCTGAAACTTTGCATTTCTAGCCACGGGGAGTACTTCGAGGGCATGAAATGAGTACTTTTGGGCTGACTTGAAATTTGAAGTCTCCAGATAGTAGTAGCAGAAATGTGGTATTAGCAGTAGTAGAAGAAGAAGTAGAATAAGTAGTGATAGTAGTAGTAATACTAAGAGTTGCTGTAGTCGTTGTAGTAGTAGTATTAAAATAATAGTCGTACTTACATAAGTAGTAGTAGTAGGAGCAGCAGCAGTAGAAGAAGTAGAAGAAGAAACAGTAATAGCTATTATGGTGTTAGTAGTAGCAGCAGTAGTAGAATTAGTAATAGTACTAGTAGTAATGGTGATGGTGGTAGTAGAAGAAGTAGTAGTAGTAGCAGTATAAGTAGTAGTAGTAGTAATCGTAGAAGTAGAAGTAAAAGTAGTAATAATAGTACAAGACGTACAAGTAGTAACAATAGTAGAAGTTATGATTATAGTAGTAGTAGTAGTAGAAATAGTAGTAAATGAAGTAGTTGTAGTAGTCGTAGTAGTAGTAGTAAGTTGATAGTAGTAGTAACAGAAGTAGTAGTAGCAGCAGGAGAAGAAGAAGAAGAAGTAGTAGAAGTAACAGAAATAGCAATTATGGTGGTAGTAGTAGCAGTAGTAGTAGTAGTAACAGTAATGGTGGTGGTAGTAGTAATAGAAGTAGTAGTAGTAATAGTAGTAGTAGTAGTAATAGAAGTATTAACAGTAGTAGTAGTAGTAGAAGTAGCAGTACTAGTTAAAGTAAACGTAGTAATAAAGGAACAAGAAGTAGAAGTAGTAGCGGTAGTAGAAGTTATGACTATAGTAGTAGTAGTAGTACTAGAAATAGTAGTAGTTGAATCAGTGGCAGTTGAAGTAGTAGTAGTTGTAGACCTAATACTGGTTGTAGTAATAGTAGTTGAGATATATGAAGTAGAAGTAGAAGTAATAGTACTATACGTAATAGAAGAAATAGTAATAGTAGAAGTAGTAGTATTAGCAGTAGTAGTTTTGGTAGAGTAGTAGAAGTTTGTTTGTGTTGAGGTTTTACAGCCCAGTCAACCCAGTGGGGTCATGTCAAGCGCGGTCAGTTTACCTAACCACACGTTTACTGGACAGGCTTAGTCCTCTAAGCGGTTAACCAGAATTGTGCACATTCTTTCGCCAGAAACTGACAACTGCCCTTTTTGAATCAGCGGAAGGGAGAGAATGACCGAAGAAAATATTTCATGATCAATCTCCACGAAAGAATGTTGCCGACCTCGGCGGGGTTGAACCCGCGACCTCCTGGTCTCCAGTCGGACGGCGCATCCAACTGAGCCACCGAGGCCGGCTAGTAGAAGAAGTAGAAGTAACAGTCGTAGTAGTAGTAGAAGAAGTAGTTGTAGTAACTGCAGTAGCGGTAATAGTGGTGGTAATAATAATAGTAGTAGTAGCAGTAATAATAATAACGGTAATAGAAGCAATGGTGGTAGTGGTAGTAGTAGTAGTCGTTATAGCAGCAGTGGTGGTAGTAGTAGTAGTAGTAGAAGTAACAGTAATAGAAGTACTGGTGGTGATAGTAACAGCAGTAGTAGTAGTAGTGGTAACAGTAATGGTGTTATTAGCAGTAGTAGTAGTCACTGTTGATGTAGTAGGGGAAGTAGTAGTAGTAGAAGAAGTATCAGCAGTTGCAGTGGTAATGATAATAGTAGTAGTAGAAGTAGTAATTTGTTTGTGTTGAGGTTTTACGGCCCAGTCAACCCAATGGGGTCATGTCGAGCGCGGTCAGTTAATCTAACCACACGTTTACTGGGCAGGCTTAGTCCTCTAAGCGGTTAACCAGTATTGTGCACATTCTTTCGCCAGAAACTGACAACTGCCCTTCTTGAATCAGCGGAAGGGAGAGAATGACCGCAGAGAGTAGAGTAGTAGTAGTAGTAGTAGTAGTAGTAGTTAGAGATGTAGCTGTAGGTGGGGTGGTATAACCATTAAAACTACTATGAAGTAATGGGGTGGTAATTGTAGTTGTAACAGAACTAGTAGCAGCAGAAGCAGCAGCATTAGTAGTAGTTGTAGTAGTAGAGTGGTAGTAATAGTAGTAGTAGTAGTAGTGACACCAGTGGTTTTAATAGTTATTGCAGTAGTGGTAGTAGAACAAGAGTTTTATTAGTAGCAGTAATAGTAGTAAGAGTCGTTATCACCAAGGCTGGGCAGTCAAAACATAACCTGGTTTTAGCCGGTGGTTTTAAACCGGTTAAAACCGCTCCAATCAGTACTCCCTTGTGATCATTATATGTCAACTGAAACTTCAGGTGGTCGATTGAAATTTTTCTTTGTGGTTGACTGGTCTAATATTTGGTCTGATGGGGAACGTTTAACTTCATTTCGACATTTTAATTATATTATTTCTTAATCAGACAACATAACAGGATGACAGCATATTAACACATCTGAATAAACAGATGTCACTGAATGATGAAGATCCTTTCTGAGCCCATTGATTGGATAGTTTATACAAACAGAACACATCTTTTGTAGACTTAAGGCCGGGTCTTGGCATTTTGACAGTTTGTTTTGACAGTGTTCAGTTTCACACTTTATTACCTAATTATGGGGCAAACAAAACAAAAAAGTTGTATTATCAAAGTATTGTTTATCAGTTTGTGCTTTCACTTTTCTTGTTTCATTTTTCATACTTATAATTCTTACTGCAAGAAATGAGTCATCAGAGGCACTTAGGTGAAAAAGACGATCCCTTTGTAGTATTGTTTTCAAGGTTGTGTTTTTGGCTTGGCGCGTACGCGCGCAAAGCCATTTACAATGGAAAGCTCGTTCCGGTTATAATCTGTAGTTGTCCTCGATTTCAGGGCTCAGTTATCTTTAGAAACAAGAATAATCGGAAAACCCGTCTATTGCCGTCAAAGACCATTGATACGGCGGCCGTGTATACTCACGTGGCTGCCGGGTGTATAAGGTGTCGGACAACTGGCAGACGGGTAAATAACCAACGGCTGCTGTCACGGCGACCGTATAAGAAACATGAATTTTGACCAGTACCTCGATTACTATATGGAATATTTTGATGGAATTTTACCTATGTTTAGAATACTATAAGTTGCATATTTGATTTTTGAGTTATCTGCCCTTGATATATGTGAAAAAAAAATCAGTTTTGGCCAAAGTTCTTTTATAGAATATCTTAATAAAATTTTAAGCTGTAATGAATACTAAGGCCAAGAACCACTACTCTGGCCATTTAAGTTCTTAAGTTATTTACACTAAATATATCTAAAAAACATTTTTTTCCTGTAGATTTTACCAAATACTTCAAGTATTTAAAACGATGGATTTACTATTAGCAACGCCTTTGTATAACATGATAAACCATGCTATACGTTTTCTTGTTCTCGTTGTTTTTCTGTTCCAGAATTATTTTCGTTACATAGTGTGTCTATTTTATCATGAAAGTAGTAAAACCCATTCCTCACTCGACTAGAAAACATGCTATCGGAAAAAGGAGAGTAGGGCCGGGGAATATCGGCCACCTTTCGAAAACCTTTTCCTTAGAATCTTTGCGTAATATTTTAAGGTCTCGATGAGCTTAAACATTGTAAAGCTATGTCGACTGCACCTGAACAGACAAAGTTTCGATAATTGTTATATCCAAGAGCTGGTATACTGGCTGGCTTTAATGTGACGGTCGTTGTGGGGTGTATCGGACAGTCAAACAGATTCATTCATCGTTATAAAATATCTCGACTTGGACATACTGTTTGGATGAATTTCCGTCCTTTAACAATACAAGTGACATCCATTTACCTATTTGCTATTCCAAGTATGCCCCAAATAATAACAAGGGCATGCTTTGGAAAAAATGGATGCCTAAGAATGATACAAGTGAAATTCTCCTCGTAGACTAGCCTGGTAACGACAAGCTTTGTCGCATAAGGGCATTGCTGGATGCAGTTTCTAAGGTCGAGTTTACATAACTACGGGCCTCCGACACAATGAGCAGTCAGCTTACGAAAGGACGATAGCAGTTAAGGGCAGACTTACGTTCAAGTAGTATTTCCGGCAAAACGGGCAAAATTTGGAATTGACGTGTGGGAAGAAGCCATTGCGCTAAATGGCTGTGTGCATGCCCGTATGCATGAAGTTCAGGGCCCAGTTGTTCAAAGCGTCGTTAGCTTAACGAGCTCGTTAAGGGTCATTTCGTTAACTGTTTTAGCAGATTCAATATACAATATTCTGATATTTTTGCTGAAAAAATGTGAGTAGCTTTAGCACTGCAAAAGCTACTCACATTTTTTCAGCAAAAAATTTCAGCATATTTGCATATCACTCGATTTAAATTTTAACAAATCGTTAACTAACGACGTCGTTAGCTTTGAACAACTGGGCCCTGATATATACCTTGCAAACATGGGGAGCAGAACGGGTGCTCGAGTGGTACAAGATCTGACAAACAAATAAAAAGGAAAATCTTACATGTGTATATGGATTTTTTTTTTCTTCTCGAGTCCTGATACGTTTGAAAGCCCTCGTGGTGATCGGATTTACTCTTTGCACTGTACGTAGAAGTAGGAAAGGGATGCTACGGACTCAGAAATATGGGGTTGCGGTTTAGTCATGCAGAAGCGAAATCGTATTGCATTGGAATGGAAAGATTGGACCATGTCCACCAACTTCTTTACATGAATGGTTGGTTAAATTTTAACAAAACTTATGACATCCCCTGGCAATATTTAGTTATATACTTTGAGATATTTTGATGATATTTAGTATGCATGTAGGACAGACCAAGTGTCATGTTCAAGAATAGTAATTCACATTGCTTTGTTTTCGAGTTACTTTCTCTCGGAATGTCTAGTTATAAAATTGTGTAAGCTCGATAACTGCGGTACACTTTGAGATAGTTTGATGATACTTGGTTGGTATGTGGGGCAGGTTAAATAGGTGTCGCCTCTATTTGGAATATAGGGAACCGTGTGAACAAACTAGGGTCATGGTTTGTAGCATTTGCATTCCTATAAACATGCACAGGGAGAGGTCACTGATAAAACTTGGCAAGCCTTTCCTTTTGAAAGGAAACTTTATTAAAAGCTGTAATTACAAGAAAATTAATTACTTGTGCTTTGTAACTCTTTAATGGCTGGCTCTGGAACTCCGATTTTTTTTTTCATGAAAGACTTGAAGCTAATTGGAAACAGATATCTATCAATTTATGGATTGCAATTTTTCAAATATTTTTGCATTACTCTTATTCTTTACCTTAATACACCTTAAGCTAAAAAACTTTTGTCTCCGATTTTCGTGACTTTGTGTGTTCTTTGTTTCCAAAGGCGATCCTTTTTTACTTTTATTATAATACTGGGATGGTCATACTAGGTCAAATACCTAATAAAATGAACTTTTATATGGGTTTGTATGTTTTAAAGGCCTCTTTATCCTTTGATATGTACAGTAAACACATCTTAGAATGAAGTAAAACCACCTTATAGAAGCACTGGCCTTAGGATCAAACAAAAGAGGCTGTTATAAGGGCAATGACCATGACCTGACCATAAATATATTTCAATCGACCAGTAATGAAATTTGTGTGGCTTTGCTTTTAAAGTCTTTTTTATGCTTTGTTATATAACTTTAGCACAGCAAACACATTTAAAAACTAATACCACCTAAAAGTGACTATGTTTGAGGGTTCAGAAAACAGAAGCTACTACAATTTCAGAGCAATGACCATGATCTGAGCATACATATTTCAATCGACCACCAATTGACCAGTAATGACCGGTTAAAACCAGTATTGACCACTTGACCACTGGTCTGGTCAATACTCATACTGACTGGTCGATTGCCAACTGATTAACACAGCTTTTTTAGAACCACATTTTTAAGAGGAACGGATGCGCATTCAAGGGCAGCAACTCCGTCAAATTGTTTTCCCTCAATTTAAAAAAAGAGTATACTCTCAAAGTTAAGAATTTGCTCCCCGTGGGAGCAAATTCTTACCTTTTAGAGTAAACCCCTCTTCAGATTAGGATTGATGAGTAAGAATGGAAACAGAAAGTCATCAAAGTTGTCTCCCTTGTAAACACTGGCATAAAATCTACCAGGTGTATTAAGCCCCCTTAAAGTCACCATAACAAAAAGGTTGGCCTATAGTTAAAAATATATAACCTTGTCCGGTAACCTGAGGCTTCTGGTTCCCAGCTGTATTACGTCAAACTAAAAATTGAAACCAGAAGTCACAGATCACCAGCCAAGATTAAATTTCGGCCTTTTCACTGAAATGAATATACTTATTTTCGGGCCTATAGCAATAAGACAATTTCTACTCACATCGAAGGTCCTGCTTCTTTTTTCGTTTCTGGGAGGGGTAATATGGATACTGGTTATTGTTATATGGGTCATAATAATTCTGTGCCAAAATCAGCCCTATGCAGCAACAAGTCAGCAACAGGGCTATTGCTGACCACTTCATGATGGGAGGTCCTCGGCTGAAATAAATAAATACATAAATAAATAAATAAAACCCCGGATTAGCCGGCTTTTGGATTAGGTCTGATCGGGATATTTGCTGTTCGTCATTACAGTCAGCAATGTCTGATTACTATTAAACAGTGATGTCCCAGATCAGGCTGCAATTTGTCGCAGTCTGATCGGAGCATTCGCTATCTGTTGCACCACAACCTCTTTATCTCACTATTGTTGGAGTCCATAGCATAAACCGTGTTAGTTAAACAACCGTGTTATATCCAAACAAAAATGTATAGATTATATTGAAAAATGACCATATATGGTCATTTTTCAATATAATCTATACATTTTTGGGATCCATGTTTGAATCGTGTTATATCCAAAACCGTGTTATAACGAACCGTGTTATAAAGAGGTTGAAGTATATTAACTATTTCGGTGCCAAATTTCAGACGACATTTGTCGTCTGCATTGCTTTCTTAACAAACTATAGCTCCAAAAGAAGTTTATACGTAAAGTTGAAGGACTGAATGTCAAACAGCGTAGATCCAGATGAGACGGCTCATATGAGCCGTCTCATCTGGATCTGTGCTGTTTGCAAAAGCCTATTATCATCACCTGTGGCAGTGGAAGAGTTAAAGTCAACAATATCTGATTTCCTTCTGTGCCCAACGTATTCGGATAGACATAGCTGAACAAATAGTGTAGACCCAGATATTTACGCTGCAGAACGCGGCGTCCGATCAGGTCTGTACTATTTGTTTGTCATTAAGCAGATTTTAAACACACCTGCAGGTCGTAGAAATGCAGTTTTCCGGCCAGTCTTATGACAAGTAAAGCAAGGAATCATCTGAAAATACGAGGAGTTTTACGATCTAAAGAAAACATAAGGAATCGGTATTAGGACATTAAGAGGAATTTAGACACAAGAAAATAAGGCATAAAAAGTGACGTTATGCCACATGAGAAAAGCTCAGGCAAACAATCGCCTGCTTCCGTGTGGTCTGGTCAGGATACTCACTTCCCATTGTAAACCTTCCACAAATCCCGGTGAGTGTGCATGAGAAGACACTACGCTCATACTGAAGCCATAAATAAGAAAATTATAATTTATTTCCATCTGTTGATATAGCCTACAGTGTGCAAAAACTTTAGTTTCAACGTCAAGCTGACGTCATCAGGAACAGATTCTTACCAAACCTATTAAGTTGCATCCATGAGACATGATACTCGTGATTGATTTTTCCGCCAACAAGGGAGACAATTTTTTGACTTCCTGTTTCCTTTACTGTTTCCTTTCCTGCACAAGAAGTCCCTTCTAAAACGGATCTATTCTAAAAGGAAAGAATTTGCTCCCTGGAGGAGCAAATTCTTTCCTTTTAGAGTAGACCCTTTTCAGAAGGGATCCAAAACAGTATTGAAAGAGTTTTCTCTCTTGAAAGTGTATCCATTACCCTTGACAACGCTGTTTAGACGTCGAAACGAGGTGGTAGGGATGATTTATATTTACTAGGATAGTTTGTAAAATTTGTTGACGTGTAATACGCGGATATTCTTCTAAATTCTTCTAATTTTGTTCTCATATACAGTCGAACTTAAATGACTTGAACATCTTAAGGGCCTTAGAAATTTGCTTGAGATATGAGTAGTTCGAGCCACTGAGGGCTTATCATGACGCCAGGCCAGGAAGCAAATGGCTATAGTTAAGGAATATTTTTCGATCTTCTATACAACAATAGTATGTTGAGTGTACTCATTAGAATCGCCTTAATGATGCGATTCTAATGAGTACACACAACATACTGTTTCATGATAAAATAAGAAAAAATCCCTAAGTATTTGTTTTCTTGAGCTATCGGAAGAATGTCGTAGGCTCTCAAAAACGAGTTCGAATTAGTCATGGCAAACGAGCCATCGGTTTTCGAGCTATCGAGGTTCGACTGTATATCATATCATTTAATGCCTTATTTCATGACATTTTATGCCTATTTTCTCTGATAAACAATCCAATTCATAATGTCGTCTGTTGAAGTTTTAATTAGCACTTTAAGGATTAATATTTCCATGTTGGAAATGGATTTAATATGACATTATGAAAACACGCCTATTCAAATAGACAGAAAATGTTACCTCCAAAAACTGAAAATTTTCTGATAAAAAACTCAGATATGTTTCACACTTCTGCTCAAGACATGGATTGTGTGTAGTCGTTAGAACCGCCTCAGTGAGGCTGTTCTAACGAGTACCCACAATCTATGTTTTCGAGCAAAAATAAGGAAAATAATGTATATCCCTGTAAACCCCAGTTTTACTATACAAATGTGGGGTTTAAGGGGGTCAAAATTATATAGGCATGTTTTCGTGATGAGTATTGGGAAATAAGAAGATGAAAAAATAGTATGCAAAAATAACTAAAAAATATTGTAAACAAAAATTATAAATACCTTCCGTTAATTTTATCGAGGCATACTCCATTAGATAGAAGAATTAGTAAGTCATTTTAGCAACAGGTCACTTCCTTCGCCCTGAGGGCGCTGTCTTGCTGTAACAGTCAACACCAACCGATGTGTAAAATGACAAACGTTGACGTTAAATCATTATTTATGGGACCGAACGCATTTAATTTAAATTTGCCGGGGTAACATATGCACTTTTCTGGGCTTTTCTTTGCATATCAAACTCTTTGACCAATTCATGTAGACTTTCATTCTGTTTTTGGAAGATTCGATTTGTTAACATTACGTATAGGCGTATTTCGTAAACGGCTTTTCGTCGAAATTTAAAAAAAAGGCAAATTAAAAAATAAAAAAGTAATAAAATAATTAATAATAATAATAATAATAATAATAATAATAAATAAATAAATAAATAAATAATAAAAATACATTACCGAACAGACTTATCAATGCGCCACGACATCACGAAACATGCCAATATACTTTTGACTCCTTTAAACCCCACTTTTATTTAGTAAAACAAGGGTTTACAGGGTATACATTACTTTTTTCTTATTTCTGCTCACAAGAAAAAACATCGATTGTGGTACTCGTTAGAACCGCCTCGTCAGTACCCACAATCTGTGTTTTGAACAGAAATATGAAGAATATCAGAATTTTTTATCTGTAAATATTCATTGTTTGGTGAAAAAATTTTCAGTATATTTGAATAGGCATGTTTTCGTAATGACGTCAGGAAACGTACGTTAAGACGTGTGCACCATGCAAAGACTCAGATCAGTCTGTGAATCCGCACAGTCTGAGCAGGCTGAAGAAGCTTTCATCCTTGGCTATCCAAAATGCGCCCACTGAAGATTCTGATCTTCGCCGGGCTCACATGTCCGACGGTACGTTTTCTGACGTTGTGGCTCAATTCGTGACAGATAAGCTGGTAACGTAATGAAAGTTCAGTGAAAGGAAGCGTTGTATATGATTCGTGAGACCTAAAAAGAATCCGAAAAGGGTGTCGGGGTCCTTTGGAAATGCAACAAATCAAAAGATGGTAAAGTGAAGGCTCTGTTTGCACGAGTCGTAATGACAGAAAAAAAAAAAAAAAAAAAAAAAAAAAAAAAAAAAAACACCGAGGAATCCGAAAATGGATACCCTTGGCATTTTTTTTCTCCCATTCTTAACCCTTGCCATGCTGAATGAATCTATATGCCCTGCCAACTTCTAATTTTCAGCCAATCAGATTATTTGATACAGGTTGTTGATTGATATAAATTCACAGACTTAATTACAAACAGTGCAGATCCAGATCAGTTGGCTTCTTCAGTATCTGTTTTCTTGAGTTATCGGGAGAATTTCGTAGGGACTCAAAACCGAGTTCGAATAAGCCATGGTAAACGAGCCATCGGTGTTAGAGCTATCGAGGTTCAACTGTATGTATGACGCAGATGAATCAGATTTCACGTTAGACTACTTTCTAAGGCTGGCTAATCGGAGCTGAAAAGATAATCGATTATCAGTCCTGCCATTGTGATCGATAATCGATTAGTAATCACTGAAGATTTGGTCATAATTTTACCTGTCTGAGCATGACTCTTACCATATGTGATACTTTATTGCATATATTCGGTCAGAAAGGCCTGAGCAAACAGTGTAGACCCTGATGAGACGCCGCAAATGCGGCGTCTCATCAGAGTCTACACTTTTTGCCACCCATCCAGTTATTTTTAGACACAACAGTGGGAGTAAATTGTACTTGTTCAAATTTTAGATTATGTATGGTAAGGAGTTGAGGTGTCTGAATACTAAGGGTAAATACGGTAAAGTAACAAACACACAAATCAGTAATGATAATCATTTTTGTGGAAATTATCGATCAGTTAATCAATTATCCGATTAATCGTGCCAGCCTTACATAGCGTCAGTCTGAAAACACTTCTGCAACAAGGTATATCGGAACCAGAATTTTACGGTGACTTTGTGTACAGATTTAGAAAAAGTGTAGGTAAATCTAACTTTCCGGAGCAATTCAGAAAACTTATTAACCGTTATAAGAGAATTGCCTGGATATTATGCGACAGATTGCATGCCTAGTTGTCAACCCAACCATTGTTGATGGCTATATAGAATTGGCCATGAATACTCGTCTTTGTTTATTATAGTGATTAATTTGATTTTTGTGTTTTCGCTTTGATGCATTGACTGAGTTGGGAGCCTTTATGCGTACCGAATTTTTATGCGTTTCTGTATTAAGAGTAGGATCGGGACCCAGGGTGAAGTTAGCTAGCTGTAAAAGTGCTTTAAACCCCCCGGTGGTTTACTCGACTGACCGTTCTAAGGCAGTAGTCCCGGTGTTAGTCTTACTCTTTGTTGCTTTGTGGTTTATTCTACGAGGCGATTTGTTGTATGTCTTTCCGTGTGTCATTTTGTTCTTGTGTTTTTCAGTCCTTTTAGTATTGCGATTGCCTCGCTTGGGGAAGAGAGAGCTAATCTTAGTGCTTTTCGTATGTTTGTTCGATTTGTGCTTGTTTGGATTTGTCGGTTTCCTCTTCCTCTTGGGGTCTGGGAAGGGCTGCGGTTTGTGATTATGGCACTCCCTGGACTTTTCTCTTACCTTTTTTACTACTTTCAGTTGTTAGGAGCGTGCTGCATATAGTCCAGCACGAAATTTCATTCATCCTCGTCATAAAAAAATCGGACTTAATATTTTATCCATGAGTTTCTTAAGTGGACGCTTCCATCTTGTAATCCGGAAGCATCCACTGTTAAAAAGAGGGGTGTCAGATAAAAATCTTGAATATAATGACAAACCGAGTAGATCTTGATGAGAAGGCTCATTACAAGTCGTCTGAATTGGATCTACTCTGTTTGTAGCGCTGTCTAGTTTGGTCTGCAAGGACAAAAGGGTTAAACTGACTGGTTATATATTTCAAAATGAGAATATTCTAAAATGGAAGCTGTTGCCTCCCTTCTCTAAAGAAAGAATTTGCTCACAGGGTAGCAAATTCTTTCTTTTTATTCCCTTCCACTCTATTCTGAAAGAAGGCAAACGTGCTCGAGTTTGAGTGATCTCTCTTGGAAGTGCATCCAGTCACCTTTAAGATAAATGCAAACCATGACGTCACACATCTGCCTGCTCCGCCACACAGTCTTTAGATGGGCCTCTTCTTTTAAACAGTAGATTCCGCTTTGTGTCCACTACTTCTGTAGCAATCGGCAAACCTCGTATGTTTCCGTGATATGCTCTCCTGTCCGGAATCATACGAGGTGAGCCGAATGTTTCTGAAGGTGAGTTGCGAAAGCTCTGAACACAATGCGCGGATGCACATATTGATCTAGACATTCCCTGTTCACATTTACTGTAGGCTTATTTACCGTGTTTACCCTAAGGACACCATAACTCCTTACCATACGTGCCCTAAAATTTAAACAAAGGCATTGTACCTACTGATTTTTTTAAAATTGAAACAGATGGGTGGCAAATAGCGCAGACCCTGATCGGATACCGCGTCCCGCGGCATCACCGATCTGGTTCTACACTGTTTGTTCAAACCTGTTGGTCCGAATACTGAGGTA
This sequence comes from Anodontia alba, assembly GCA_964016985.1. NCBI lineage: Eukaryota > Metazoa > Mollusca > Bivalvia > Lucinida > Lucinidae > Anodontia > Anodontia alba. Next base: position 29,651,634 of record OZ024833.1, on the reverse strand, counting down.
AGTATTGCACCTCAAATATTCGGACAGAGATGTCGGAACAAACAATATAGACCCAGATCGAACACTTAATGACCGTTGCAATCAGGGTCAGCATTTTTGCCATTTATACAGCATATTTTAGACGTATCGCTAGATACAATGTAGCGAAATGGTTTTATTTAAAAGTTAGGCTGAGAAGTAGTAATGGTAGTTTTTATCTGGAATAACCAACCTGACTATAAAAAATCTGATTAGAACGTTTGCTAACACATCGATAAAGTCAGTAGTATGTAATGATTCTGTGAGGGAACAATGAAGGCCCAGTGTCAGATTGCGCTAATGCGCAATCTGACACTGGGCTTTCTTTGTCCGCATATGCTTGAAGGCACTCATTTCGAAAACACGCCTATTCAAATATATTGAAAATTTCACTACCAAAAAACTGAAAATTTTCGGATAAAAATTCTGATATTTTTCACATTTCTGCTCAAAACATAGAGAGGCGGTTCTAACGAGTACCCATAATCTATGTTTTTGAGCAGAAACAAGAAAAATAACGTATACCCTGTAAACCCCAGTTTTACAATATAAAAGTGGGGTTTAAGGGGGTCAAAATTATATAGGTACATGTTTGTTTTCGTGATGTTTCACGCGACGTGGCTCATTTCCATTCTTTTCCGAAAAAATTGGACTTGATATTTCAAATCCATTTTTTTTTCTTGGAAAAATTAAGAAAATCAAAACAAAAACAGTTATATATATATTTGTTGCCTACAGTTTTTTTGTTTTTTTTTTAGTAGCGTACTGAGGATTAAGATTTTTTCTGGTATTCTTTATCTTTATGCTATCAAGGACTTATTAAGAAATACGATACGTCCATAACATATCAGATCCTTGAGCCAATAAACGTTTGTGGGGTTGGGAGAGGGGCAGAGGGTAACATTATGTAAACAACAGCCTCTTCTTGGAGATCTTTAGAGTACATAACAAGCAAGATTCACGTCATGAGAAAAAAAAAACACTTCTTATAAATACAAGTCTTCCACCCCACCACACAAAAATGACTATGAGTTTCATGATTTATTTCCTCGTACCTCATGTATATTATGTTTCATTACTTATGAATATCACACTTCCGTCCAAAGACAATCTGATATAATAAAGTCAGCTGTTACAAATTTGTACGTCAGTTGTGTGTCTAGATCTAGAAGTGATTAAACTAACCTTTTAACCTTTACCGCTTCCTGGGAAAAGTTAGTAGACGACATTTTGTAATTTTTTTTCTTATTTTTCCCAGAAAATAGTCTTTGACATTTCATTTGCATGAAATTCAAACTGAAGTTTGCATGAAATGTCATAAGCTATTTTCTGTGAAAAATAAGTAACAGGTTACAAAAGTCGTCTACTGATTTTTTAATCAAATTAATTATATTTATTCTTTTTTTTTCTTCAGAAAATAGTCTTTGACATTTCATGCAACTTGAACGCTGTTGACCGTAAGACCTGTAGTACCTGTTTTTACAATTATTTTATCTGGAAGATTCCAATTCCAACGTTAGCTACGTCAGGTTATGAGATTTAGAAATTCCTAGAGAAGAAATGACTTAACTATTTGCAAAAAGTGGAGACCCTGACCTCGGTCTGCTCTGTTTGCCAGTTACACTTTCGGGATAGCCAGGCCAAAATGGGCTATACAAACTAAGTCGGACCGCAGATTCAATGCCGGACCAGTCCTAAACCTTTTCGAACTAACTAGTGCCTAGTCTTATCCACATGTGGTTTGACTCACGTGGTCTTACTAACAGTCATTTGCTCCGACTTCTAGTTTGTAGTCGGGCCCTTTTGTTTCGCCACAGTGTGTAAACCATTTTAGTCTGGAGACCCCTTAGCGGGTAATTGGCAAACAGTGCAGACCTAGCTTAGACTTAATGGCACGGAGTCTATGGTTTGCCCGTTTTCTGTGTTTCCAACTGATCCGGTCATATGTTTCAAACAGAATATCCTATTTGGTCGTTTGTAATATATTTCGAGAGAGACCCAACGTTCTGTCTGACTGTGGTCGTCAGTCTGTGAAAACCTGTGCCTCAATGACTCAAACACCGATAACTCGTTTTACCGTGGCTTAATCGAATTCGATTTTGAGTCCATATGAACTTCTGACACCCCAAAAAAATAAACTATTAAGGAATATTTTAGGAGTTTGTCCTATTTTTTTCATGAAAATGTATGTTGTTAAAAACTCATTAGAATTGCCTCATCAAGGCGATTTAATTGACTACACTCAACTTACCATTATTTTATAGCAGATCGAAAAGACATCCATATACTATTCCCATTTGTCTCCTAATCTGGCGCTATGATTAACCCTCAGTGACTCGAACTACCCATATCTAGATTAAATTTCCATGTCCCAAAGATGTTCGAGCCATTGAGGTTCGATTGTAGTTCGTTTGCTCTTCTTGTTGTTATTGGAAGGCTCTGTTCTATGCATCACGAAAACATACCTATACAATTTTGAACCCCTTAAACCCCACTTTTATATAGTAAAACTGGGGTTTACAGGGGTATACATAATTTTTCTCATTTTGCTAAAAAACATAGATTGTGAGTACTCTTTAGAACTGCCTCTCCGAGGCAGTTCTAAAGAGTATCCACAATCTATGTTCTGAGCAGAAATGTGAAAAATATCAGAGTTTTATCTGAAAATTTTCACTATTTGGTGGTGAAATTTTCTATATATTTGAATAGGCGTGTTTTCGTAATGATTGTGGCTGTTCCTACACCTCTTCATTATTTCCGATATGTTTCGCAAACTTGAGTGACCTTGTCCTATATGCAAATTGAGCTTTGTGGGACTTAAGGGACTTGGTAAAATTTCCTCCAGTTTAACAGGAGAGACAACGGTTGAGACTTCCTTTTGTTTTCCTGCTAACTAATCCCCTTAAGAAAACGGGTCTAACAGCAAAGAATTTGCTCCATGAAAAGACCAGTTTCAGTAACGAAAAAAAAAAAAAAAAAAAAATTTTACAGAGAAACCTCCCCTGAAAGTGAATTCAAAGTCTTTAAGATGTTTTAAAAGTAGGGCTATGTATTCCTATTAGTTTTTTTTTTTTTTTTTTTTTTTGCTTTAAGAAGATCTCAAAAGGATGCTCCATATGCAGTTAGAAGGCAATCGATTTTATTATTTTGGAGAACAAGTCATTTTATCATCAAGGGATCAAACATGGTTTTTCATGCATTAACATTCGCCAGGTCCCGCGGGAGGTGTTGAAAACCGAGGCCGAAGGCCGCGGTTTTCAACACCTCCCAAGGGACCTGGCGAATGTTAATGCATTGAAAAACTATGTTTGATCGCTATTATTGCATAAAAACTGAAACCATTTGCTACATTTCACATTTTTTCTTGCACTATTTTGTATCAACTTTTCACAGATGTCTCGAGAACGTTATTTCCACGCACTATGCTCGTTCTAGTGCCGGCCAGTACACATTTCGTAACGGCAGCAAAGCTGTGGCCCCGGTACGATCATATTGAAAGTTGCGTAGCCGTGCATTAACAGCACGTGAATTGCCTTGTTAATACACGGCTTTTCGTCGGTTAATGCACGGCTGTTAATAACGTGCGACACTGCTTTTTATGCAATAATATCTATTCACGGCGGTCATCTTGGAAGCAGAGTCTATTTATGATGGCAATGCTGAAATTATATTATTCTCCTAGAGATGTTTCATTTGCAATTAAGTCACATTTGATTCACGAAAGTTTTAATGAAAGTCTGAAGATGGAATATGGTCACGGCGACTGTCTTGGACGCCGATTTCCATTTTTTATTTTTTTTTTTTTTTTTTTTTTTTTTGGCAATATTGGGAGAGGTCATCCAAATAATGCCCCATTTACAATATAAGCTGAATCGAACGCTTTATGCTGATGTAGCTTCTCTTTCCAAACCCTTTCCCTAAAAACTCGTGGTTCTAATACATTTTGTAGCATGCCTTTTTGTGTATTTGCCATGTCGTAAACAGACTTACTGACACCGAATCTACGGTTTACTTGCTTTCTGCATTCTTTAAACAGGATATACTGTTTAGCCGTTAGTAATATACTGAAAGACCCAACCTTCCGTCTGACTGTGGTCAGTCTGCGAAAACCCGTGGCGACCATTTTCGCCAGTTTGCCTGCATGCTATCTCTTGAATCGCTAAGTGGATTAATACTCGACTTGTAAGTATATAACAATGAGACATGCGTAAGACTTGATTCAGTTTCGTGATTTTGACTTTCCTGTCAAAGACTACGCAACACTTGAAGTCCATTTTAAAGATGTTTCATTTGCAAATAAGTCACATTTGGTAAAGTGTTATCCGGGAAGACTTTTAATGAATGTCTGAAGATGAAATATGGTCAAGACAACTGTTTTGGACGCTAATTTATTTTGCAACATTGGTAAAGCTTATCCCAATAATGCCCCATTTACAATATGAGTTACATCGAACGAATTAAGTTGATGTAGCCTTTCTCTCCAAGCCCTACTCTTGGTTCTACAACATTTTGTAGCATGCCTTACTGTATATTTGTCATGCCACTGTCAATGCGTCATTGTGCGCGATTTGTGGCTCGTAGACCCTTTACCTGTTTGTCATTTCAATTTAATTATACAACAGAAACACGCCATTGTCATAGGGGGAAATGAGATTCACGTCTGTATTTTCTTCTAATAATAATGCCAATACGAAGGAGGGGAGAGTGTACTGACTTTGGTGGGTAGGGAGGTAGAGTTGAGACAATTCCGTTAAAATTGTTTACCTCCCTCTTGAAAAATCCTACTCCAAAAGAAAAGACCTGCTCCTCTTCTGAGCAGTTCTTTCCTTTAACCCTTCTCTTGCTGAACACGACATGCCCTGTCTTAGCAAACAATGTAGATCCAGATCAGTTGGCTTCTGAAGAAGCCAACTGATCTGGATCTGCACTGTTTGTCATTAAACATGCGAATTTCAATCAAAAACCCGGATCAAATAATCCGATTGGCTGGAAATTTGAAGTGGGCATGGCATCTGAATTTATTCAGCATGACAAGGGTAAACCTAGACACCTTATCAGAAGGAACCTGGTGTGCATTAAAGCAAACAGGAAGTCACAAAAACCTTCTACGTAAAATCTATCAAGTGTATCCAGTCCTCCTTAACCCATTTATACCGAATTGACTCTTCTACCTAAACACTGGACAGGTCCATTTCCTATATAAGGGGTGTCTGGTTAGTTTTTTATTATTATTATGTTTTGTAGAAATGTCTGAACTTAACGCAAATAGTGTAGACCCTGATCAGACTCCGCGTTCTGCGGCGTCTGATCTGGGTCTACACTGTTTGCCCATGTCCCTTTTATGGGACGCTAGACTTAAATGGGTTAAGCAGTAGGAGTGTATTATAAGGGTGGAGTTCAAAATGGCTGCCTCCCTTCTCAAAAGGAGAATTCTGGTACAGTATACTCTCGTTATCTCGAAGTCCAAGGGACTCTCTTAGATACTTCGCAATATCCGAACCTCGACATATCAGATTTGCAGAATTAAGGAAAACATTAAATGTAAAACCACATTTCACATATGAAAATGTAATTTGAATCCTGAAGTTAGAGATAGAAAAGTTAGAGATAGTTAGAAAATATTGTGGAAAACTTAGGAGGAATTTCTCCTCATTTCGACAATATTTTGATCCCTGTTGTTAGATTTCCATGTTCAAACAGGGACCAGATTTTCACTTCGAGATAAGCAGTTATTCGAGATCAGCGAAGTCGAGATAACGAGAGTCGACTGTATATGAAAATTTCTAAGAGCAAATGAAAAACGGCATCCCCACTGTGAGACGAAATGCGAACACATACATCTTATGGCTAGTAATTTTCTTGAAGGTGCATTTATTTAGCAACGTTGATGATGGATTTACATGAAAGAAAAGCTTTGACTAACTGTGCATTTAAATAAAAATGTGATGAAAATCCGATGTTGAACGGTAACGGACATTTAAAGAGTTCAAAAGTGTTTATTATTATTATTATTATTATTATTATTATTGTTGTTGTTATTGTTGTTGTTGTCTGCATTTGTGTATAGAAACCCTTTATTATTCATTGACTGCATATAAACCGCACCTTTTTGCCGTTAGGAAAAAAAACTTTCCTTAATACTTTTAAAACTTGAGAATCTCATCAAATACTCAAAATGGTGGCGCACAACACAATAGTTTTGGGACATTAAAGGGGAACTAACACATTTTAAGAAAGGCAACGCTGTCAACATTGTGGTACCTTCTGGTTAAGATTAACTTTTAAAAAAAATAAGTTGCTTTCCGTGGGAGCAAATTCTTTTTTGTGAAAGTAGACCCATTTGAAAAGGGACATAATGTGCAGAAAATCAAAAAGGAAGTCACAAAACTTATCACCCTCAAAAAGGCAGATAATTTGCCAAGTGTATCAAGTCCCCTTAAATATAACTAACAAGTTGCCTATTAGCTCACCTGAGCACGAAGTGCACAGGCTGAGTTATTGTGATCGGTCAATGTCCGTCTTCCGTCGTGCGTCGTCCGTTGTGCAGCGTCAACAATTTCCTTTAAATGACTCGATTCCGATCAAAATTCCAAGATGGCCGCCTCTCTTGAAACTCTATTTTGAACTTCGTCCCCTGAACCGCAAGGCCAACTGACTCAAAACTTAGAAGGTAGTATCTGGCTGACTTGTAGATCAACAATAGCTAAAATCATTCCTATTGGAAATTCACGACGACTGCCACAGCGGCCATCTTGAAATTCTAAATTCTATTTTGAACTTCTCCTCAGTGAACGGAAAGACCAGTCGACTCGAAACTTGGTAGGAAGTATTGGGGTGACTTGTAGATAGAAATAGCTAAATCGTTCCGATAGGAAATCCAAGATGACTGCCATGGCGGCCGTCTTGAAAATCGATTTTGAACATCTTCTCCTGAACGGAAAAAAACAATTGACTCGTAACTTGGTAGGAAGTATCGGGGTGACTTGTAGATCAAAATTAGCTAAATCGTTCCGATCAAAAATCCCAGATGACTGCCACGGCGGCCATCTTGAAAATCTATTTTAACGTCTTCTCCTGAACGGAAAAACCAACCGACTCGAAGCTTGGTAAGAGGTATCGGAGTGACTTGTAGATAAAAAAAGGGGGCTAAAATCGTTCCGATCGGAAATCCAAAATGACCACCACGGTCACAATTTCAAAATTTATTGTTACTTTCTTCTACTGAACAGAAAAGCCAACTGACTCATGACTTGATAGGAAATGTCGAGCGACTTTAAATTTAACATAAGCTCCCCACACCACCACCCCACCCCATCCCCACGTATTTCATTACTGACCGTTCAAAGACGGTACTTCATTGTGCCACGTTTTTGTCAATTGCTATTTAGTATTTCACTTTCTAATGTTTATTTTCTGTTAACAATTAAGCTATAATCAGTTAAGTTTGGGAAACAGAGTTTCCACCGTTTTGGAAAGAGTTGCCAACACTGCTTGCCAACAGTTCATTATGTGGCTGCTTAATTGCATTTGTCTGTCTTTTCCTTTCACGTATCTACTTTGTAGATCAAAACTAGCTAAAATCATTCCCGTCAGAAATCCAAGATTCCCACGACAGCCGCCATCTTTAAAAACCTACTTTGAATTTCTTCTCCTGAACCGAAAGGCCAATTGACTCGAAACTTGGTAGGAAGTATCGAGGTGAAGTAGCTAAAATCATTCCGATCGAAAATCCAGCAGGACTGCGACGGTCGCCATTTTAAAATGTATTGTTAATTTCTTCTACCGAACGGAAAAGCCAACAGAGTCATATCTTGACAGGAAGTATCAATGCAACTTGTAGATAAAAAAAATAGCTAAAATCATTCCGTTTGGAAATCCAAGAATGCCCCCATAACCGCCATTTGGAAAATCTAGTTTGAATTTCTTTTCCTGAACCGAAATGCCAGTTGACTCGAAACATGGCAGTAAGTAGAGGGGAGACCTAAACCTTGAGGTTTTACGGCTCAGTCAACCCAATGGGGTCATGTCGAGCGCGGTCAGTTTACCTAACCACACGTTTACTGGGCAGGCTTAGTCCTCTAAGCGGTTAACCAGTATTGTGCACATTCTTTCGCCAGAAACTGACAACTGCCCTTCTTGAATCAGCGGAAGGGATGATCAATCTCCACGAAAGAATGCTGCCGACCTCGGTGGGGGTTGAACCCGCGACCTCCTGGTCTCCAGTCGGACGGCGCATCCAACTGAGCCACCGAGACCGGCGAGACTTAAAGGTAAAAAATGGCTTAACATCATTTCGATCAGAAATCTAGGATGGCTGCAGGAAACCCGGCGTAATACTCAGAAAAGAAAAACAGGTAAAATTATTTCGATCGGAAATCTAAGACGGCTGCCAACTTGCAAATCTTTTTGGAACTTTTTCTCCTGAACTAAAAAGCCAAGTGATTGGAAATTTGGTAGGAAGTATCGAGTTGATTTGTAAAGCAAAATAGCTAAAATCGTTTGGATAAAAAATCCAAGATGGCTGCTACTGCCGCCATCTTGAAAATATATTTTCTGTTTATTTCTCCTCCTAAGCCGAAAGTCCAATTGACTCGTAACTTGTCTAGTAAGGCGAGCAATACAGCGCCATCTTGGCTCTCTTGTTGTCGATCTGATTATGGTCAAAATACATTGTGACACTCGGTCATTGCATATGCAGTCTTCATCAAAATAAACGTTTCCTTTTAAACAAAAATCTGGTGGTGTGTACTAACAGACGAACGTTTACTTACAAAATAATGTCATATGTGAATACTGAATTTTCAGTGCTGAACATTGGAATTCCATGCTACCTCATTGTCAGTAACATCACAAAAACTCGCCTATATAATTTTGACCCCCTTAAACCCCACTTTTTATGTAGTAAAACTGGGGTTTACAGAGGTATACATTATCTTTCTTATTTCTGCTCAAAAACATAGATTGTGGGTATATGTTAGAACCGCCTCATCGAGGCGGTTCTAACGAGTACCCACAATCTATTTAAGCAGAAGTTTTTTATCTGAAACTTTTCGTTTTTTTGGGGGGGCGGGGGTTGGTGGGGGGGGATTTTCTATATATTTGAATAGGCGTGCCTTCGTAATGACATTTTCAAACTAATAGCAAATAATCAAACCAAAACTATAACACAAGACATTTTCTGTCACAACACTATATTTCAATGGTTTTAACTCTACAAAAAACATAAGTCGCGATACTTTAATGTCGCCAGCCTTGATTCGCTGTGTCCAGCCTCCGACATCTTGCTCTACCGCCGTTTTCCGGGTGGGGTTATGCTGAAGAATAACATACATTTATTATATACATGTGCATATCAGTGAAATAAACCGTATTTACCTTAAATACTCGGACACATTTACTCCTTACATTACATGTCTTATACAGTCGAACCTCGTTATCTCGAATTCCAAGGGACTTACTGAAACACTTCGAGATATCCGTATCTCGACATATCAGAGTTGAGAGAGTGAGGAAAATAATAAATTGAACAACCACATTTAACAAATGAATATGTAATTTGACTCCTGAAGTTAGAAATATATATATATAATAATGCGGAAAAGAGGAGAAATTGCTCCTTAGGAGCAATTTCTCCTCTTTTCCACATTATTTTGTTACCTGTTGTCATAGTTTCATGTTAAAACAGGGACCAGATTTTCACTTCGAGATAAGCGGTAATTCGAAATAAGTGAGTTCGAGATAACGAGGTTCGACTGTACTTTGAATTTGTCCATTTTACTGATGTGTCTAAAAACTGCTGAATGAGTGGTAAACAGTATAGATTCGTATCAGAAGCCGCGTCTTGGGTCTACACCGTTTGCTCAAGTCTGTCTGTCCGAATACTAAGGGTAAATGCGGTATATAGGTAATTACTTCCAAGCGTCTAAAAAATGGGACCTGGGCAAGCAATACGGATCTAGATCTGACGTGCAGAACGATGTGCCTGATTAGGGTCTGCACTATTTGCATTCAATATAAGGATTTCTGTAGAAACACTAATAAAAACAAAATCAGTACACTGAAAATGGACCTGTCGAAAGAGTGAGGTAGACGGGTCTTGTATAGAAAAAATAAATATTAATACCCTATGGACCTTTCGAAATAGTGAGGTAGACGGGTCGGACCGTCTTCCTCACTCTTTCGAGAGGAACATTGGCCATTGTTTGGTTGTCTATTTTTCTATATTTACATGTTTGCAGTTATATCAGTAATTACAGTCTAACTCGATATTTTGGTGTGGGTGCATTTCAGATGCTCAAAATATCGGTAAAATTCAGTTCCTTCGCAACTCATTTATCCGAATTACAGTTGACTCTCGTTATCTCGAACTCGCTTATCTCGAATAACCACTTATCTCGAAGTGAAAATCTGGTCCCTGCCGAAACATTGACATCTAACAATAGGTAAAAAAAATCTTGTGGAAAAGAGGAGAAATTGCTCCTAAGGAGCAATTTCTCCTCTGTTCCACAATATCTTTTGTATATCTTTAACATCAAGAGCCCAATTACATATGTATTTGTAAAATGTGGTTGTTCGAATAATTTTTTCCTAATTCTGCAAATCTTATATGTCGAGGTACGGATATCTCGAAGTATTTATTAGAGTCCCTTGGAATTCGAGATAACGAGAGTCGACTGTACTTCGTGACAGATTTTATTTTAAGGCGCAGTCAGGGCTATGTTCAGAAGTGCAAAAAGATAGCAAATGTTTTGCCCTGGATCCCTGTAACTAATGACGAGCAATAACAGAAGAAGGGGTTCAGGGCAAAACAATAGCGAGTAACTTGTACTTCTGAATAGCATACCGATCAGTCAGATTTTTAACGTAGCCGGGCAACTGAGTCACATAGGGGCTCCACCAGAAAAATCTGGATTAGTTTTACTGGACGACTGGGTTGGCTTGAAACGGGCCTAATTATAAGTCATAACTTGGTCACCTCGCCCAGACACCGTGCGTGTGAATAGTCGTCCAGTCTGTAAGTTTCAGAATTTAGACTTACAAAACTACTTACCCAAAAGATAAATTTGCATTATCAAGGGCAACATTTCGAACCTTTGTACTTTCCTTGAAATAAACGAACAACAAAAAGAACATCAGGAAGAAAACTGAAAAAAAAGAAAAGAAATATTTGACTGGTTTGCAATAGTCCGCAAAAAATGGCGGGCTAATCTTCACCATTCCTTCTGAAACGCGTTAAAGTAAAAAATCAATGACTCGAACACCGATGGCTCGATGCCGTGGCTGATTCGAACTCGTTTTTGAGTCCATAGGAAATCCTTTCGACCGCTCAAGAAAACAAAACATTTAGGTATTTTTTAGGGAAATGTATGATGAAAATGTATGTTGTGTGTAGTCATTAGAATCGCCTCATCGAGGCGATTCTAATTACTACACATAACATACCACTATTTATATAAGATCGAGAGGGCATCCCTAAATTATCCCCATTTGTCTGACCTGACGCTATCATTAACCTTTAATGGCGCGACCTTCCAACGCCTAAAACAAATTTCTATGGTCCTAAGGATGTTCGAGCCATTAAGCTCGGCTGTACATTAATGGCTGAACTATGTGCTGAAGGAATCGCACAGAAAAACTTGACTGTTTATATCATTATGCGCCCCGTCCCGTATATACTGAAGCTTAATCACTCTATTTGGCTAAATAAAAACTAGTGATAGTTTTTTTCTTATTTGTTGTAAGAAATAGGATCTGAAATTTCATTCAAATTGAACGAAATGTCAATATTTTCTGCGAAAAATATAAGAAAAATAAATTCAGTGGGCGGCTGAATAAATAAAATGTCCCTACCCTGTTTCTGAGATTTTAAACAAAACATAATAAGCAATGCTTCACGTATTCAGAATTCACGTAACAACCTCTTCCATCCACATCTGGGAGAATCAAGGGGGGAGGGGTCAAGGACAAGGTTGGGGTGGGGGGGGGGGGTGGAGGGGTTAACCGCTGGTTAAAACTGATGATTAAAATCGCCCCTGTCAATACCCTACAAAGTGGTCAATACTGGTCGATTGAAACTTTAAGTGGTCGATTAAAAATTTAAAAAATTTGAGTTGTCGATTCGTCTAGTATTTGTTCAGATGTTCTTTTTTTTCCCCTTAAAGGAGGGAAGACAAGTGTTTCGTCCCGTCCAAGGATGCTCATCAGGGGTTACTGCTACTACTTTTTTGTTTTGTCTTCCCACCCCCCCCCCCCACCCCACCCCCACCCCACAAACCCACTAACCCCACCCCACACCCTTTTTATAGTCCTTATATTTGTATTTACAACAATTCAAGTGACGAAAAGTATTTAAAAAAGTGGGCAAACTATAGAATCGGATGTCAAAGTTAACATTGTACATTGTATTTACATGCACATTTTGCATTTCCGACAATAGGCAGGTAAATTTGTTGTAACACATATGAGCCAGCGCACGACAAAACCAACAATATGACTCAGTGTGCAACCAGCGAAGACTCAGATCAGACTGCGCACTAACGCAGTCTGATCAGAGTCTTCGCTGATCGCATGTGCCTCAGGGCTATCCAAAGAGGGATAAACGAGAATCCTTGCCATACTGGGTGGATGTACAGGCTGGTCTAAGTATTTGCTGGTTACACAGGTCTTATTGTAGGTTTTGTCATGCGCTGGTTCATATGTTGAAACCCATGAACTTCTTACCATACTTATCCTAAAGTTTAAACACGTGCATTCCACTACTTGTTGATGTGTGTAAAATGCTTGATGAGTGACGCAAAGTGGAGACCTGATCAGACGCTTCTGTGGAGTCTAATCCGGTTTTACAATGTTTGCAAGTTATGTCTGTCCATGTTTTAGGCGGAACACGAAAAGAGAACATGTCAAAAAGAAAAATCATTCCGGAGTCCATGTTACTTATTGATGAATCGTGATTAGAATATACACATTATTTCCGTGGTAACGTGATGCGATTTTCTGTATCACGTCTTGTGAATGTTCCCAGATCACGAGAACACACGAGAACACGCGAGACTTTTGCGTCGAGCATGATTCTGAGATATGACAACATCCACGAGGCATGATACATCCACGAGGCATGATACAGGGTATCAGATTGATTTTTCTGTTGAAAAACTGAGTGTATAACATACCATAAAAGTCAAAGCACTGACAGTGAGTCGATTTTCTCTGAACGTAGGCTGGGAAAATGGTCCCGATCCGGTACTTAAGAAAACTGTTTTATTTCAACCCTAAATTTCTTGTAATTTAAGCAAACAATGCAGATCCTGATCAGACGCCGCGTTTGATGGTGTCTGATCTGGGTCTGCACCGTTTGCCAACTTCCAGAATGTCCCAGTCCAGTTTTTACAGATAACACGCTGACGTCACAGAGACAAGACTAGCGCGGCTGTAAATAACCGTTACCTGGATTTTGTCAAACGCGCGGTTCAATTACATTGGCCAATGATACTCACGTGGACAACTACCACAAGGAAATTATGGCGTTTGTATACTATGGCTCGATTGTAAACAACTGACCCAAAAATAATCCTTAAAGTGCCATTTACAATAGCAGCAAACCACTTTTTGGACGGTTCTTTAAAAAAACATTTATCCTTTTAAATAACGATGTCCGAACGGGCGGGCGTCGGGCGTCGTCCCAGGTTAACCTTTTGGTTAAGCTTTCTTTTTTCGACATTCGACAGTTATTTTCAAAGTTATAGGTTACCTTTATTCTTCAGCGGATTGCTTTCATATTTGGTACAGATAAAGAGGTGGACCAGTGGGTGTTTCGTGTGCAAGAGAGACAACTCTCACTTTCTTCATTATTTAATAACCCCGTCCATAATGCCCTTAAGCGTTTTTCCTTGTTATTTATTCACTTTATTTTTCGAAATAACAAGGCTTGATATGTCATGTGAATAGTCTGCTTAACAGACGATTCACATGAAATGTCATTTTTTTCTCGGGAAACTATTTTAATAAAATGCACGCTACAATTTTGAATGGCGTTAAATGGTCGCTTGGAGCACTTGAAGTTGCGGGAACTTTACATGCTTGTCTTTTGACCTCAGCCGGCCTCGGTGACTCAGTTGGATGCGCCGTCCGACTGGAGACCAGGAGGTCGCGGGTTCAACCCCCGCCGAGGTTGGCAACATTCTTTCGTGGAGACTGATCATGAAATATTTTCTACGGTCATTCTCTCCCTTCCGCTGATTCAAGAAGGGCAATTGTCAGTTTCTGGCGAAAGAATGTGCACAATACTGGTTAACCGCTTAGAGGACTAAGCCTGCCCAGTACACGTGTGGTTAGGTAAACTGACCGCGCTCGACATGACCCCATTGGGTTGCCTGGGCCGTAAAACCTCAACACAAACAAACAAACTTTCGACCTCATGACGTTAACATAAACAAGCCTAGTTTGAGAGTGTGTGATATGGTGCTGGAAAATCCAGTATGAATTGATCTGGCCCTGAGGTTATAAAACTGTTTTCGTGCTCAACTCAGCTGAGCATGGAATTTTTATTGCTAATAAATATGACTATGCCAACAATAGTTGGCATTTTCATATTTATTAGCAGAGAAATGTTCATGCTCAGCACTCTGACGGATCTGAAAAGTTGGCATTTTTATACTTATCAACAGTGACATTTTCATACTCAGCCATATTTAGCAAGAAAAAAAAATGCAATTGTTAGTAACTGGAGATTCATCAGCAGAATAAAATTTCATGCTCAGCTGAGTTGAGCTCGAAAAGCATTCTATAACTTCGGGACTAGGCTTTTCAGATCACACTGTACAGGAACTTAACTGTTTGAAAGCGGTATCATTGACAGGTGTGTAGTAAAGTTCGGTACTTACAGTTTATATCAAGGCCAGTCTTTGATTCGGAGTCTTCCACTTCGTTGTAGGCGTACGGAGTTGGGAAGAAACCCTGGGCAAATGTGAGTGCGACAACACAGCAAAATGACAATACAAACAAGGAGACAGATCGCATCTTGGCATCTAAATACAAGCAAAAGATCTTTGTAAACACATTCGATCGGTGGAAACATGTATTAAGGGGACTGAACACACGTGGTAGATTTTCGCCAGTTTTTGTCTCTTTCATCCCTGAGTTTTAAAGGTGGACTCTTCCATCTTGAAGCTGCACATGTCCAGTGATACAAAAAAGGGGTTTCAATCGGTCATTAAAAACACAATGACAAACAAGGTAGATCCTAATGAGACCGTCTCATCTGAATCTACAGCAGATGTATCTGCTTTTGGTCTGCCGAACTGAAAGGGTTAACAAGGTAGACATTTTGCTTTCCTGCTTCTTACAAGGGATCTATTCTACAAGGCCAAAACTTGCTCCCAATGGGAGAAGTTTTGCTTTTAAAGCAGATTCCATTTTACAAGGGGACAAAGCAAGTTGTCAGAATAGCCCCAATGGAAGTATATCAACGCCCCTTAAGGAAAATGAATACAGTCGAACCTCAATGGTTCGAACATCTTTGGGACCGTGGAAATTCGTTCAAGACATGGGTAGTTCGAGCCACTGAAGGTTAGTCATGGCACCAGTTCAGGAAGCAAATAGCGATAATTTAGGGAATTCTTTTCCATTTTCTACAGAGTGACTGTATGTTGAGTGTACTCATTAGAACCGCCTCGATGAGGCGATTCTAATGAGTACACAAACATACAATTTCACGATAAAATAAGAAAATTTCCTTAAATATTTGCTTTCTTGAGCTATAGGAAGATTTTCGTTGGGACTCAAAAACGAGTTCGAAATAGCAATGGTAAACGAGCCATTGGTGTTCGAGCCATCGAGGTTCGACTGTACATTGTTTCAGATTTTTCTCCATTTCCGACAAGGGATACAACTCTTGTGACTTTCAATTTGCTTTACTGCACATCAAGTCCTTTCTGAAATGGGTCTACTCTATACTGGGAGTAAACTCTTTCCTCACAGAATAGATCCTTTAACAGGACGAACGAACTCAATGTATTAATGACTCCTCTTGTACGGCGCCATTCATATCACATTTAATTTAGAAACCATTACGAAAACATGCCTATTCAAATATACGGAAAAGTTAATCACCGAAAAATTGAAAATTTTCAGTCAAAAAAATCAAATATTTTTCATATTTCTGCTCAAAACATAGATTGTGGGTACTCGTTAAAACCACAATCTATGTTTTTGAGCAGAAATAAGAAAAAAATAATATATACCCCTGTAAACCCCAGTTTTACTATATAAAAGTGGGGTTTAAGGGGGTCAAAATTATATAGGCGTGTTTTCGTGATGTCTGGTGGCTGCATGTTCCAGAGTCGTAACGGTCATTACGCACATTCCGTATGTGCGTAACGAAACTATTTCCAATAGAGATAATCAAACATTAAATAGTTTCCTCTTTTCTCATAGAAACTGCTCTCTCTGGGAGCAAATTCTTTCATTTAAGAGTAGCCCCTGTTCTGGCAGCGATATTTGGGAGAAATTTTATAGGATTTTCCTGGATGTGCGTTAAAATGTCCGTTCTGGCAACGCCACTGCTTTCAAAAATTGCTTGCGTTCGTAAGAGCTTATCAGCAATGCATATAACACGCATGGTCACTTCCGATTTTGGATCAACTAGTTGATTGCATAACTGCTCTATATGAGTATAATAATGGCATACTGTATGCTAATTACATTACAAAAAAAAACATAACTATATAATTTTGACCTCCTTAAACTCCACTTTTATATAGTAAAACTGGGGTTTACAGGGGTATACATTATTTTTCTTATTTCTGCTCAAAAACATAGATTGTGGGTACTCGTTAGAACCGCCTCGTCGAGGCGGTTCTAACGAGTACCCACAATCTATGTATTGAGAAGAAATATGAAAATATCATATTTTTTAATCTGAAAATCTTCAATTTTTGGTGGTTAAATTTTCAGTATATTTGAATAGGGGTGTTTTATGTAATGATACGCTGGTAATCATGTATGTAGTCAAATGACAAATATTTAAATGACGCTGCCGCGGTATTCAGTAAAAAGGACAAATGAAATTTATAAATATGAAAATAAACGAATACCTGTGTATCTGGTTAGTTTCCAAAACACCAACAGAGGTCAACACACCATTTCTACCATCAACTGCTTCCGGCGCCTCTGGGCAAAAAGTGTAAATTACAAGAATTCATAAAGTTGTCATGGATATTAAGACGTGTTTCGAGCCTTGAATAACATGCAGTCATTCGCTCACACATTTGATATTTATGTCTGCAATATTCCGAAGATGCTTATCGTGTGATTCCGGATTTGTTTCGGAAAGTTCCGGAAAGATGGCCATCCAGCTTTCAGCGGAAGCAACTCTGTCAAAAATGGTTTACCTCCTTTCTGAAAAGGAATCTAGGCTAAATTGAGCAAAGAATTGGCTCCTCATGGGAGCAAATTTACTTCTGTAAGAGTAGACCTCTTTGCTGCAGAGGCGTTGTGTACAGGAAAACAAATAGTAAATCGCAGGAGTTGTCGCCCTTGTAAACTGGCGGGAAAATTACCAAGTGTAGTCAGTCCTGTAAAGTTCGACAACCCTTTCTGCCTACCAGATCAAGGCAGATACCTATGCAAACAGTGTAGATCCTGATGAGACGGCTCGTTACGAGCCGTCTCATCAGGATCAACAGTGTTTGCCATTCTGTTTTTGATATCACACTGAAACCCTATTTGCGGAAGATGGAAGAATTATCTAAGAAACTCAGGGGTGAGAGGGTTAAAGGGGAAGGGGGAACGGCATATTTTTGTTATTTGCTTTATTATTGGAAAACTTATATTAATTTTTAGTCCTACAGTCTGTTTATCTTCTCAACTTCCAATTTGAAAATACAGTCGACACTCGTTATCTCGACTTCGCTTATCTCGAATAACCGCTCATCTCGAATTGAAAATCTGGTCCTTGTTTAAACATGTAATCTAACAACAGGTACCAAAATATTGTGGAAACAATATTTTCAATATATCTCTAACTTCAGAAGTCAAATTACATATAACTTTGTGAAATGTGGTTATTCGATTCATTTTTCCCTCAGTTCTGCAAAAGTGATATGTCGAAGTACGGATATCTTGAAGATGATAATTTGCCATCAATTTTAGTTAATTTATTTAATTAATTAATTAGACATTGGTTGATTATTTTGATTGATCGGTTGATTTTTTTTCTACTTAATTTCATTTTTTTTTCTTTATTTTTATTTATTTATTTTTTTTAAAGATAGTTTTCATGAAAGGTAAAATACAAACTGTTTCATAGACTAACGGACCGCGTTGGAAAATCCAAACCAAGCCTAGCTACGCCAAAATTGAAAACTGTGCATTGTTATCTATCGAAATTCTGTTAAAATTGGTAAACTTTGGCATTAAAAAGTAGTTGTTTAAAGCTAAAAGTGCTTCGAACTTATTAACTTTTAATAAATGACCACTCAATACAATCTGTCAAATCCTGGTGAAATTTGATTGATTTCGCGGTGACCTAGTCATGGTTTTCATTACTGAAAATGTACCTTTTGTCTGATTAGAAGCATACGTCCTGAGAGCAGTTCGCAGCCTGATCGAGTTCTGCAAATCTCGAGTACGTGTTCTCTTGACCATGTTGACAGCGTAGAACCTACACGGACTGTATGGATACACAGTTCAAGCTGAGATCTAAGATTGGATAAGGTAAAGACGTGTACATTTGAGACACACTGTTCGGACATTTGCACCCAACGAAGACTCAGATCAGCCTGCGCATCCGCGCAGTCTGATCAGAGTCTTCGTTGCCCGCATGAAGAATCTTTGGATCCTTCGCTATCAACAGAGCGCTAAGCTCTGATCAGATTGCGCGAGTGCGCAGGCTGATCTGAGTATTTGCTTGTTGCATAAATCCGATTGTATATTTTACACGTTGTGACTAATTTTGCTAGCCAAAACAAGAAGACGGGAAGGGGCGTGGCATTATGTGATTTGATGTATGTAGAACAAGATCGGCAAAAGCGCCCATGCACTCTGATCTCAGTCTGTGTTGTTCTAGGCGCATATTTGTATATGCAAACATCGTGTTTGGTATATTACTGCGAACCCGCAAGTGTCAAAAGGGCTATTTGAACGCGACACTGTTCATTTGTAACAACCCGGAAACTACACAAAGTTATGTACAGCGAAACTTAGGGACTTATTTTCTGTTTGTGGATACTTTTGTGAATTGTTTTCATTTTTATAAAGGTATGTTCTAATGTTTTCTGATGTTTCGTCTGTCCTTTTTAAACCAAAACATCCTGTTTGGTTTGTGTCTCTTTATGTCGTTTTGTGGAAATTTCCGAAAAAAAAAGCATTTTCGCCTGGAATAATCATTTGAAAAGAGGGTCACATATTAAGAAGTACCCATTTGTTCAAAGCATAGTTTACGTAACGCGATTTTCAAGGGGACTGATTACACTCGGTAGATTTTCCGCCATGTTTGACAAGAGAGACAACTTTTGTAACTTCCTGTTTGCTTTTCAACACATCAGATCCACTTTGAAAAGGGGTCTACACTAAAAGGAAATAATTTGTTCCAAGGTGAGCAAATTCTTTCCTTTTAGATTAGACCTCTTTTCAGAAGGGGAAATTCAATTTTATTAGTTGCCTGAACCTTGAGTTTTTGTGGCGTCAAATAACATAATCGACACATTCAATACCTGGGCCCAGTTGTTCAAAGCTAACGATGTCGTTAGTTAACGATTCGTTAAAAGTTAAATGGAGTGATACACAAATATGCTGAAATTTTTTGCTGAAAAAATGTGAGTAGCTTTTGCAGTGCACATTTTTTCAGCAAAAAATATCAAAATATTGTATATTGAATCCGCTAAAACAGTTAACGAAATGACCCTTAACAAGCTTGTTAAGCTAACGACGCTTTGAACAAACGGGCCCAGGACTTTTTTATGAACAGGAATGAGTAGCTGACAGATTATTGACATTGTTTTCATTAAAGGTCACAGACTACAAAAAGTACAGAACACTGGGTTGGGTATATACTTCCGGATTAAATGGTTCAAAATGTTTGCTTGTTGCTAACGTAATTTTGCCATGCTTTACCACCAGGCCTGGTCAAAATGTATTATTCAGGCTTTTTCTGCAGTCGACGTGAGCAAAATTGTATGTTTTGGTGGTTGCTTTGAAAATACAAAGTAGAAAATTACAGTCTGCGGTACAAATTACACTAACAATGCGACAATTTCTTCGAAGAGGCGGAAGCTATTAAATGACACAAAACCTGCCATTTCATTTCTTGATTGAAAATTTTAGAGGGACTGTTGTCAGGCTAGATTGGCTCCCATCTGATATTTAAATCAGCATAAAAATGATATATATTTTACGAAAAATCATATCGTTTGGAATGTCATTCTCTCTGTCAAGTCTGGCTGATCAGTAATGAGTTTCTATCAGGTATGGGAACATGATATGTATAGAAGAATAGTCAAGGAGATGTGACTTACCTCTGTTAGATTAGAAAACTAAAATTCGTAGCCGTGGGGGACAGGCTACTGTCAGGTATGTAACAAATATTGGCCATTTAACTTAAAATAAAAAGAAAAAAGTTATGGTCTGAAGAGCATTTGCAAAAACGTATAAAACGTATAAAGAAAATCAATGGTAGTCTGTACATTTTAACTACTCTACGTTGTTCTATCACTTTCGTTGACCCGTTTATGCCGAATAGACTCTTCCACTTTCAGTCTGTGGACCGGTCCGTTTTCAATAAAAGGGGTGCCCAGTAAGTTTTTATTATTACCACGTTTTATTGCCACGTTTCATAGAAATTTCTGAATTAAGTGCAAACAGTGTAGAGCCTGATCAGACGCCACGTTCTGGGTCTACACCGTTTGCTAATGTTCCTTTTAAGGGACGCTATGCATAAATGGATTTAGCCAGCGACACTTTAAAACCGTACCCAGGTGTTTAAATTTCCTAAAGCAAGTATATACAAAATCCAAATTCTAATGAAAGACTGGAAAAAAAAATTTATTTGCAAGGATCACTGATAATAGATTAAGCTGTATTCTGTATTCTGCTAAATTACAAAGGTCAAGCCTTTCTCTGTTATTAACAATTTGTACGCTAACTTTAAATATATGCGGATAACATTTGTAAATATCTTTCTGATTTTTTACCCAGAGATCAGGGTTTTAAATTTCATTGTACTAGGCAAGAATAATCCAAAGTGTGCAAACATTGTAGACCCAGATCAGACGCGCAGAACGCGGCGTTTGATCAGGGTTCACAGTGTTCGTTTGTCACTCAAGCAGCAGTTTTTAGACGCATCAACATGAAGTAGAATTGTCTTGTATAAATTTTGGGACAAGTATGGTAAGAAGAAGTGTCCAAATACATAGATTTCCTTAAAACCCAGCCTCTGCTGTAAAAGGAGAAGCTCCGCCCCGAAATTGATAATGGTGGTAAATTCAAACATTTCCACCTCAAGATACAAATTCATATTGAATAATTCTAACTTTCAGCATCAATCTTTTGCCAAGAAAAATCCAGCAATGCACAAACTGAGCCTTCCTAAATCTAGGTAAACAAGTTTTAGAATTATGCCGCAGGAAATCTGAATTAGATTTTTTTTTTTTTTTTACTTTCTACTGACAGTTGAATTTAAAATTTCACCTATGATGTCAGTCACATGACCAAAACAAGCTATAAATAGAATAACACATATTGAATTGACATACAGTCATACTTTCTACTGATACCTGACAGCTGAATTTGAAATTTCACCTTTGACCTGGGTCACATGACCAAAACAATAGAATAACACATGTTGTATTGCCATAGTATTATTCAGAACTCTAAACATGCTAGATATGCCAAGCTCAAAACATATGGAGGTAACCCATTCTACAGAGTTCTATGCTTTATTTTTTCCAGTTCTTGGAACAATGAATTTTAAATTAATGGTTTTATGATTTGCTGATTTAGCTGAATGAATCAAATGATGCACACTGGGTGTTTTGTTTACATCCCAAGCTGACCTGACTCTGACCTCAATGTCCCCCATTAACTGCCAGGTTTCCACGCCTACAGCAGTTACTGTAGGTCATACAGCACACTGGCCTTAAAGTTGTTATCCACGCGATAAACATTGACCAATGCAATCAAACCGCGCGTCAGATGAAATCCACAAAACGGTTAATTATAGCCGCGCTATTCTTGTCGCTGTGACGTCAGAGTGCTGTTCATAAAGGCCAGCACTGGGACATTTGAGACATTGGCCTCTGATCTGTTTGCTAAAATTACAGAAAGTGAAGGGTTGAAAAAAAAGTCCCCGTGAAGGACCATTTTCCCAGCATACACTCAGAGACAATCGACCCACCAGTACTGTCAGTACTTTGATTTTTTCTATTATCTCCCTCCATAAGTTAAGCAATACTAACCAGACACTTCTACTTGGAACCCTCTGTTTTTATTGTAGGTCCACAGTGAAATTTAACTGATTTTGACTTTGTTTCCTATTCCGTATGAACGATTTATTAACATTTTATAATTTATTGCACAGGAAAATGTTTCTGTTTGTTATGTTGGAAGTTGTACACATATATAGCCATGTTTAAGCAGAATCCTCAAGGAAAATTCAGCTATCCTTAACAGAGATGCTAATGATAAAAGCAGAGGAAAACAATTAACTGGACCTAGTTGATTACAGAGGGTACCAAAGGTTAACTATTGAATTATCTTCGTTATTCGCAATTCTGCCCCTTGTTTGTAAGACGATCTCAAGGTAGCATTCCACTATATATTCATGAGGCGTGACTCCATCTCTTTTGGGCAGATTTGATAGAGAAGAAACTGCCTAGACCGTTTTCTGTTGCTTATATATTTTAAACTTATTTCAGTAAAAGAAAAGGCCATTTCAGTCAAAACACAATTACGTTTGTTTCAGATTTACATCTGTGAAGCGAACAATGTTATGGAATAATTTTATTCGGGTACCCTTATGAAAAAAAATATGCTTTTAAATTTACTGCGGACCTGCATGTAAACAAATACAACCACATCTGGCTCCGGATTCAGTTGGGCTTTATGTTTGGATTTTGTCTTTGAAACTTAATGAGAAAGAAGTATTTTGTCAATTACTGAAAGATGGTTTTGTATGTACAGGTTTTGAAAGAGTGTGCAAAATGTAACTATTGAAGGCAATGGAAAATATTTAGTGGAAAGCCTCCTATAATTACTGGCCGTCCTGGCAACCTTTGGTTTTGTGGTGCTACAGTTTAATTATCTACGCCCTTGGCTATGCGTGTTGTCTACAAGTAAAATCCGGGACTAGATATCGCATTGAATAGAATAGAATAGTATTTATTGGAACATCTACATATACAGAATGTGCTCTCCATTCGCGTGCTCTTTTTCGGTACACTGCACTAATGTAAGGTTACCATTGCAGCACTCTATCAAAGGTTATGGGATAAACATGTATATCAATCTTGACAATTTCAACTTTAAAGTAGGTGGATACATTGGTCCTTCTAGGCCCAATTAAGACCGACAGCTACTGTAAAGAAAACGATGACAGATGATTATTATTATTATTATTATTATATTATTATTATTATTATTATAGCATTCCCGGGACAGCGTGACTTAAATTTGATATTCTACAAAGATGTAGCTTTCATAAAAGCTGATGTGCAAAATGAAGAACAAACGAGATGAGATCTCATTAAGACCTGTCAAATTCACCTTTTACATCATTGAATTCAGCCGATTTAGTCAAGATTTGCATGTAAAGAACCCAATCCTATTCCGTATTAAAAAAAAGCTTTAACATTCATTGTGTGCGAAGCGTATACCAATCTTTTTGTGAAGTTTATACTTGTTACCAGTACCTGACCGTCTCAATGTTTTATTGTTCCAGCAGTTACTATGAAACTAAGACTACCTTTACTACCAGCCGTCCTGAGTACCTTTAGTTTTGAGGTGGCACATTTTAATTACCAGTACATGACGGTCTGTTTTATTGTTCCAGCAGTCACCATGAAATTAAGCTACCTTTATTACTAGCTTTCCTGAGTACCTTCGGTTTTGTGGTGGCACAGTCTAATTGCCATGACCGTCTCAAATGTTTTATTGTTCAAGCAGTCACTATGAACTATGAAACTAAGACCACCTTTACTACGAGCTGTCCTGAGTACCTTTGGTTTTGTGGTGGCACAGTTTCGTTACCAATACATGCCCGTCTCAAATGTTTCAGCAGTCACCATGAAATTAAGACTACTTTTACTACTAGCCGTCCTGAGTACCTTTGGATTTGTGGTGGCGCAGTTTAATTATGAGTATGACACCTACTACAACAACAACAACGACAACAGTGATAGTAATAAAGATGACAGCAACTTCTGTAAGAACTCCGTCTTTATATTGTTATTTCTCAATTTAAACCATTTTCTCATTTCTCCAAATGTTCTTTATTGTTACGGATATCAGGGGCGGATCCAGGATGATTTCTGAGTGGGGTTAGATTTGATCAAATTACCGTACTTACTCGTATTTGGACAGGCAGGCCTGAGCAAAAAGTATAGACCCTCATCAGATGCCACAGAACACGGCTTCTGATCAGGGTTCACACTGTTTACCACTTCCCTAGCAATTTTACACACATTCGTAGGTAGTAAAATTGTTGAAGAAACGTATATGGTAAAGAGTTAGGGGTATGGATATTGCGGGTAAATACGGTATCACAAGGTTATCGAATTTATTCAAAATTTCCCATGAAAAGGAAATTTTGAATCAAAGGTGTTGTTCGACAGAAACCCCCACCTCACATCGACCCAGCTCTGAATCCGCCCCTGGATATCCATAGTTTCTCCGCATGTTGTGGGGATCATTAGAATCACCTCGTAATCTGAGCACGGCGGCAACAGCTTCCCTTTGCAGAACTTCTATTCCCCCTTACGATTTTCAGGGGAATTGATACACTTTCAGTGGTGGCAACTCTGGCAAAATAGATATTCTCCCTCCTGAAAATAGATCTACCCTATCAGAAAAGAATAAGCTCCCCATGAGTACAAATTGTTTCCTTTTAGAGTAGACCCCTCATCAAAAGAAACCTGTCGTACAGGGAAGCAAGCAGAAAGTCGCAGAAGTTCTCTCCCCTTGTTTGCTATAGAGGTATATCCCTTTTTAGAAGGGAGGCAAACATTTGATTGTTGCCGTCCTTGAAAGTGTATCCAGTCCTCTTAAGATCAAGATCAGCCAGTGAAACCACTGTTGGATACGGGCCTTCAATATCCAATGACTTTGTAAGCGGACAGTGAAGGCCCGGAACAGACTGCGCGGATGCGCAGTCTGCTCTGTGTCTTCTCTGTTCGCATATGTCCGGAAGGCACGTTTACTTTCATTACTTACATAGAAAAACAAGAAAATCATTAAAACAAACATATTTCAGTATTGCAATGGGAACCCACTGCGATACACAAATAGTTTTGTTTCATTGAAACCCACTGCGATACTGAAATATGTTTGTTTCAATGAAATCCATTGCGATACCCAAATGTGTTTGTTTCAATGAAACCCATTGCGATACTCAAATGTGTTTGTTTCAATGAAACCCATTGCGATACACAAATGTGTTTGTTTCAATGAAACCCATTGCGATACTCAAATGTGTTTGTTTCAATGAAACCCATTGCGATACTCAAATGTGTTTGTTTCAGTGAAACCCATTGCGATACACAAATGTGTTTGTTTCAATGAAACCCATTGCGATACACAAATGTGTTTGTTTCAATGATTTTCATAGTTCTTCTATGTAAATAATGAAAGTAAACACGTTGCCTGATATCAGCCCCATTGTGAGAGAAGGGCTCCGTATGTCATATACCAATAGTAATAGCCGAGATGCCCCTAGGCCAACCAGTCCAGGAGGGTTTCATTGAAACCCATTGGGATACTCAAATATGTTTGTTTCAATGAAACCCATGGCGAAACCCAAATGTGTTTGTTTCAATGAAAAAACCCATTGCGATACTCAAATGTGTTTGTTTCAATGAAAAACCCATTGCGATACCCCAATATGTCTGTTTCAGTGAAACCCATTGCGATAATCAAATGGGTTTGTTTCAATGAAACCCATTGCAATACTCAAATACGTTTGTTTCAATGATTTTCATAGTTCTTCTATGTAAATAATGAAAGTAAACACATTGCCTGATATTAGCCCCATTGTGAGAGAAGGGCTCCATATGTCATATACCAACAGTAATAGCCGAGATGCCCCTAGGCCACCCAGTCCAGAAAGGTTTCAGTTGTTAAAATAGAGATTTATAGTCCAATTCAGAATCGGTAAACTCGAGCCTGCTATAGGTCGATTGTTTACAATCGAATCAAAGTATACAAACGCCAAAATTTTCTTAAGGTCCACGTGATTATCATTGACGAATGAAATCAAACCGCGCGTTTGTATGAAAACCAGGTATTGGCCGCGTTATAGCTGCGCCTACACGAAGAGACAATCGAGCCACAAGTGTTGTCA
This sequence comes from Anodontia alba, assembly GCA_964016985.1. NCBI lineage: Eukaryota > Metazoa > Mollusca > Bivalvia > Lucinida > Lucinidae > Anodontia > Anodontia alba. The sequence continues at coordinate 29,625,071 of OZ024833.1, read as the reverse complement.
GTGCTTTGATTGATTAGTTGATGTGTTTCTTTTTTATGCATTTAAATGAACCCTCTTGTCAGACTGTATTTCCTTGTCACCACGCAAATTGAGATAAAGCCACAATTTGAAATAAACTTTTCAAACTCGAACTACCCCAGGAATACCGAAATATTATTGTATATTTGATTCAACCAATCAGAGGACAGAGCTGGACACACGAAGATTTTGAAGTTTATTACAAATTGCGCTGACTCTGCTTTTTTTGCGATTTTCGATGCGTGTCACATTTATCTCAATTTGTAGTAAGCTTTTCTAACTTAAGCTCTCCAGGAATTCCGAAGTATATGTATCTTCGTAACAACTAATCAGGAGACAGAACTGGACAGTTACTGTCCAGTTCTGTCCCCTGATTAGTTGTTATGAATATACAAATACATATACATTAAAAAATTCCTTGGGTAGTTTAAGTTTGAAAAAAAAAAATATTACAAATGGCGGTGTTCTTACAAATTGCGTGGGGCCAACGCCTTAACACGCCTGGTAAACTATCACAGGTACCTCCGCGGAGGTACCGATAAAATGTTTGTGACAGATATCCGGAGCTACCTGTGATGGTCAAAAACTAGACATAAAAAGATAGGTGTTCGTCTTTTTTGATAAAATACACAATAACCAAAGAGTTTACTGAAAATGAAAGAGCGCTATTCGATCCTTATAGGCATAAAGTTTTGCCACACGTCATATCCCCCAGAACTTTCCATATTTACCAAAGATACGACCTTCGAAGTGGCTTCGAAGTCAGCCCGAAGTACTCGAAACAGAAAAAGACCGATCGTTTTTGGTTCTAAATGCGGATATCTTGCATACAAATCTATTTATCTTGGTACACTAATGTAAAGTAAACCTGTTTGCCTGAATACAGATATCGATAAACTCCAAATAAGGCTGGATTCTTCAAAAAACAGCTGGAGGTGCCTATGCAATAACTCTTCAGATTTTCACTATATTTCTTCACTATAGACATTTGTTCTAGACATGTGTAGTTGGGAGCCACTGAGGGTTAGTCACTGTGCCAGGTCAGGAGGCATATGGGGATAATTTAGTAATGTCTTTTCAATTTTCTATACATTAATGGCATGTTGAGGTACTCATTAGAATCGCCTCGATGAGACGATTCTAATGAGTACACACAACATACAGTTTCACGATGAAATAAGAGAATTTTCCTGAAATGTCCCTAAATGTATGTTTTCTTGAGAATTTCCTAGGGACTCGAAAATGAGTTCGGATCAGCCGCGGTAAACGAGCTATCGGTGTTCGAACCATTGAGGTTTTACTTCATTAGTTTTGCATTGTTCTATATATCCGTTTTGTCCAAGTAATGGAACATTACGAAAACACGCCTATTCAAATATATTGAAAATTTCAACACCAAAAACTGAAAGTTTTCAGATAAAAAAATAAAAACTCGCCGAGGCGGTTCTAACGGGTACCCACAATCTATGTTTTGGAGCAGAAATAAGAACAATAATGTATACCCCTGTAAACTCCAGTTTTACTGTATAAAATTGGGGTTTAAGGGGGTCAAAATTATATAGGTATGTTTTCGTTATGGGATCTCATTGTCCACATATGACGTTATCAGCGTAAGGCTGTATAAAGAGTATAAAGAAACTGGCGTCCAGCAAGACTACAGCGTCAAAGAGACATAATTGCAGGTTTAAATGTAGCCTGCGTTCCAATCTGATCATTTGTTTCCTATTTTATTTAATTTTTTTTTATAGTTTCTATTTATGGAAGTGATAAGTGATATATACATAAGAGAAAGTTAAGTCGAATTACTGGACTCAGAACATATATTGACGCATGGGCCTAAGCTTGTTTAAATGAAGAAATAAAGGTAATTCATCTTTTTTTGTGTGTGTTGCTATGAGTGGTACATGTTTGTTTCCTTGAGAATGAGACCGTATCATTTTTTGCACAGGAACCTGAAATCCATGTTCACAAAAATAGTGAATCAGACTAGACGTGGAAATTACATACTTTGCTCTGAAGCCAAAATTAGCCGTACCCTAACGTGAAACATTTCACCTTATGACATGTACGTCAAGCGAAATGTCAATTCCACATGCGCATCTACGCAATATTATTGCAGTCTTAACTTGGCGCTCTGTAGCTAACCAAGGGCCCAATGTTTCCGCGGGCAGGAGCGCAGGTTAATCTGATTTTTCACTGATCGCACAAGTTATAAAGTATAAAGTAATTTTCTAATGCCGTGACTCAAATATTTTCAGCTGACTACCTCCTGGCACTGCTCGTGGGACTTTTCTTTATTCAGAAATTTGTTAAAAGGAAATACAACTTCACTGGATCCGACAACTATATCAAGTAAGTGTCGAATTTGAGCCGAGGGTGTTGGTCGAGAGCGACGTTACCGTATTTACTTACGTATTCGGACAGATCGGCATGGGCAAACAGTGTAGACCCAGATCAGACGCCGCAGAACGCGGCGTCTGATCTGGGTCTACACTGTTTGCTGGTCGTCCAGTAGTGTTTAGATCCTATCGATTTTACTGTAAAATCACTGCCAATTTGCTGCCAGCATATTCACTTTTACTTTTTACGAGCACTTGTAGATCTTTTGCAAGGAATTATCTCGCAGAATGGGGTGATTGTGGGTAGGATTCAGATACGGTGCGGTAGTTCACACCCCTACACTGATCTACATTACGTATCTTGACCTGCTATGCCCTGCCTAGCGCGATGATTCCGGTAAATAATATATAAATAAATCTTTAATACGGTCGCCCGTAAAAATTAAAGGTAAATGCATGGAAAGCCAATTGCCAGTGACATTACCGTAAAACCTAAGGGAATTTTTGACAATGTGGGTTTGTTCATATTTTAGTGCAAATATGGGAAAAAGTTAAGGTGACTTCAACAATTTAGGGTAAATACGATCATGCGCAATTACGCACAAATCGTGCATTCCAGAACCAATATATTGGTGTCTTCTCCCCCATACTCCCTCATCAGTGGAAGGGAAATATCAACGCCAAATCACACCATGACGGAAAACACCAAAACCAAACTTGAACAAAAATCACCGTCATCGGAGATCCGAAACAAGAAGGAACGTATTATATCGGATTCCGGGTTACAGCTTTAACAGATGCGCGCAAACACACGTGCGCGCGCACTCTGACACACGTGCGTGCATACACATCGAAATTTGCTCAAAAGTCCAATTGATCGAAACCTTATAACCTGACATAACTGTTTGACCCCTGACCCCGTATGTAAAATTTCATGACATTTAAACCAGGAACCTAGTTGTGTCAATGAGTTCGGAGTGACTTTTCTTACCTCTCTGTCAACTGTTTACAGACTGGTTATAAAAACAAATAGTCAGATCACTGACGTGCAGATCAATACTATGGCATTTACCGGCTTTTGGGTCGCGTCATCCGAAAACGGCTTTCGAAGATGAGCTGAATGTACGGATTCATATCTTGCATATGTGCAAGTCTCATCTGGGCATTTCCTCTCCGTTGAATCGGTATGCAATGACTCTGTGTGCGGACAGTGAAGGCCCGGATCAGACTGCGCGGATGCGCAGGCTGATCTGGGCCTTAGCTGTCCGCATATGCCCGAAAACACGTTTTCATACGGTGAGGCCCATCTTTTTGTCCACGATAGAAAGTGGACACTTGATTGTCTACTAAATTTGTGTTTGTTTTGATTGGTTGTCATGGCAGCAGTTGATTTTGCAAAAAAAAATCTCCTTAATTGTTCTTGCAGTTTGAGCCACACAAGTCGGGTGGATCGCAAGTGCATACATTTTTTTTTTTTTTTTTTTTTGCTGCTGAACCTAATTTATTAGGTGTCGTGGCCACGGAAAAGTTTTAATTACTTACATATTTACAATAGGAATATGGTTAATGCGGTATCTCCTATGTAAACGGTAAAACTATTTGTTGTTGACACTTACAATCCTTCAAGTTTGTATTTTTATACCAATCCAAATTTTTGAATGGAGCATGTTTGATTGGCTGACCTGGCAACCAAAAGATCACATAGACTTTTCCACGTATATCATGACTAATTGTCAAATGCCATTTCCAGCTGAAGCGATTTAAGTTTAACTTGGCACTAATGTTCTTTGGTGTCATTTTCCATGTTTATGTTTTATACCCCACTCCCATCCCCACCCCCTCTAGCGCTCTACTTAAACCTATATCGGACGTTGTCGGCCGACAGGATTTCGGCCCAGTTTTGATTTAAATAGAATGCTATAGAATTTTTGTTTTGATTAGCAAAAGAACAGGGCCCAATTGTTCAATGCGTCGTTAGCTAAACGAGCTCGTTAAGGGTCATTTCGTTAACTGTTTTAGCGGATTCAGTACACAATACTCTGATATTTTTTGCAGAAAAAATGTGAGTAGCTTTTGCACTGCACATGTTTTCAGCAAAAAATTTCAGCATATTTGCGTATCACTCTATGTAAATTTTAACGAATCGTTAATTAACGACATCGTTAGCTTTGAACAACTGGGCCCAGTTTTTTTTATCCAAAACCCTTTCATAACTCCTCAAAAACAACCGACGCCATGTGTCATACACTTGGCCGTAATAATGCTTGAGTGGATAGATAATGCTTTATGTTTAAACTGAAATGCCACATAGACGTGTAATGGCAAAACTAAAGGGATTTGAACTAAACTTGATACTACTAATGTTCCTTGGATATCCTCTGTTATCTGTGTGATTTTTATGGCCGTCCCCAGCTAGCATTCTACGTAAATCTACATCGGGCCGTCATCGGCCCGTCAGCTACCCTGACGGGCCGATGACGGCCCGATATAGATTTACGTAGAATGCTGACTGGGGGACTCTGTTTTGATCTATGTCCCTGTGTGCTACTTATATAACACGAATGATCTAATGGCATGTCTAAAACAGCTGAAGTGATTTTGTTGAAAATAAGAACAGTTGCTTGGAGGGACGAGGGCTTGCAGCTTGCATTAAAACAAATCCTAGCAGGCACACAACATTGAAACAACGTCGATTCAATGTCTGGCGTTGAATCAACGTTGAATTAACGTTGTTTCAAAATTGTGTGCACACTTGGTTGAATTTTAGACATATATGCACCAATGGTGGTCTATAAACCGTCATGACTTCACTTCTTATGTTTGCATATTGACACGGTAGTGATCGGATGAGAGAATATATTCACTACAGGTTCTTGTCATCATTCAATCTAGCCAGTTCATAAACAAATGCCATGAGATGGGCACCCAGAGCTAGAGAAAAATAGTTTCAGTTTAGGTAATCAAAATTCAAACTGTACACATTTTAATGAGGAAAATGGAAAAGTGTCATTGTCATCAAACAGCATCGTTTAACATTTAGTTCTGCATTTAATCACCTGCTGCGATGTGGTCTAAATTTACAGGTCTGAATTTTTCACTAACCCCAGCAGGCACAGAACGTTGAAACAACACGTTTCAACACTGGTTCAGTATCAGTGACGGAACGAAGTTGTTTCAACACTGAATCAACGTCGTTGTTTCAAACATTATTCAATGTCGTTGTTTCATCATTGATTCAACGTCGTTGTTTCAACATTGATTCAAAGTTGCTGACTTTGAAGCAACGTTTATGTCGATGTTATTTCATCGCTGTGTCCCTGCTTGACTATTGTTTGTTGACTGTTACCTTAAAATTTGTAACTTTTCTGCTTTTCTTTCAGCTTGAGACCGTGATTAATCCAGACGTATAAGGTGCTGCGTTTAACGCTTCTGATAGAGAACAGACGACTATACTGTGTTATATAGGAATAGACATTTTGCTGAGGTTTTGTGTGAAACATCGAGTCTTATTTTCAGGGGAAAAGAACACAGACTAGAAATTAAAAAAAAATGTAAAACAGCCAATATTTGAGCCAGTCTATGAGAAAAGGGTACTTATCACAAAGACGACCAGCAAAGGCTCAGGCAAGCTGCGCATAAGCGCAGGCTCGCCAAAGCCTTTGCTGTTCGCAGATGTGTAATTGGGGCCTTAAGGAAGCTTTCGGCAAAATTCCATGCTTTTGGTCCTATTTAGGGGGCCGCCTTTGTCTATTTAACGAATCGGACATCTATAAGAGCCATTTTCTCGTGTGACGGCTAATTTAAGGTAGATGGATACACTTCGAACAAAGAGTACTCTAAGCTGAAAGTATTTGTCACTCCAACAGAACTGAATTTGGTATCTAAATTACTTCTCTAAAGGAGGTAAAGGAAATATTCTGCTCCATTTTATGAAAGGATTCACACCAGCAGAACCGACTTTGGTATCTGAATCCCTTCTCAAAGGGGGCTAATCTTAAAGGAAAGAATATGCCCCCTTCGGTGCTAGTCTGAAAGGAAAGAATATGCTCCCCTTGGTAGCCAATTATTTCCTTTACGAGTAGCCACCTCTGAGAAGGGAGGCGAATACTTCCTGGCTGGAGTGATCTCCCTTAAGAGTGTATACATACGCCTTAAATTGAGCAGCTGAACGATTAATGAAGGGTAAATAAAAATAAAAAACCGTATCACACAGATAGTCAATTGAAAATCTCATATTCAATGCACTTCTAAAGGGACTTGATCCGCTTGGTAGATTTTTTCCGCCATTTTGTTTTATGAAGGAACAATTTTTGTGACCTCCTGTTTTCTTTTCTGCCCATTTTGCCAGTTCTAACTAAGAGTCACTATGGAGGCAAAAACAATGGTGATAGCGTTGCCTTCCTTGTTAGTGTATTAGTTACCTTTTGTATATAAATTTGTTGATTCATAAGAATATTGTGAAAACTGAATAAACCCTTTGTTAAAAATAACATTTTTTCTTTTTTTTAACAAAACCAATTCCAGAAAACGAAAAACAAAATGCCAAGAAAGTTGTCTGGACAGAACAGGTAGTCTGACAAGAACAAATAGACTGACCAGAACAAGTAGCCTTACCAGAACAAGTAGTTGGGCCAGAACAAGTAGTCTGACAAGAACAAGTAGTCTGGCAAGAATCAGTAGTCTGACAAGAACAAGTAGTCTGACCAGAACAAGAATTCTGATTAGAACATGTAGTCCGACAAGAGCAATTAGTCTGAACAGAACAGGTAGTCTGACCAGAATAAGTAGTCACACTAGAACAAGTTTTCTGATAAGAACAAATAGTCTGTTCAGAACAATTAATCTGACAAGAACAAGTAGTCATACTAGAACAAGTAATCTGATAAGAACAAGTAGTCTGACCAGAACAAGTGTTCTGACTAGAACAAGTAGTCTGACAAGAGCAATTAGTCTGATCAGAACAAGTTGGCTGGCCAGAACAAGTAGCCTGACTAGAACAAGTAGTCTGGCAGGACCAAGTTGTCCGGCCAGAACAAGTAGTCTGACTTGAACAATTAGTCTGACAAGAACAAGTAGTCTGACAAGAACAAGTAATCTGATTAAAACAAGCAATCTGACAATAACAAGTAAGTAGTCTGACCAGAACAAGTATTCTGCACAGAACAAGTACTCTGACAAGAGCAAGTAGTCAGACCAAAGAAGTAGTCTGAACAGAACAAGTAGCCTGACAAGAACAAGTAGTCTAGCCAGAGCAAGTAGTGTTACTAGAACAATTAGTCTGACAATAACAAGTTGTCTGACCAGAACAAGTAGTCTGACTAGAACAAAAGTATGATAAGAGCAATAAGTCTGGCCAGAACAGGATTTCTGACCAGAACAAGTAGTCTGACAATAACAAGTTGTCTGACCAGAACAGTGAGTCTGACAAGAACAAGTAGACTGACTAGAACAAGCTGTCTGACCATAACTAGTAGTCTGACTAGATCAAATAGTCAAACAAGAGCAAGAAGTCTGACCAGAAGAAGTAGTCTGACCAGAACAAGTAATCTGACAAGAGCAAGAACTCTGACCAGTACATGTAGTCTGACTTTGTTTGTTTGTGTTTGTGTTGAGGTTTTACGGCCCAGTCAACCCAATGGGGTCATGTCGAGCGCGGTCAGTTTACCTAACCACACGTTTACTGGGCAGGCTTAGTCCTCTAAGCGGTTAACCAGTATTGTGCACATTCTTTCGCCAGAAAAACATGTAGTCTGACCAAACAAGTAGTCTGACAAGAACAAGTAGTCTTACAAGAACAAATTGTCTGACAAGACAAGTTATCTGACGAAAACAAGTAGTTTGACCAGAACATGGCATGTTTTTGTTTAGACATGTAATACATACACAGAGACACAAACAGACACGTGCACAGTGACACACGCACGCTTTATACTTTATGTAGGTGTATATCCGCAAAAGAAATAGAAATAAGGTTGTCCCGTTGTTAGATAATTAAACATATCCATTCCCATGCAGAAATATAGCAGCGTGGTGATTTCAATACTTGAATAGAAAATATTAGTGTGAATTATTATAGGATAAGGTGATAATTTCTGCAACATATCGCAGCAAAACCATAAACATACTTAAGTTTGAGTTTGGATTTAGCTTCGGTAATTGAAAAATGGAAGACAAAGCTATTACTAAACGTAATGCTTAAATAATTGAGTATGTAAAATTCGTTGAAAGCTCCACTGGGAATTGGTTATTCATTTCTGAGAGCCGATAGATTTCATATTGGTAGCATAAAACAAATAAAAATATCATAAATGTCAACTGCCGTTTTAGAGGAACGTCAGGAGAAAAAAGTTCACTATTTACTGAAAGCATTTAGCTGAGCTTGCAAAAGATACAAAGCAGAAATTAAATGACGTCGGTAAGAGAGAGAGAGACAGACAGACAGACAGACAGAGACAGAGACAGATAGAGACAGACAGACACAGACAGACAGAAAGCCAGAAACGCAGACAGAAAGACTGAGAGACAGAGAGAATGAGAGGGACAGACAGACCGACAGAGAAAAAAACAAAGGCAGATGGAGACAGATAACGAGACAGAAAGACAGAGAGATACAAAGACAGAGAGAGAGAGAAAGAGAAATAGACAGACAGTTACAGAAAGATATAGCGAGAGAAATGAGAGAAAGAGAGAGAGGCAGACAGAGACAGAGAGGGACAGAGATGTAGAGAGAAGGGCAGAAAGACAGACAGAGAGAGACAGAAAAGACATGGAGACAGAGAGACACAGAAAGGCACAAAAACAAAGAGGGAGTTACAAAAATACAGAGAGTGACAGAGACTGAGACAGAAAGACAGAAGACAGAGAGGCAGAAAGACAGATAGAAAGACAGACAGACAGAGACCGAGATTGAAATACAGAGAGAGAGATACAAAAAGACAGAGAGAGAATAAAAAAGACAGAAAGCCAGAGAAAGGGAGAAAGAGAGAGCGACAGACAGGAAGACATAGAGAGGTAGGAAAACAGAGAGAGACAGACACACACAGAGACAGACACACAGAGAAAGAGTGAGAGACACAGACAGACAGACATAACTCTGAACTCAACGTGTTTGCCTTCCGTTTAATAAGGAGAAAGCTAAATCAGGATTTGTTTCCCAGGCCACTGACAATGGAGGTAACTGCTTTCTTGACAGAGTGCTCTCCCTTCCTTGTAGATTCAATTCAATTAAAGGAATAGATACACTTTCAGGGGAGATAATAGCTTTTGCCTCCCTTCTGAAAAGGGGTCTACTCTAAAATGAAAGGATATATCCTCAACTTATGTATCTAATAGTGTATTTTCTGTTTCTTTGTGACCCTCTCACATATTTTCTGACTTCTTTACTTTCACTAAATTGTATCATGTTAAAGACTGACTAACAAATCACGATTCTAGTATTTACATTCTTATTGAAATGCGAGATACAGATCTACAAAAGTCATTAAAATTTCTTCTGAAATTGAATCGTTGTCTTGTTTTCCGAGTCTCAATTTCTGTATACATCAGAGCCCACGGTGTCTCATCTGGGTCTACACTGTTTGCTCAGGCCTGTCTGTCCGAACACATACGATAAATGCGGTATTTCTTGTTGCTTGCAAAAGTGTCACAAAGTCGAATAGTCTGAAATACCGTTCTAAGAGATATAACTGCTGTATCCAACTATCCTTTCATTTACAGAATTGTTACTCTTTGCCATCGCATGGTTTAACCCGTACACCCTTGAGTTTCTAAAGTGGAATCGTCATCTTCGAATTCGGTCATATCCACTACTGCACATAGGGATGCAAGTGATAAATCAAGAACAACGTGGCAAACAACTTCCATCATATTACGAGCCGTCTCATCTGGATCTGCAATGTGTAAAGGTGTAAATCTTGGTCTAAAGGGCTGAAGGGGTAAACTCTTTTGCACTTGAGTTTTTAAATTCAATTTTTCTGAGAAAAGAAGAATGTGGAAACTACAATGTAGTAAACCATACGTGGGAAGTAGAAGTCGAGTTGGATGTAGGAGAGTTTCCCACTTCCTGCTTCTGACTTCCAATTTCCCACTTTATGCTTCTCACATACACAGTCATACATTTAATGCATTACAGTCGAACCTCAATAGCTCGAACATCTTCGGGACCATGGAAATTCGTTCGAAACATGGGTAGTTCGAGCCACTGAGGGTTAATCATGGCACCAGTTCAGGAAGCAAATAGCGATAATTTAGGGTAATCGTTTTGATTTTCTACACAATGATTGTATGTTGAGTGTGCTCATTAGAATCGCCTCGATGAGGCGATTCTAATGAGTACACACAACATACAATTTCATGATAAAATAAGAAAAAATCATTAACTATTTGTTTTCTTGAGCTATTGGAAGAATTTTGTAGGGACTGAAAAAGGAGTTCGAATCAGCCAAGGTGTTCGAGCCATTGAGATTATACTGAATCTTGGTTCAGATCTGGACTTTGATGCCTAATCAAGTTACTAGCCTTGTAATGATTTCTATTACCTGACACCCTGCCCCAAGCATGGTGCCACCGTAATTAGTGGAAGCCAGATCCTGAAGTAGGAAATTTTATAAGGATGCAGGGTTATCTGTATGGCCTCGGTATGGAGCGAGGACTTTTATTATTGTTTTTATTACATTTTATTTTATCAAATGAGTAGAATTTAAAGCGAACAGTTTTGTTGTTTTTTTAAGTCAAACAATATGGAATTTTATTTCATTATTATGGCGCGTTCATTACTTTAGCTGGACATTTTTAAGGTAATTTTAGAAAGCCAAAAGATGAGAAGATAAATCAAACTTTGTTTTACATCGTTTTAAATCTTGCACAATTAATGGCAAATAAGTACTATAAACCGGCATGACTTTAACTGAGTCATCTGCGTCACCGCATGACAGAATAAACAAACTCACCTGTGCACCTCGTGAATACTTGCATCAGAGTCTTGTTGTCCACATGAAGAAACCTTGGATCCTAAGCTAACCGCTGACCGCATAGCGAAGACTCTGATCAGACTGGGTGGGAGGCATCGATGGGCATACATGCAATTGTGTTTATTTTATCATGCAGCGGCTCATTTATTACAAAGAACGAGGGCTTGACAATGAGAAGAAAATGGATCTTTTGTGCGCATAATATTTTTTTCAGAGTAAACAACTTTGCACGCCATCACAGACTGGATCCTCATTTATGAGCTATTTTTAAGATCTTTAGAGATTTCTTTCACCAAGGAATCATCAAATGCACAAAAAGTAATGATACAAATACTATAATTCAGCCACATCATGAGAAAACCTCTCTTTTGGGGTTTCCAATCGGGTAAGACTCAAACCAGTTGGCCACCGTGGCCGAGTGGTTAAGGCCATTAATCTGTTGCGCTCTAAATCACTCATCATCTCACCGCTGTGGGATATCGAGTCTCGTTCTGGTCGCATGAGAGACAAGCCAACTTCTGCTGGCGCATGTTGCGGGTGGTCAGGTCGCTTTTCTCAGGGATCCCAGGATTTCGCCCCTCCTTCCGATGCTCAAAACGAGTGAAATAATCTTGACGGGACGTGAAAACCCAAATAAAATCAAAAGGGCCAAGGTGGCCCTGTATCGCTCACCTGGTTAACAGAAATGTTTCGTGTCAATTGGCCTATTGGTTCAAGAGAAAAACAATTAATATAGATTTTCGAGAAGGCGGCCGTGGAGGCCATCTTCGATTTCTAACCTGTTCGTATTTAGCTATGTCACCTCGAGACTTGTTGTCCACATGAAGAAACAAACTTTCAAAATGGGACTTTAATTTTTGGTGGTTTCGAACCTCCGTTTTAATGTCTGATGCACAATAAATGTTTAAACCCCAGTTTGAAATTTGAAACCGTTGTTGTTGACTCTATGGCAAGCCAAGTGCACAATAAGTCTTTAAACCAAGGTTTGAACTTAAAGCCCCGGTGAAAACTTCAAACCTAGGTTTCAAAGAAAAAACTGCACAATAATTATTTAAACCACGGTTCAACTTTCAAACTGGGGTTTTAATTTTTGGTGCGTTCGAATCGCCGTTTTAATGCCTGATGCACAATAAATGTTTAAACCCCTGTTTAAAAGTTGAAACCGTGTTTTGATAAAACTCTATGGCAAGAGAAAGTCAAAAGATGAGAATATGAAGCCAGTAAATCACACTTTGTTTTTACATCGTTTTAAGAATAATTTTGTGAAGTTTTGATTTAAATCTTGCAAAATAAATGGCAAATACAGTCGAACTTCAATGGCTCGAACATCTTTGGGACCATGGAAATTCGTTCGAGACATGGGTAGTTCGAACCACTGAGGGTTAATCATGGCACCAGTTCAGGAAGCAAATAGCGATAATTTAGGGAAATCTTTTCTACACAAGATTGTATGTTGAGTGTACTCATTAGAATCGCCTCGATGAGGCGATTCTAATGAGTTCACACAACATACAATTCCATAATAAAATCAGTAAAAAATCCCTAAATATTTGTTTTCTTAAGATATTTGAAGGATTTTATAGGGACTCAAAAACGAGTTCGAATAAGCCATGGTAAACGAGCCATCGGTGTTCGAACCATTGAGGTTCGACTGTAAGTACTATAAACCGGCATAACTTTAACTGAGTCATCTGAGTCACCGCATGACAGAATAAACAAAATCACCTGTGCACCTCGTGAAGACTTGCATCAGAGTCTTGTTGTCCACGTGGAAAGACCTTGGAGTCTAAGCTACTCGTTGAACGCACAGCGAAGACTTTGATCAGACTGGGTGGGAGGCATCGCTGGGCATACATGTAATTAATTGTGTTTGTTTTATCATGTACAGGCTCATTTATTACAAAGACTGGGGTATTGACAATGTGAAGAAAACAGATCCTCTATGCACATAATAAGTTTTGTTGTTTTTTTTCAGAGTAAACAACTTTGCACTCCATCGCGGACTGGATCCTCATTAATGAGCTATTTTTAAGATCTTTAGAGCTTTCTTTCATCAAACAATCATCAAATGCAAAAAAAAAGTAATAATATAATTGAGCCACATCATGAGAAAACCTCTTTTGGGGTTTCCAATCAGGTAAGACTCAAACCAGTCGGCCCCCGTGGCCTAGTGGTTAAGCCCATTAGTCTGTTGCGCTCTAAATCACTCATCATCTCACCGCTGTGGGTTCGAGCATCGCTCGGTTCACATAAGAGACAAGACAACTTTTGCTTGCGCATGTTCCGGGTGGTCAGGTGTTGTTGTTGTTGTTGTTGCTGTTGTTGTTCTTTTATATATTTTTTTTTCCTTGATTTTTTTCTCCGGTTTACTGCCCGCCTTTCGATGCTCAAACCGAATGAAATAATCTTGACGGACTGTAAAAACCCAAATAAAACTAAGAGGGCCACCTTGACCCTGTATCGCTCCCCTGATTACCAGGCAAAATTCGTGTCAACTGGCCTATTGGTTCAAGAGAAAAAATTCAATATAAATGTTCGAGATGGAGGCCATGGATGCCATCTTTGATTTCCAATCCGTACGTATTTAGATATTTTTAACTACGTCAACTCGATATTTCCAAGGAAGTTTCGAGTCAATTGGTCTTTCAACTAAGAAGAAGAAAATCCAGACAGATTTTCAACATGGCTGCTGTGGCGGTCATCTTGGACTGGAATGATTTTACTTACTTTTGATCATCAGTTGGCCCCGATACTTCCTTTCAAGTTTGGAATCATATGGCCTTTTGGTTTAATGAGCATTATTTCGAAATAAATTTTCAAGATGGCAGCCGTAGCATCCATCTTGAAGTTCCGATCGGAATGAGTTTATTTAATTTTAATCTGACAGTCACACTAATGCTACCTACCAAGTTTACTTGTCATTTGGCCTTTTTTGGCCAGGAGAAAAAGTTCAAATAAATTTTCAATATGGCGAAAATGGCAACCATCTTTGATTTCCGACCGAAACGATTTTAGCTACTTTTATCTATAACTCACTCCGATACTTCCTTTCGGGCAAATGGCCTTTCCATTAAGGAGAAGAAACTCAAAATAGATTTTCAAGATGGCGACTGTGACGGCGGGCTTGAATTTCCGATCGGAACAATCTTAGCACTCATCAAGTCATCCTGATACTTCCTACCTAATTTCGAGTCAGTTTGGCATTTCGGTTCAGGAGAAAAAGTTCAAAATAGATTTTCAAGATAGCGGCCGTGGTGGCCATTTCGGATTTTCAATCGGAACGATTTTAGCTATATTTTATCTACAAGTCACCCCAATAATTCCTACCAAGATTCTAGTCAATTGGCCTTTCCGTTCAGGAGGAGAAAGTCAAAATAAATTTTCAAGATCGTGATGGCCATTTTGGATTTCCGATTGGAACGACTTAATCTGTTCTTTATCTGCAATGAAAGTCACCCCGGTACTTCCTACTAAGTTTTCAGTCAATTAACCATGTGGTTCAGGAGAAGAAGCTCAAAACAGATTTCAAGATGGCCGCCATAGTCGCCATCTTCGATTTCCGATCGGAACGATTTTTCTATTTTTAATCTACATTGCCCCTATACTTTTCACCAAGTTTCGAGTCAGTTGGCCTTTCGGTCCAGTAGAAGAAATTCAAAATAGATTTTCAAGATGGCTGTCATGGTGGCCATCTTGGATTTCCAATCAGAACGAGTTTAGCTGCTTTTGCTTTGCAAATCACCCTGATTCTTTCTACTAAGTAAGACTCAAGCGAGCCTGCACGGCTACAGACACTAAAGTCTGTCTCATCACAGTTTGCATATGGTTTATAATCGTCTGCTGGGCCAAAACTGGAACTCAATCTGAAAAAAAAATTGAATAGTAAAAACTTTTCAAACCTGTTACCCTTGAGCTGTTTAATTTTGTTTTAGATGAGATAAATAATAGAAAAAAAATCCCCATATGGCACAATGTTAATTTTGTATCTGTTCTCACAACATTTAACAAGAAAAAAATAAAAATAAAAAAAAAAAACATATAAAAACCATATAGGGAAAACTTATATTAGTTACATTACTGGGAAAAATTAAAGTCATGCGGGTTTTTTTTTTTTGTTTGTTTTTTTTTTGCCACTTACGATTTTGAAATAACCGTAGTAACACTAAGTATTGGAACAGATAGGCCTTTGCAAACAGTGTAGACCCAGATCAGACGCCGCAGAACGCGGCGTCTGATCAGGGTCTGCACTGTTTGCCACACATACATGCAGCAATATTTTAGACACATCAAGAGATAGTAGAATGGACTATTTTAAATTTTAGGACAAGTATAGTAAGTAAGTAAGTAAGGTGAACCAATACTTAGGGTAAATAAGGTAACTTCCGGTTTTCATATAATGGATGGTTTACCATGTGCACACTGAGATGTGTGCTTTTTGGGTAGTTAAGGACCCATGAATTCTTCATGCGGACAGCGAAGTCTCTAATCAGATTGTGAAGAGGCCCTCTTCGCTGGGCACACAAGCTAAATACAGTCGAACCTCAATGGCTCGAACATCTTTGGGACCATGGAAATTCGTTCGAGACATGGGTAGTTCGAGCCACTGAGGGTTAATCATGGCACCAGTTCAGGTAGCATATAGCGATGATTTAGGGAAATCTTTTCGATTTTCTACACAATGATTGTATGTTGAGTGTACTTATTAGAATCGCCTCGATGAGGCGATTCTAATGAGTTCACACAACAAACAATTCCATGATGAAATAAGAAAAAAATCCGTATATATTTGTTTTCTTGAGCTATTGGAATAATTTTGTAGGGACTGAAAAAAGAGTTCGAATCATCCACGGTAAACGAGCCATCCGTGTTCGAGCCATAGAGGTTATACTATATTGTTGGTTTTCTCATGTCGCGGCTCATCAAAAAGTTTTTGACTAAAATGAATTTTGTCGATTTTCCTCGAAGAAGTCTGATTGGTTATAAGCGCTAAAAACAAAGTTATATTTTAAGGATTATAATAAAGGAATTTAAATTAAAAATAGAAACTAAAACTTTCTGGCTTAATGTCATAAGTGCTCAAAAATCTAGACCCCTTTTCAGAAAGAAGGCTGAAACAAATTTGAAAGCATTGCCTCCCCGTGAAAGTGCATTTATTCCCTATAAGGTTTCCAAGTATTAAGAATAAGATCAGTACTGCTCCTGGCGCGATCTGTATCTATTCCGAGACAGCTTATTTAACAATTGATTTCTCTAATAGTCTTTATTCAACAGACTCCACAAGCTGCTTTCAACAAATTGAATTTGACTTGTTTTGTAATCGAAACTCAGTGGCGATTTGGTGCGTTGTGTTTCAGATGTTATCTTACAACTGTTAACCTACACAAATGAAACGTGCTTCATATTGTAATCGGATTTGGTGCGCTGTGTTTATTTCGTTTATATTAATACCAACAACTAACATTGCGCATGAATATTCCGTTATTCCTTTAGATAATGGGCCCTCGAATCGACGTGCACCATAACTAAATGCATGTAGCAAATCTGAATTTACTCATTTAAAAATACCAAAATGTCCCCCTTTTAATCTCCTTTCTATGAGTAGTTTTGTAACGTTGTTTTCTTTCTATGTGTAGATATTGTATTGCAAAGAGAACTCTACAATTTTAATTTCCACTTTGATTTAAATTAATGTGTTTTGTAAGAATTCTGAATATGGCCGACAGCGCATAGTTTCTGTTCCCCTATATATGATAGGATATAATTATTGCAGTCGTATACGTATGGAGAGAAACTAAATTGAAGTCGAAAATGTAAAACATTAATCTGCTACGTAAAAACACTACAAAACTGTTAATTACGGAAGCCGATAGGGGACACTTTTTAGTCCTACGTCTTTTTAGTTCTACGACGATACAAACTGAATCATATATTTACTATGCTTAAATTTCTTTAAGACAGAATTTTACTCACATGAAGATTTTCTAGAATAATTGTATTGTCTAAAAATCGCGCCCCATGCATCAAGATTGCGACCAGTGGGCATGATACAGAAAAAAAAGTTGTTAGCTCACCTGAGCTGAAGGCTCATTGGTGAGCTCATATGGCCAGCCTGAAGACTCTCTCTCTCTCTCTCTCTGTCACATTTTCAAACGTCTTCTCCTCTGGAACCACTAGGCCGATTGAAGTCAAATTTAATGTGGAGCCTCCATGGGATGGGGGTACGGAAGTTTGCTAATGGACTCCAGGTCACATGACCAAGATGCCCACCATGCCCATATATAATAAAACCCCTTCAAAAATCTTCTCCTCCGGAACCGCTGGGCCGATTTTAATGAAACTTGGTATGTATCATCTAGGGCGTAGGTCCATTATAAATTGCTAAAACGATAATCCTACAATGACCTTGACCTATTTAAGGCTAAGGTCAAATTTGGGGACATCTGCATTTGTATGGAAAAATGTGACAATACATGATAGCTTACTTAGGGTTCAGAATACCAACCCTAAACCATATATATTCTTGTTCCTTATGATAAGGTACATTTAGTGACATGGGCCTTCGGACCCCATGGGGTCCCCCAGGCGCATGCCCCACTCCCTTCATTTCATAAAATGCATATTATCTTGGAAACCGTTCTGATCCCTACCCATAAATCATATATATTCTTGTTCCTTGTGATAAGGCACATTTAGTGACATGGACCTTGGTCCCAAAGGGGGTCTCCCCGGGGGCTTTATTAACATGAAAATGTACTTGATGAATTTCATTGGTCAGAAATCGGACATCGTGTTTCAAAAAGGCTACGAGTAGACATGACACAGAAATCATGGTTGTATTCTCCTCTGTCTGTGTAAGTGCGCGCGCGCGCGTGCTTGCGTGCGTGCGTGTGTGTGTGTGTATGGTTAAAATAAATAATATATGTATGCACTAAGAAGAAGTTATACTCGAACAAATTTTCCTTTTCATGACTTTTTACTTTGGCAATATTTTAGTCTGATGTTTTGTTTTCCTATGGCAGCTTTTTATTACGGCTTTATTCTACTTCGGACAAATTATAATTCAATGGTGAAGGACAGTTCGTGGAATCGTATATCGTGGAATATCTTTCAAGATGGCGACTAATGGGCATGACACGAAAAGAAGGTTGTATTTTCAGTGTGTGTGTGTGTGTGTGTGTGTGTGTGTGTGTTCAGTCCTCTGACTAAAGATTGTCTGTATGGTCTGTCTGTCTGTCTCAGACTGCATACCCAGTCATTAATCCACATGTGCATGAAGGTATATGTTTTGTTTTGAGCTGCCATCCACACACTTTCGGAATGTACAGTAATTTTTTTTTATTTCGTGCACTGTATTTTGAAGAAAGTCATGTTGCGATCAATATAATGTACACTTTGTCGTTATTTAGTGAGTATTTTTGCTTTGCAACACGGCTTTCTTCACAATACAGTGCACGAAATAAAAAAAATTACTGTACGTTCCGATAGTGTGATCCATGACAACATTTATTCAGTTACGTCGGACACAGAAGTCATGGTTGTGTTCTTGTACATGAGGTGTGTGAATATTTCCGCTTTCATTGTGTCTGTATGTCAGTCGATCTGCATGCCTGCTGCTAGTATATATATATATATATATATATATATATATATATATATATATATGTGTGTGTGTGTGTGTGTGTGTGTGTGTGTGTGTGTGTGTGTGTGTGAATAAATAATATATGCTACACTAAGAAGAATTTATACTCGAGCAAATTTTCCTTTTCATGACTTTTTACTTTGGCAATATTTTAGTCTGATGTTTTTTTGTTTTTTTTTTTACTATGGCAGCCTTTTATTACAGTTTTATTCTACTTTGGGCAAATTATAGTTCTGTGGTGGTATAAAAGTGAAGGACAGTTTTACTGTCGTGGAATATCTTTAAAGATGGCGACTAATGGGCATGACACAGAAAAGAAGGTTGTATTTTCAGTGTGTTTGTGTGTGTGTGTGTGTGTGTTTGTGTGTGTGTGTTCCTGGACAGTGAAGGGATATATCCCTTTCTTGTCACCAAGCCAAACCAAGTTTGATCTCCATTATCTGGTATATGGCAGGCTAGCAATCTCCCATCCAATGTCTGTGCTCGGCTTTTCTGTTTTCCTCAACCACCAATACCCAACTATGATTATATCCACGACTTCGTGAATGCGTTTATGCAATAATGAACTCTGTGTGTGTGTGTGTGTGTGTGTGTGTGTGTGTGTGTGTGTGTGGTTAAAATAAATAATATATATATGCAGTAATAAAAATAAATACTCGATCAGATTTTCTTTTTCATGACATTTGACTTTACAATATTTTAGTCTGATGTTTTTTGTACTATTGCGTCTTTTTATTACAGCATTATTTTACTTCGGGCAAATTTTAGATCTGTGGCGGTACAAAAATGAAACACAGTTTTACTATCCTGGAATATCTTTCAAGATGGCGACTTGTGGGCATGACACAGAAAATAAGGTTGTATTTTCAATGTGTGTGTGTTTGTGTGTGTGTGTTTGTGTGTGTGTGCAGTCGATTTACTAAATATTTTCGCTTTCATTGCCTGTATGTATGTCTGTCTGTCTATCAGTCAGTCTACCTGCCTGTCCCTAGTGTGTGTGTGTGTGTGTGTGTGTGTGTGTGTGTGTGTGTGTGTGTGCAGTCAATTTACTAAATATTTTCGCTTTCATTGTCTGTATGTCTGTCTGTCTATCTTACAGTAGGTCTGCCTGCCTGTCCCCAGTACATGTGATGTGATGTGATGTGATGTGTGTGTGTGTGTGTGTGTGTGTGTGTGTGTGTGTGTGTGTGTGTGTGGTTAGAATAAATAATATACGTATACACTAAGAAGAATTTATACTCAAGCAAATTTTAATTTTTTTGACTTTTTACTTTGGCAATATTTTAGTCTGATGTTGTTTTTTTTTTACTATGGCAGCTTTTTATTACGGCTTTATTCTACTTTGGACAAATTATAGTTCTGTGGTGGTATAAAAGTGAAGTTCAGTTTTACTATCGTGGAATATCTTTAAAGATGGCGACTAATGGGCATGCCACAGAAAAGAATGTTGTATTTTCAGTGTGTGTGTGTGTGTGTGTGTGTGTGTGTGTGTGTGTTTTCAGTGTATGTATGTATGTATGTATGTATGTATGTATGTTCCTGGACAGTGAAGGGATAAAATCCTCTCTTGTCACCAAGCCAAACCAAGTTTGATATCCGTTATCTGGTATATGGCAGGCTAGTGGTCGCCCATCCAATGACTGTGCTCGGCTTTTCTGATTTCCTCAACCACCAATACCCGACTATCATTACATCCAAGCCTTCATGCGTTTACGCAATAATGAACTCTGTGTGTGTGTGTGTGTGTGTGTGTGTGTGTGTGTGTGTGTGTGTGTGTGTGTGTGTGTTGTTAAAATAAGTAATATTTTGTATGTATTCAGTAATAAAAATTGACAATCCTTACTTTGAAGGAATGGTCAATCAAATTTTGTCCTTCTGACCTAAAGTTAAACAAAGCTAATAATTCGGACGTCGAAGCCCCATTTTTGGATTTGCATTTAAGCATTTCAAGTGGATTCATGTGTACAAAAATTTATGATAAGCGCGATGACTTCGATTTTAATATAGTCAACTTCCCATTTCTAGATGGTGACGTTCCTCGTTCACCA
Organism: Anodontia alba; assembly: GCA_964016985.1. Taxonomy (NCBI): domain Eukaryota; kingdom Metazoa; phylum Mollusca; class Bivalvia; order Lucinida; family Lucinidae; genus Anodontia; species Anodontia alba. Next base: position 29,604,058 of record OZ024833.1, on the reverse strand, counting down.
TCTTACGGTGTTTACATTTCGCAGCTTATTCGCTTTGCTAGAGTGTCAAGCCACGTCTCAGATTTTAACGCTCGTAATAAAAGTTTAACTGCAAAACTTCTACATCAGGGGTATCGGTATCACAAACTTCGGAAAGCATTTTCTAAGTTTTATCACCGACACTATGAGTTGGTTTCTAAATTTAAGGTTGGAATGCATAGACTTTTGCTGCAACGGGTGTCACAGCCTGAATTCTTTGGCGACGTTATATATAAATTAAGAAAAATTTAAGGTAAACCTAACTTTTCGGAACGATTTCAAAAAATTATCAAACAGTATAAAAAAACTTGGGTTATAACATTAATGCTTTGAAACAGTCTGCATGCGTCGTGTTTGACCCAATCACGTCAAGCATTATGCTTTCCTCTTTAATTGCATGCCGGTGGTTCGGGGTTCAGACTCCATGATGGCGCGGGCCTAAGGCTATTTATTAGTTGGTCTGAGCCAGAATCTTTGTCTGTTTCTTGACCCATCGGGGTTCTACTGTAGGTTTTCTTTTGCTCCAATGTTCCAGTGGCTTTGTGTGAAGCACCGGGTGTCTCAACGCGTTTTAATTGTCGAGCCCTCATCCTTGGATCAACTTGGTTGGATCTGTGATTTCTCTGTTACCCGAGTTGATTCATCGATGAGGTAGGAAACCGTCACGCGGACCGAACAAATACATGTTTGAATCACAGCGAAAGTGAGGGTGAGGATTGCAGCTGACCGTTCCAAGTCGGTGCTTTTGCTGTGGTTCCTTCCTGTTTATAGTATATGGTGTTGGTAATTATTATCATTTTCCTTCATTATGTCTGTTCCTCTGTTTTTGGTTATGTTGAAATTCTCTGAGTCACCACTTGTTTGGGAAAGAGCTGCTGATTCGGGGTTAATAACTGTCTATATTTTTATTAGATGTAATTTCATGTTTAAACTTCTTTCCCTTGCGATATTTTGGACGGAATGATTGTATCAGTTCCTGATAATTTCACTTTTTCAATTTTTAATACTCGAGCAGATTTTCCTTTTCATGACATTTTACTTTAGCAATATTTTTGTCTGATGTTTTTGTACTATAGCGTCTTTTTATTTTGGCTTTATTTTACTTCGGGCAAATTTTAGTTCTGTGGCGGTACAAAATGAAGAACCGTTTTACTTTCCTTGAATATCTTTCAAGATGGCGACTTGTGGGCATGACACAGAAAATAAGGTTGTATTTTCAGTGTGTGTGTGTGTGTGTGTGTGTGTGTGTGTGTGTGTGTGTTCCAATATCTGTGCTCGGGTTTTCCAGTTTCCTCAACTACCAATGGTTAAAATAAATAATATATGTATGCAGTGTGTGTTTGTGTGAAAAGGTTAAGAAAAATAAATTTATTTTATATTTTGTAGGCTAGTAAGAATTTGTATTCAAGCAATTTTTTTTCACAGTTTATTTCACAAATCTCAACGTTTCGGCTGATTAAAGCCTTTTTAAAGAGATTTAAGTTCTTTCAATGCTACACCATCTTCTCATCAATACTGTCAACCATTTTAAGTACATATGTTATGCACAACATCTGATTACTCTCGCCAAGACGTTGTACTACCATTTGGCGCCAAAACTGGAGTAAAAGTGTTAAACTTTTTCAACAATCAGACCACTAACGTGATGCAGTTCACAATGAAATAAACCAGTCTTTAGTAAATAGGGAGGAAAAAAAAAAAAAAAAAAAAAAAAAAAAAAAACGTATTAAATAAATGAATAAAATAAAACAAAATGAAACAAAAAGTAAACAGTAAAGGGCCATAGCTGTGAAATTAAAATAATAAAAGCTCCCTGCACATCACCTTAAAAATTCAGTGTAGTAATACCCAATGTACTCTAGTAACCAGTACTAAAATTTATGTTGATGATGATTTAAAACAACAACAATAAAAAACAAAACAAAAAAAAAAAAAAGGGTGGGTGGGGGGGGTTGGTTGGGGAGAGGGGGGAGGGAAGATAAATTAAAAAAAAAATTGTAATTAAAAATAAATAACAAACAAACCAAAATGAATAAATAGATATATAATAAAATATAATATGGAAGAAAAAATATAATAATAAAAAAATATAAATAAATAATTAATATATATATAAATGATCATAATAAAAGAACTAATAAATTCATAAATTATCTACCGCCTATACATTTGCAGAAACATAGCTCATTGATAACTCTAACCAATAAAAAATAAATAAATAAATAAATAAATAAAGTAAATAAAAACAAATAAAAATAAAAAAATAATAATAATAATAAAGAAATCATGATAATGCTTACAAATAGATATGCTATTTACCCCCTATATATTTGCAAAATTATATATAAAAAAAAGAAAAGGGGGGATAAAAAAAAGCGTGGGGGGGGGGGGGGAGGGAAAGGATCAATAATATTAGTGATAATCACTCATACATTCAAATCTTACTACACTGTATGTTTATAATATAGATTTGGATGTATCATGGTTGAAAGAGTAGTATAGACCATACAGAACGCATAGACCACAAGAGCCTATAGACCATATAGAAAATTACCATACATTCCTAAATAGTCATTCCTCCGTACAATCACCTCACCCCTGCATGAGTATAACACAGATATTTAACTAACACCATTAATGCCTTGAACCCTACCATCATTGTTATAAAGAGACTGTAGTGTATTAACCCCTGTCATGCTGAACACTTACAGACGCCAAGCCCACCCCCAGCCAACCACACCACCTGATCCAGATGTTTGATATGAATCCACACACTTAATGACCAACAGAAGAAGTCTGAAAATGTTGACACACAACAGACGACACACAGACAACATCCTTGCCATATGATAAGCTCCCCAAAGAGCCTAAGGCTCAGGGGAGCTAAATATATGAAATTGGGAATAAGAATACTGCAATGTTTATCCAATTGGTCAATCAAGTGGCAAATTTAGTCATTGCGATCCGATTGTCTTTATAAAATGTTTCGGAAAACCTCACATTCATTTTCGCTTCGATTTCTCATTGTAAGTACAAAAACACTTCATTAATATTTCTACTGTCAAAAATTTGATTATGCATGCTAAAATGAGGTGAAAAATTTAAGACTAGTAGGCAGCTTTTATTACGTGGTCGCAGACCCAGTTACGTAACCCATGAAATCAAAAATTGCAAATTTCTTGATATCACAAAGTCCAGCATTTGCCACTGAAAACTGAAACTTTCTTGTTCATGATTTCTTGTACAGTATTTGATCGGCATACAAAATAATTCTTGAATTGTACAATAGTTTGAAAGTTTCAAACATTTCTTATGCCTGTTTAACATAATCATAAACCAGAAGACCGTCGGTCCTGAAACGCTCACCTGACAGCTGAACATCTGTTAAGTGTTTAAAATATCAGTAATTTATAACACAGCATCTAGAAATGTTGATACAAGATTCTGCAGAAGTTCCTCAACAAGAAAATATGTGGTTAAGAGGTGAGGTTCTGAACAGATTCTAAGATAAAAGGCCTTTTATGAAAAGAAGGGGATGGGGAATGCCCCCGTGGGACCCAAGATCTGTTTAACTGAATGTGTCTTATCATGAGGAACCAGAATATATATGGTTTAGAGGTGGGGATCTGAATGGTTTCTGAGATATTAGCCCATTTCAGAATTGAAGGAGGTGGGGCTAGCCCCAGTGGGCTCGTCTGTGTCAATGAATGTGTCTTATCACAAGGAACAAGAATATATATAGTTTAGAGGCAGGGATCTCTACACTTTCTCAGTTTGAGGCCTTTTATGAATGAAGCTTCCGGAGGTTCAGAAGGTGCAGGCTTGAGAAAAAATTTAACAAAAAAATTTAACTTTTTTGGCAACACAGACGCGCAAGCCTACTCTGTGGTGTCTGCTATAGCTCTTCATGCGAGCTAAAAATGAATGGCGCCATAAGCTAGACCCTATGGTAACATTAAACCCTGACTTATTATAATAAGCAAAATTCTTTCAGTAGGAACAGTCCGGGAACTTATTGACTATCCCTAGTATATAAAGAGTAAAGAAACTGAGCAAATTAATCTTAGAGAAACCAATGTAGCAGTTTCATACCTGAAACATGAAAAGTGTAAAAGAAATATTGGCTGAACAGTAGCATTGAACAACTAACCCCCAAAAAGGCAACACCTGCACATCAGATACGCTCACGTTTAAGACCTCGACTCATGTTGTTTAACGTCCCGGACATCATGTTGAGATGGCTGTGTGCCTAACCACTTTGCCTGGACAAGCTTAGACCTTCAAAATATATAACCAGTGCACAATGTCCATCCTTTCAGCTTCCACCTACAGCTGCCCTAATTGAGTCCTCCTTGAAATCTCCAAACAACAACTAAATCTGATCAACCAAACTAGCGTAACGGTTAATGTTGTGGCTTGGACAAACACTATCACCTGTGAACTTTTTCATTGATAAATGCAGGTACGAAAGCAGTATTCATTGACAAATACATGTATTTTGATATTGTTTGTCTAAGGATTTACGCATGGTCACGGTTACAGCCTTCCCATGGAGGAGTCAGTTGAGCCAGCGTTTGGGAGAATATCTACAAAAGGATGTCACTGACCCTGGCGGGTATCATTAAACTTGCATATGCATGACCTGCAACCAAATGCACTTCCAACTGAGCTGCCATGGCTAATGTGCTCTAAAATGTGACATCATTGAAGCAGAGCTTTCCAATAAATCTCATACATGGTTTGTAATTCTATAGTCATTAATTCTTGATATTGAGCCATATTGTTTTATAACAATTACTCTTTTCAAGTGTGAACGCTCAGGATTTTCATTGTATGCATCACATGCTTATCTAAGCACATATAACTGAACTAAAAAGTAACTGAAAAAGTAATTCAAAAGCTACTGTTACATTGTCAACATACATGTATTTAGAAATTATTGCCCCGTGTCATAAATTTCTGAAAACCAACGGGGCACAGCAAATCTTACACAAAACAAATTTAAAAATATAGCAAGAATACCCCCAGCCAGCACCATCAATAAAACTATCAGCAAGCTGCAGCACCGTTAAAAATATAAGAACAATCACTGTATCATGAACTAGAGACGGTGTCCAGAGGGGGCAGGGGTATCAATGAATTTTCATTTTCAGTTATGACATTTCTCAAAAAGTTCTGGAGATATAAGGCAAAATCACTGGACCGTGGAAAATAAGTCACAGTGACCTAGATATGTTTTCAGGTCAATCATTGGGTCACATGGAACCATTATCCGACATATGACATTTCTCCATCAAATAGTCCTTGAGACATAAGACAAAATCACTGGACCACGAAATATAGATCACAGTGGCCTATATATGTTTTGAGGTCAGTCATTGGGTCACATAGAACAAATATCCCGGATATAAACTTTATTTAGTCCACATGATATAAGACAAAATCACTGGACCATGAAATATAGGTCACAGTGACCTAGATATGTTTTGAGGTCAGTCATTGGGTCACATGGAACCAATATCCCAGGTATGACATTTCTCCATCAAATAGTCTGAGATATAAGGCAAAATCACTGGACCCTGAAATATATGTCAGTGACCTGTTAAGTTTTTAGGTCAATTATCAGGTCACATGGAACTAATATCCAGGTTATGACATTTCTCCATCATATAGAACTTAAGATATATGGCAAAATCACTGAACCATGAAATATAAAGGTCACAGTGGCCTAGATATAATTTGAGTCATCATAAGGTCACATGGAACTAATATCCTAGGTCTGACATTTCTTCATCAAATATAAATCATGATCTATATGCAAATACTACGTTATTAAGGTGTTCTAGATTTTGACCTCTAGCCACACCCTAGGGCATGACCCGGGGCTCATTTGATAGAGGATGACAGAGAACCCTCCAATCTAATTTCATACCAAATATGTAAAGATTCTGAAGCGTGGCTTCAGAGATATACGTAACTGAAAAACTTCAGAGTAAAACTTTGACGCAAAATTTGGTTTTATAGGTGTTACCGAATCACGGAGGGAAGGACGGACAGAATGACGGATGGACGAACGGAACAGACAAAAACTATATACCCCTTTGGCATACTTCTTATTCCCATACTTCGAATGCCGGGGGTTTAAATATAAGTCATGGTGGTCGCCCTCTATTATGGAACTAATATCCCAAGTATCATGTTAATATATCAAATAGTCTTCAAGATATAAAGCAAAATCACTGGACCATGAAATATAGGTCACACTGACCTACATTTCTTATGATGCCAATCTTGATGTCACAATTAACCCATATCCCAAGTATCATATTAATCCATCAATTCATTTATTTATTATGTATTGGAATTTCGGGATGCACCAACACTTATGCACACCGTATATTCGACTACGTAAAAATGCAGACCATATGTCAAAATCCAGACGATTTGATACTGTAAATTAAGGCGTCTGTGGTTTTACGTATTGTTTGTGTCGCTAAGCAACGTAATAAAACGATAACTACGCAGTAAATATTAATGCCTAGTGAACTATCTGAAAATGTTTTACAAAGTATGAACCTGCCATACAATGGCAGCATTGAAATTCCAATCGGTATGTTTAAAAACAACAAAACAAATTAAGCGTGATAACGCACGGGACAATGTAAACATCTGCATTTTGATGTATCTTCTGGTTGTTCCAAGTCAAATGTACGGTGTGTTATGTGTCATTAGCATCTCAAAGTTTTGTTAAACATGGTTTACTAGATTTTGACTTTTAGTCCCACCCCAGGGTATGAATCCAGTTATAAAGCGTGTTAAGAAAGTTTGTTCCACAATAAAATTATTCAGTTTAGTTGATATGCCTTCAGAAATATTAACAACAGTTTTAAGTATTAATTTGGACATATCAAGGAAGATGTATGTAACTCAGCTTTATTAACTCAGCTTTAAAAAATAATCCTTTTCAGAGGAACATTTTGAATAAACAGTTTGAAGATCAAACACTAGTACTCCATTTTTGTCGTTGCCAGTTTTGAGCAAAAAGACGGTACCCATCATAAAACTATTGTAATTCAGTGACTGTTTAGGGTAGAAATTTAAAACTATTGTAATTCAGTGACTGTTTAGGGTAGAAATTTACTAATAACGTGTAAACAAACTAAATGCACATTTTGACCATCGCATATGATCATTTGGGACATAAATTCAAACATTGGGCTTTCAAAGTGCTGAAACATCAGAAATTCCGTAAAAGTTGCAAAAATATTGATTTTTCGTAAACGTCCAAAATCGCCATACCTCTAAAAATTGCAGCTCGTAAACTGTCATATTTTTGTGGAAATACGAAATACTCGAAAAAGTCTGTTTCAGACACTCTCAAATCTGCACTTGAATTGTGGAACGAACTTTCTTAACACCCTTTACATTGGAGACACGCCCATTCCAAAAATGAATATTTAGTTTCTGATAAGTGGCTGCTCAGATATAACTAATCAATAAAACTTTCCAGTAAAACTATGCTGTAGCAGGTGTTTAACGGATGGAATAACGGATGGCCGTACAGATGGCGGAACCAACAAAACCTATATACCCCTTCTCAAACTTTTTATGCCGGGGATATGATTACATGTTTCTCATTAAAAGTAAGCTAATCATATGCACAAAAATCATAGCAGTGCATTTGATGGCCACTCTTCTTTTTTGTGGCATATTTAGGGACTAAAGGACTACTAAATACTGATAAAGAAGTGTTTTTTCACATAACGCTATTTGAAATACTCATTTCTGATAGACGTCATAAGGCGGGTAGAGGCCAAACTAGGCCAGAGATTATTCACCCAGACTATCTCTATTCAAATATGTGACCCATGCAACAGGGCAATTTCGGACAAACCTACAGCAGACGGCTTACACTGTGACTGACATTATGTACCACTACACAACATAATCAAAGTCTACTACGCACTGCAGTGTTTTTTTGAAACCGAGAAGTAATTCTAAAGCTGATGGCCTTTTGTCAGATGTATAACAGAAGCACTTGTCTATTATGTGTGTAATTTCAGACGGACTGTTGTGATTATCTAACAATGTGGCCATCCCATCTGGCATTGCTTCTTGTTTCATTTTGTTTCGAATGCTGAGCAGAAGGTCCTCATCACCATTCAATAATGGTTCCTCACAAAGTAATTCTACTACTGTTCCTCCTAGACTCCAAATATCTGATTTTGTATCAGAACTTTTTCTATCCACAAGCACTTCCGGTGCTTGAAATGCGGGTGTTTCAGGCTGCAACCCTTCACCGCTCGCTACAGTTGTAACAACAGTATTAAATGTTTTCAATTTTCTTAAACCATAATCGTACTCCTTGGAAGTCTTCTGTCACCAAAACATTCTATGGTTTTATGTCTCTGTGGATAATGGCAGATTTCTGGTTGTGGAGGTATGCCACAGCCTGGGTGATTTTTGTTGCTACACTAATTTTTGTTGTTGTATCCCAAGCCTGTGTTGTGTCTTCATTTGCAAACAGGAGGTCATCCAGATTCTTGCCATCAATAAATTCAGTTATGAGAAGTAGTCTGTTCTCTGTTGTTGCATATGCAAGTAGTTGTAGAATATTTGGATGTCTAACTGCGCTATGAACTTTAAGCTCTCTTTCAATCATTGATTTGGCCAGTTTCATTCTACGTACCACTACTTCTTTTACAGCCACTGTAGTGCCAAACCAATCAGCTTTCTTTACAACACCGAAGGCACCCTTACCTATTTCATCTCCAAGACTTAATTCAGTTGGAGATATTTTTGGCACTGTCTGTTTTAAGTCACTACAGCTGCTTGTAGGCTGAAGCTGGGAATCACTCAGAGGTATTTTTTTCTCTGTCAGTTTCAAATCATTTGAGCTGAATTCAATGTTAGTATTCTCTTCTGCATCAGGCTTGTTTGATGCTGACATTGCCGTGAGGCTTTTTTTTTGCTGGTACGGAAGCATTGCTATCACAATTACCCTCAGAATGTCGTTTGCCCTTTTCCAATCTTAATGAGTGTTCTATGTTTGGCATCTGTACAGGTTCTGATTCTTTCTGTAAACAAACATGGATGTCACCAGTAGATGTACGTGTAGATGTTTGTTCAGCTATGGGTTCGAGTTCTTTATCAACTTGACCTTCAGTTGCTGTATTTACTTCTTGTTCCACATTATCTGATGCCTCTACACTGACTTCAAGTTCAGGAAAAAGGACCTTGCACTCTTCTCCAGAATGAGAATAAACCCCACAGGTGTATTTTCCACTATCTTTCACATTTAATACATTTAAGTTTATTCCCGTACATATTTCAACATTATCTTTGAACCAGTGTATCTGTCTCTGGTTTTCTTTTAAGGCGACTGCAAGGATAAGGTAGGTCTTGTTACCTGATTCAAATCCTGAAAGTAAGGATGCCAAGAAAATGTCATTACCCATGTCAGGCTTGTGATCAAGTACATATGTATTTGTCTGCAAATCAATTTCAAACCATTTCTGTTTACATACTTCAATGGAAGTCACTTGAAACCCATCTATGCATGGGTTATAGTCATCAAAATTTGTGTTTCCTGATGAAATCGACCAACAGTCTGTCATGGTATGACAATTAATCCAGGATGTGTCAACTGAATAATTTGAATGTACTTCCTTTGAATACCGAATTCCTATATCTGAAGGTTTTTTTTCCATTGACATAAAATTTTACATTTTGTCCTTCCATTCCTAGACATTCTGCAGCTCTTATTTGTTCTGAATGCCAAACCTCATCTGGAGCTGCATGTAAGTGTTCCTCATTTCCTGGACTTCTAGTTTTTCTTTCTGTCTTGATGTAGATGTGGTACTGTGATGAGTAAATCCCATGAGACTTTAAATATTCTTGAAAACTACATTCATTTCCCTCAAGATCTGTGAAAACTTTTATTGTTTCTCCACCTCGAGTACTAAGCTCCACGGACATTTCAGCGACTGGACCATATCGGCATTTGTCTTCTGAAAAAACAAACAGTTTTTTCCCCAATTTGATCAACGAGTCGACACTCCTATTCGTCCCTTTTGTAGGAAATATTCCGAGTTCCCCCACCTTTCGCCAGTAACACCGGCTGAAAAATATCGCTGCTCTTATGCAGCCATCCTATATGAATCACTCCGAATTCTCTCTTTGATTTCCGCATCTCCTGAAAAAATATATGAAATAAAACTAGAAAAATAAACAGAAATGGTATGATATACGTGTACTCGATGGTCTACTGTCATTTTTGTGCTGGCTCCCAGCTACTCGTTGCTTGATACTAAAAACTGGTATCGTCCGGATTTCTACATTCTCTGACAGTGTGGAATACTAATGATCATAGGTACTTCACTTTGGTGCTCTCTCCCTATATAGCGCACCAAAGAGGAGTACGTATCATTGTTAGTATTCCGCACTGTCCTAATGGCAGTGCAGAATACTAACTATGATGAATACTCTATTTGTCCTTTTTGATTTTTGGAAAAAAAAAGTATAAAAATCAGCAAAATCAACAAATTTTGAAACATCTCTATATAGAACATCGACATGGAGTACCTATCATCGTTAGTATTCCGCACGGGCCTAGTGGCAGTGCGGAAAACTAACCAAGATGAATACTCCAATTTATCAATTTTTATTTCGAAAAAAGTACAAAAATCAGCAAAATCAACAAATTTGGAAACGTTCCTCTATAGAGCACCAAAGTGGAGTACCTATTATCGGTAGTATTCCACACTGTCCTATTGGCAGTGCGGAATACTAACTATGATAAATACTCCAATTTTTCAATGTTTATTTTTGAAACAAAAAGTACAAAAAATCAGGAAAATCAACAAATTTGGAAACGTCAATATATAGAGCACCAAAGTGGAGCGCCTATCATCGTTAGTATTCCACACTGTCCTAGTGGCAGTGCCAAATACTAACGATGATAAATACTCCAATTTTTCAATTTTTATTTTTGAAACAAAAAGTACAAATAATCAGGAAAATCAACAAATTTGGAAATGTCCGTACATACAGCTCAGGAGTGGAATACGTATCATCGTTAGTATTCCACATTGTTCTAGTGGCAGTGCCAAATACTAACGATGATAAATACTCCAATTTGTCATTTTTATTTTTGAAACAAAAAGTACAAAAATCAGCAAAATCAACAAATTTGGAAACGTCCTTACATAGACCACCAAAGTGGAGTATCTATCATCATTAGTATTCCGCACTGTCCTAGTGAAGTGCGGGATACTTATGATGATGAAGACTCCAATTTTTCATCATGGCCACTCAGCACACACCGTGACCCAGTGATCTTGAAATTCAATTTCGTAATTAGGGTTTGGTTCTGTTGCATATGATTCAGGTTAGGATTTCGGAATAAGATCTTTATTTATTGACCGATTTTCAAAATTTTTGTGGCACATTTTAGGACTCGTGGAATGCTAATAAATGACAACTGGATTCAATATTGGTTAATCCTTATTTAAGTCACAAAATTTGAAGTAACAAAGAAATTTAAGTTAGACAATTTTTCATCCATTTTTTTTCATTTTTCCAACCATTTAATTTCATTTTCATAAATGTTGGCTGTTAGAGGCCTTACACTATTAAATTGAATGTTTATCAATTGCTTTCTTTCTCATTATACTGTCATTCACCTTTTCAGGCATTCTGTGCAGGTGTACATTCATCTAAACTGTGTTAACAGTACTTAACACTTTGGTCATGATCGGCATACTTACATTATTCACAAGAAGTAAAATAAAAACAACAGAGGACCATTGGTCCTGAAACGCTCATCTGACAGCCCAAGGAGATCCAAGGTCCATGTTACTTAATGCCCCTCATCATAAGCAACAAGAATATATATATATATGGTTTGGGGGTGGGCATCTGAAAGGTTTCCAAGATATTATGCAATTTACGAAATGAAGGGGTGGGGCATGCCCCCGGGCACACCCTTGAGCCCCAAGAGCCATGTCACTAAATGTGCCTTATCATAAGGAACAATAATATATATGGTTTAGGGGTGGGGATCTGAACGGTTTCTGAGATATTTACACGTTTTATGAATTGAAGGGGGTGGGGCATGCCCCCGTGGGGGACCCCCGGGGTCCCAAGGTCCATGTCACTAAATGTGCATCATAAGGAACAAGAACATATATGGTTTGTGGGTGGGGATCTGAACGGTTTCTGAGATATTACACATCTTATAAGATAAAGGGGGTGGGGAAAGCCCCCTGGGGACACAAGGTATGAGTTATTGATTGCTTCATATCATAAGGAACAATTAAATATATGGTTTAGGTGTTGGCATCTAAACAGTTTCTGAGATATTAGGCTTAAAATGGAGTGAAGGGGCGGGGCAGGGTGGGGCATGAACCCTGGGGATTACAATGTATGTGTCGTTGAATGCATCTTATCATAAGGAACAATAACATATATGGTTAAAGGGTGGAGATCTAAATAGTTTCTGAGATATATAACTTTCGATGAAATGAAGGGGGAGGAGAAATGTGCGGCATGTCACATCGGGTTTTGGGACACAGGGTATGAGTCATTGATTGTATCTTACCGTAAGGAACAATTAAATATATGGTCTTGTGGTGTGGAGCTGAACAGTTAGGCTTAAAATAAGGTGAAGGGGTTGGGCAGGGTGGGGCATGACCCCTGGGGGATGAAACGTACTGTTATTGAATGCAGCTTATCATAAGGAACAATTATATATGTGGTTTAGGGGTGGGAATCTGTATAGTTTCTTGAGATATTTGGCTTTCGATGAAATGAATGGCGGGGCATGTCCCTTGGGGTTGCAAGGTATGTGTAATTGAATGCAGCTTATCATAAGGAACAATAATATATATGGTTTAGGGCTTAGGATGTGAATAGTTTCTGAAATATTTGGCATTTGCTGAAATGAAGGGGGCGGAGCAGGGTGGGGTATGTCCCCTGGGGTCACAAGGTATGTGCCATTGAATGCAGCTTATCGTAAGGAACAATAATAAATACGAGGGATGTTCGAAATGAATTGCTTATTGTCCTCTAGCTCGATATCCACATGGGGCACGATAAAAACCAATACATACCTGTATAGGGCTATTCAATATCTACACATTGGTGTATAAATGTACATGTTAGACTAAGTCTAAGACATAAAATTTGCCATTTGAATACACGCAGTCATTGACCACTGCAGTAAAAATGGTTGGTAGAAGCGTCGACAAAAAAGATGAAATACGGGCTTACATCAAAGCTCGCTCAAAACTTGGTTGTTCTTTGAAGAAGCTGATGACTGAAATTTCTAATGCTTTTGGACCTTCTTGTGTGTCTTATGACACAGTTCGGCGGTGGAAAAAGAAATTTGAGTCTGGTGTAGAGTCCATCAAAAAATGCACCGAAATCAGATAGACCAAAATCTGCATCTCGTAAAGAAATCGTTTCCAAAATAAAGGAAATCATTGAAGGAGATGCCAGATTTACAGTTCGTGATATTGCACGAAAGGTAGGCATATCACTATCAACGGTTCACCTTATTTTGAAGAAGCATTTGAAAGTCAGAAAGATTTCTGCTAGATGGGTGCCACATCTGTTGACTGACGAGCAAAAGAGGCAACGGGTTAAAGTGGCCAAAAAGCTGCTTCAAATGTTTCCAAAATATGACAAAAAGCAGTTTGCCAATGTCGTCACAGGTGATGAAACCTGGGTCCATTATTTTGAGCCCGTCAGAAAGGTTAGCAATAAGATCTGGGCCACTAAACACAGCAAACGCCCAATAATTGCCAAACGTTCTTTGAGTACAAAGAAGGTTTTGTATGCAATCTTCTTCTCTGGTGAAGGAGTCGCAATAAAAGTGCCAGTGAAAAAGGGCAAAAGCATCACCGGAAAGTACTACAAATACGTCGTACTGAAGAAACTGAAAAAGTATTATCAGAAACGACGCCCTGCCACTGGTTTTAAACATGTCCGTCTTCTACATGACAATGCCCCAGCTCATACCTCCGCAATAGTTACGGCGTTTTTGAAGAAAGAAAAAGTAACTGTTTTGCCTCACCCCCCGTATTCCCCAGACCTTGCCCCATGTGATTTCTTTTTGTTTCCGAAATTGAAAGCATTCCTTGCTGGGCGGAAATACCAGTCCCGACAGGCACTTGGATCTGCCATTCATCAGTACCTTATTACTGTGCCCAAATCAGCGTACCGTGACGCCTTCAAGAAGTGGATACATCGGCTGAAACTTTGCATTTCTAGCCACGGGCAGTACTTCGAGGGCATGAAATGAGTATTTTTGGGCTAACTTGAAATTTGAAGTCTCCAGATAGAAATAAGCAATTCATTTCGAACATCCCTCGTATTGTTGAGGGGTGGGGATGTGAACAGTTTCTGAGATATTTGGCCCTTGCTGAAATCAAGGGGGGCGGGGCATGGTGGGACATGTCCCCTTTGGTCACAAGGTATGTGTCATTGAATGCATCTCATCATAAGGAATAATATATGGTTTAGGGGTTGGGATAGTAAGTTTCCGAGATATTACATATTTAACAATTTTACTCATTCTTTGGCTGCACCCAATAGCCCCGCCCCTAGCCAGAATCAGTGTTCTAAAGCTTGCCTTTTTATCATCTACAAAACAGTTTTCCTCTGTGTACTTATTGTGCTAAATTTTGACTCTTCAGCCCCACCAATGACACCATAATGACATTTGTAGTCATATATTTGTATGTTTTCAGTGTGACCTGTTATATTTTATGACCCCTAGCCCCTTGGGGTGATGATATCATATATCAGTAGGTCTTGGTCTAGGTAAGTGTCATACCAAATTTCAACTTTCCAGCTTTCATGGTTTTTGAGTTATGATCGGATGTAAAGGTTGACGTAAACCACGACATAAACAGGTCTGGGAGTTTACGAATTTTCAAGACTGTCCATATATACATGGACAGTCTTTAAATCTATGGACAATCTTTGACAGCAATGCAATCTGTAAAAATTTTCAAAAATATGAAAATCGCAGTAAATGTGTTGTTCCACCTTTTTCATTACATGATAATCTGTAAAATGCAGAAAACTTCTTATGCACGGTTGACTCATTGGTCAGTTATCAAGGATTAAAATAATTGATGTTAAGCTTTCTAGTTTTCTCTTTTAGACTGTGAACAAAGTATTCTACAACGTAGCTGGTTGACATTACCTGTTGCAAAGTAGAGGAAGGGAGGAAACCGAAACAAGAACATCATCCGAAACCGTTTTATGGAAATACTCAAAAACTAGGCAACATGTTCGAATAATTTTTCGTTTTCATGTAGATTATCATGTAATAAAGTTGGCAAAATTAGCATATGGTATGTGATTTTCGATTTTCTTAAAATTTCTTTAAATTACATTGCATTCTATGCGCGCATGTGTCCATAAATTTAAAGACAATCCATATTTATATGGACTGTCTTGAAAAATTTGTAAACTCTCAGACCTGATAAACTTTAATATTGTTAGACTTTTACGGTTATAAGAAACAAAAACTGAGTAGCTGCAGCCTGAGACACAATGCAAAATTCCATAGCGAACATACATTTCCAATTAAAACATAAATGCACCATCCCAAATGATAATTACCTTCCTACAAATATAGCAGGTATCAGACAGAACAATTTAGACACAGCGCCTGAATGCAGAAATCGTTACTCTCATAGTCACACCGTACATTCGATTACGTCAAATACAGTCGATACATCAAAACACAGTCATTTACCTGAGCGCATGCATTTTGGCGGGTAAATTATTTTGTTGCTTTTACTGGAATTGGCTGGCATTTTGAAGAATTCATCGTATGGACGTTTCATATTTTATGGATTTGTTTCATATAATTTACTAATTATCAACTGTACCTGGGCATTAATGGTTTTATTCCGTTGCTTAGTAACAAAAACAATACGTAAAACCGCAGACGGCTGAACTTGATATGATCAGTAACACCGCAGGCGCGTGATACGAAACAATGCATTTTATGATACAGGCTGTTACAGTCGTAGGACTGCCCTTGCGAAACATTACGAAAACGCGTCTATTCAAATATATTGAAAACTTTACAACCAAAGAAAAGAGAAAAATTCCAGATAAAAAATTCTGATATTTTTCATAATTCTGCTCAAAACATAGATTGTGGGTACTCGTTAGAACCGCCTCGGCGAGGCGGTTCTAACGAGTACCCACAATCTATATTTTTAGCAGAAATAAGAAAAATAAGGTATACCCCTGTAAACCCCATTTTTACTATATAAAAATGGGGTTGAAGGGGGTCAAAATTATATAGGTGTGTTTTCGTAATGTTAAAACGCAGCCCTGCGTTAAAGCTTCGCGAAAGCTTGCTTTTGCGAAGCTTTTCTGCGTTCAGAATTTCAAATAGTGCAAACCGTGCATATTTTATTTGAACCTGTAGAAAAGTAGCGTCTTTAATTAAAAAGCTGTAGAAAAGCTGCGTCTTTATTTGAAGAGCTGCGTCTTTAACTTAGAAGGTGAATAAAAGCAGCGTCTTTATTTAAAGAGCTGTACAAAGCTGCGTGTTTAATTTTTACCTTGCTCAGGTAAATTATGTAAATAAAAAAACGCCGCTTACAAAGGTGCGGAAATCCTGCGTTTTTATACTTTTGGTGAAAATTTGAATGTCTGATGTGAAAAAAACTAAATACGCAGCTTTTACGAAGCTTCTGCGCACCTCATTAAATCATTGTAGCTTATTAGGCACTGCTGAAACCAGATGGCCATGTGATGTATTATTATGTAATATTACCCTGTTGCTATGACAATTATCAATGAACAGGCAACATGTGGCCAAATTCTTTTACAGTGAGCATTTTATAGTCAGAAGTGATGGAATATAGATGCATTACAGAAGTATTAGATCATTGCTTACAAAGAAATTAAAAGTTTTCTGTTGTTAATCGGAAGGATTCTTATAAGTTATTTTTCATTATTATTTTATTTAAGAATCTTTCATTTATAATATTTTATAGAGTCTTCATATTCTGTTGAATACATTGCACTGAGACAGATAGAAGGACATACAGAGAGATAGACAGAAAGACAGGCAGGATGGCAGAGGGAGAGAGAGCCAGGGCTCTGGCTGTTTGACTGAAGATGCACTAAAGTCCCATGAACAGCAAAAGTTCTGGCAAGACTGCACAGATAGGCAGGCTTGTCTGAACCTTCGCTGTTCACATAACCTGTAAGAAAAACATGCTCTTTGCATAGCCCATGTAATGTAATCACCCCACTAAGGGCTTAAGCGAAATACTGGTAGGTGTGACTGCAGCAGCTTCCTTGCAGAGCTGAAACTGACCAAACACTTGATATTGGTATACCACTTACAAGGCTAAGTCTGCCAAGCTTAAATTGTACAAGTCAGGCATCATATAAGTTCAATGGACAGTCATTTATTCCATTGTAAAGTAAGACCCCACTATGTATGGACAACAATTCAAAACAGACCTGAAATGTGTTGACAGGACAAAAAAACCTCTATCAACACAAACACTTATTAAATGTGATATTTTTATATACACTGTTGAAAATAGTTTAAGTCAAAGTGCGAAAGTCAATGAAGAGATCCAATTGATATTTTGAAGCTTGCATCTATTTAACATGCTTTAATTCTTTCATATTAAAATCTTGTAACTATGAAATCATGTTTTAATTTCAATCATTCTAAACTGTAAAAGGAGCAGCTTTAGCGCCACTCTGCGTTAACGCACGTTTCACACCACTCTGCGGAAACGCAGCTCTGGCGAAACATCGCTTTAACGCAGCTCTGCGGAAACGCAGCTTTAACACCACTCTGCGGAAATGCTGCTTTTGCGTAGCTCTGCGGATTCTAAAACGCAGCCTTGCGTTTAAGCTCCGCAAAACCATTGGCACCTGCGCAAAAGCTAGCTTTTCTACAGCTTTTCCGCACTTGTGCATTTTTAACTTAAATGTGCGCCTCTCTGCAGAAAAGCTGTAGAAAACCTTCGCAAAAGCTAGCTTTTCTCCAGCTTTTGCGCAGCTGTGCGTAAAATCTAGCTTTTCCGAAGGTTTTCGGAAAAGCCGGCTTTTCCGCACCTAAAACGCAGGTGCAAATACCGCTAGGTTTTACGAAGCTTTAGTGAAGCTTTTGCGCAGTTAAAACGCTGCGCAGAAGCTTCTTAAAATGTGGATATTTTTCGCAAGGGTGCGCTTGTCCTGCTCATAAAACCAGTAGATTTAACTGAAGATATTTTCTGGAATGAATAACAAACCCCAGTATGTTCACAAGTGGCGTAGCTACGGGTGAAATT
Organism: Anodontia alba; assembly: GCA_964016985.1. Classification (NCBI taxonomy): domain Eukaryota; kingdom Metazoa; phylum Mollusca; class Bivalvia; order Lucinida; family Lucinidae; genus Anodontia; species Anodontia alba. Next base: position 29,585,708 of record OZ024833.1, on the reverse strand, counting down.
ACAGGTTTGACCGGGTCGGCGGTTTTCAAACCATGGGTGCTATGTTCTCAAGGGATCTATTTTACAGAATTTTTTGGTTATCATCAGTGAATTGAAATTCGATATTGCACTGGCAAATTCAGGGGTAACAACCTACGTCATAGCACGGATATCGGAACCATTTTAACGGCCGCCATATTTGAAATGCAAAGTAAGTTTTTCCGCTCGTAAAATAATACAAATAAATGTATACCAAAACTAAACAGTTTAGTCGGTGCCTGACAACAAACCTGGACAGCAGATATAACAATCGAGTCCAGAAATGCCGCTGATTTTGTAAACACCTCGACAAAGTCGAACAGGTGGGAGACACGAGGACGATTTTAGCAGAGATATAGTGTGCACTTTTGCCAAAAAAACGTATTTTTACAGCTAATAGCACCAATATTACTGATATTTGTGTTATTTTAGTCAACAGTTGTCCCTAGTTCGATTTCATAACCATGATTTTCAGACGGAAAATTGATTAGAGCATTCAAATGCCAATTTTGATATCGTAAACATTCATGACGGCACAGATATCGGTCATACTCTTCCAGCCCAACAGGTGCATGTGAGTAACAGACAAAAACGTCCCGGTCCCAACTTGCCAAATATAGAGCTTTATGTCGTGAATATATTGTCTACTCATACTGTGGCCTGATTTCATCCAATTCCACGCAAGGTTGCTAAAGAAATATGCTTACCGTGTTGTATCGCTGATGAACGCCACGGTTTTGGCATGCTAATTACTAAATATTTATTCGCGATGACATAGCAAAAATAAATGAGTTCCCCATCTGCAGCAATATGTGTAAAATCAGCCAAATATTTACATTCTCACATGATACAGAACGGAAATATTGCATGTTTTTGTTTATGTTTTTCAAAGTATTTGCTGTGTACGTGGACAGTACATGTATATGTTTGCATGCGGCGCCATCCAACTCGCAGTACGTTGGTAGATAGAAAATTGTTAACTGTGTTTTCCTGACATGAAAATAATGTCACGAACGAGTGGTGATGATTCGGTAAACAATGAGTACGCAGTATTCCTGAGTGAAATAATTTTCATATCAAGGAAACACTGTTAAATATTTTGTTTATTACATACCTTTTTCAATAATTTATCATTAAAACAAAAGTAAAGCGTTTTAAACTAATTTGCATAAGAATACACCAAACTGTCACGTGACGTTCTGACGACGTCATCTCACGTTATGTGACATCGAACCATACATTTTTGTAATTTGATTGGATGGTGACAACGTTACGGTGACGTCACTGCAAAAGTAATATCATCACTGTTAAAACATGAAAAGGTCATATCAGCACTATCGTTGGTAAGAAAATTATCTCACTAAAAACTAATGGTTATTTTAAGTGGGGCATATAATAACGTGACTTATTACTTGAATGCCGCGTTAAGTAGTGTCATAACGTCGTGTCTCATAATATATGCTACCATTTACCGACGTTATACCATTTTTATGAAAGCACATGTTGACGCACGTAATATGTAATATGTAATAGATAATACCCGAGTAACAGTACATTCTCCGCAATAAAAACCTAGGCGGTGCCGAGGCCTTTATTGGAGGAGAATGTACTGTTACGAGGGTGTTATCTTACATAAAATCCATCTCTTGTTGATTTATGAATCATATTGATTAGTTTTGTGGTGTAATTACACGAAAAACACGCTTTTAACTTGAATGATTTTCTACCTGCACTTGTACTAATAATGATGGTACACATAAATGAGGTATACGGGTTTTATATAATTTTACAGCAGGTATATATAAGTGTTTCAGGTAAGGTATTACTAGATAATATCTTATCGCTTATAAAATTTTCAGACGTTCAATAATATTGCACATATTCGAAATGATGTCAATTTCTGGTCATTTTACGTCAATATCCTGCCTTACGTTTCTGAACTTCTCCCATTTCAAACGAAACTTCTTTCCTAAAACTGAAGTAAGGAAACTGCAGGCAATATACTCTAATATCTATTGGAGTAGCTGGACTAAAATATTTCAGAGAATACAAAGGAATGGCTTTATTGTACGTGGACCATTGACTGATTGTCTGAAATGTAAGTCATAATATGAACATAAAATATGCACAAATTGACGTCTACTCAAAAATGCGCAAAAATTCCGGACGTTTGGGAAATTTAGAACAGATGAAAAAATATATGTTATTAAATACCTACCATTTAGGACTTAAATATTCCTGCTTTAAAATGATATATAAAGCGTTTTCATAGGAAAATTTCTACCTCGGAAAATGGTATCAGATATTATGAGACACCCTGCAGATGCCTATTTCCTGCATATTTTCCGACGATTTCTAACGTTTAACCGTAATGTAGAAATCGTTTTGACGAATAGCATTCATTTGCTAAGACGAGCGTCATATTGAAATGAGGGTTGCGTCAAACAGACATGACCACCAACGACTAAATTACAGGATAGCGTGGTGCCTTATTTACAAGTAAGATAACAAACAAGTGTTATTGATAACCCTTTTTACTGACCCACTGTTTTCTCACTGTTGGCCACAACGACGTGTAGCTAGTTATCATCTTCTTTGTATCCTGCAGTCCGGCTAATATACAATGTAACTATGGTGTTCTGTTTTGCCACAGCAATTAACGTGTCGTTGAAATGCCGTCTTATGCTACCGCGTTACTTCGACACAATCGTTAATTGTAGCGGGAATGAGTTTTATGGCGATTAATTATGAAAGGTAATGTAAGTTGCGACTGCTACTAAAGTGGTAATATCGTTCTTAAATAAATGAAAACCACAACAGGATGTTAACGACACGTTGAAGCTAACAGTGTAGTACCTATCAGCCACAATAATCGTGTTCCAACCATAATGGTCCAACCCTTTCGCTCTTGTTAGCCAATAAAATATGTTTAAACAAACATATGCAGGAATTCTCGTACTACAGGTACTAATCCGCACCAATAGGTCCCTTCTGTGACGTCACAGCATGTCGCTAGTTCTCAGACAGGTATTAGTGTGGAAATGTATAGAATTATATAGGAGCCCATCATTTAACTAATAAAATCATTTATTTTCAATAATACAAGATATTATTATAACCTCGCAATAGATGGGAAAATGTATCTGCTTCAATTTGATACCAAATTTGTTGAAATAAGATAAATTTTAAAATGGCCCAGATTGTAATGAATGCTACAAGGGTTTTTCCTTATTAAGTCTTTGTATTTTACAACAAAAATGAAAAAATGCCTTGATTCAATCGCCCAAAAGTCATATTTTTTAAAATTTCTCCGTTCATTATAACCTCTCATTCGATAGATCTATTTAATATCTATAGTTATGTAATAAAACATTGAATAAATTATTTTATTAAAAATGGCCCACAGGTTGCAGAATATAGGTATATTTTAAAAATGCGGAGAGAAAATGTGTAATGATTACACAGACGCAGGTCTTGTGTACACATGATAGTAGCATGAGATTGTAAGAATTGGAAAATAATAAAGAATTGGTATCCATTGGTAGTATTATAAAGATTATTTAGCTTCAAAAAGGAAAACAAAGATATATATTTATGATAATATAAACTTATTTATTTAATTTTTGTTCATGTCGAATTATGTTTTTATTCGGCAATTTATTGAAGCTTTAATGAAAATTTGATATAATTACTTTTGACCATAGGAAAACTACAAACTGCTTAATTACTTGTTTTTTTTTTTTGTTTGTTTTTTTTTTTTTTTTTTGTTTGTTTAATGATGAAAAAAAAATGCTTTGTCGGGATACAAGAAAAATACCTAAATGCGCGGCCACTCTTGCGATGTTTTCTTAATAACAATTACTGCTAATGAATGCCAATTATGTCCTTATCTTGAAAAAAGAAAACAACGAAATCACTTTTTACATAATTGACATACATGCTTATGCGCAGTTTTAATTGCACAAACAGAATCAAATCCAATATTTGATCTTTTTGCATAAACTAGCACTTTAATTGACACGATTTGCTCATTTTACATTCCTGTACACAAATAAGGACTAAATGAATGAGATTGAGTCTCTCTCTCTCTCTCAAACGTTCTCTAAATCTGTGAATAACAAGAGTCTCTCCAAATAAAAGCAGCATTAAATATGACGTGCAACCACCGGGTCGAGACAGTTTTCAGATCATTATAACGCCTAGCTCATACTCGACGTGCCCTGGGTTGAGTATAAAGTGGACAGGGCGGCGCTTGGTGACAGACAGCGGCACCAAGTGTGCATGGGTGATCCATGAAAGCAAGGCTGTACAAATACATCTACATCATAGCAATCGCCGCTGCCTCTATGTGCCTCGGGTGCCTGGTAGCGTTTAAAATCCGCACAACAACAACAACAACGTGCAACCATTGTAGTTCCAGATCAGCATGTGCATACATTTTTTTCTCTGACAGAATGTGCAAGCTCTATTCAACATGCGGTGTTAAATATGTATATTTAATAAAAAAAAATATAATATTTAAAACAAAATACATTAAAACAAAATGATAATTGATATTATTTTCAGAAATTGTGTTTCATAAAATGGTTATCTAGGAAATTAAAACATAATGATACTAATGATATTATTAGTAGTAGTAGTAGTAGAAGTAGTATTTACTACTACTATTATTATTAGTATGTTGTACATCACAATTCCGAAGAATAAATATTATTAAGCTGGTCATATTCGAAATGTTTTATTTGTAAAATAGCCACATGGACAGTTTATACTATCGTACATATGTATTTAGGAGTAAAATATTGGTAATTACCGTATAAACCCTATTAGACACATTAAATTACTATCATACTGAAATTTGATCAAGTCCGTTTGGCTACCTATTGACACAGCTTATACCTGCTATCTGAGTGGCAAACAGTGTAGACCTTTGTTAAGATACTCTGTGATGTAATGTCTGATCAGGGTCACTGCCTTTTCTTATGGTGTGTATATCAGAATCCCGAGGTTAAATACTATAAACCACTTTCTCAGTCAGATTCAAAAAATTGTTCAGTACACACCTTTTCAAACATTACTCTAAAGACAATTGTTTCAAAAACAAACCTGGGATACCAGATGATTCGATCAAGTTCTACTCTTTACAACACTTGCCCTATCTTTTTAACAATGCCATTACAGAACCAGCTGATTTGTCTAAACATTGCTGGGTAAGTGTAAAATAGTGTAGACCCTGAACACACAATGCGTAATGTGACATTTGATCTGGGTCTACACCGTTGGCACAGACCCCTCTGTCTAAAAATCTAGGATAGTAGTAACAGTCATAATCCAAGGAAAACGACATTTTATCCATATTTGCTAATTACCCAACACAAAAATAACACGAGTCTCTCCAAATAAAAGCAGCAACCATTGTAGTTCCAGATCAGCATGTGCATACATTTTTCTTTGATAGATTGTGCAAGCTGTATTCAACATGCAGTATAGACTGATCAATGTATTTCAGCGGACACACAGACTAATCGGGTCTACATTGATCGCATAATTCATAAGGCCCATTTTTTTTTTTTTTTTTTTTTTTGAAAAAGATTCAATCATAATTGTTTCTTATGTTACTTGAAGACATCTCAAAGTTCTTGAAACGATCAACAAAACATTTTACTTTCATTTATATTAGCATTAAAAAAATTGTTCAAAAATATATAAATACAAGTTAAATAACAGCACGTTGTTTAGTTTCTGGTTCCATTTGTCTACCATTATTATTATTATCCCGTGGGAACTAGAAGCCTCAGGCCACTGGACAATGTAATAATAGCTTAATCTATACCTCATGTAATAAAAACAAAGTGGTCAAAATATCAAATGAACATCAACATTTGAAAAGGACCATTATAACTATGATCAAGGAATATGGGCAAACAAAGCACCATCTTTAACCGTGTAACTAAATAAACACTAATTACTGTAGAATATATTGATTAAAATTTAAAATCCTGATCAGAGTGTGCAGATGCGCAGACTGATCTGGATCTTTGTATTGTTTGCATAATACATAATTTCCCTTTTTTCATAATCTGACACAACGGCCCTTTATCTGAGACAGGCACGTGGTCCTGCAATTCTTGAGATGATAAGATAAAACTAGAAATAGCATATTCTACATTAATTTTTATGAAAGTTTTTTGACAGTTTGTCTATTTTTTTTTTCTTAAGTTTAAATGATTGTTAAACAACGTTCATGCATCAAGGGAAAAGTGATGATGATTTTCTTATTTTTCCCAGAAAGTAGGCTTTGACATGTCATGCGAATTGTCTCCAACAGAGACAGTTTGTATGGACTGTCAAACTTTATTTTTTGTTGTTTTCTTTTTTGTGGGGGTGGGGGAGGGGTAAAAATTTTAACCCTTAACCTTTTCCACTCTCTGGGCTACTTCAGCAGCAAAAAACTGGTGATATTTGTTGAATTTTCCCCAGAAAATAGGATTTGACATTTCATGCAAATTGTTTGCAATGGAGATGCTTTGCAAGAAATGTCAAACCATTTCCTTTTTTGGGATGGGGGTGATATTTGATCCCTAAACGTTTATCACTTTCTGGGCTAATTCAGCATGCGATAAAGTGGTTATTGTCTTAGTTTATCCAGAAAATAGGATTTGACACTTCATGCAAATAGTCTTCATTGGAGACAATTTTCATGAAATGTCAAATCCTGTTTTGAAAATAAAACATACAGAGGAAAATTGTTCAGGATAAGTATTTGGTAATTGTATTTTTTCTCCATAAAAACATATGTTGTGGGTACTCATTAGATGAGCCTCACCAAGGTTCTTCAAATGAGTACTCATAACATGTTTTTGCTTCACCGAGGTGCATCAAATTAATACCTACAACATATGTTTTAATGGAGAACTAGAGAAAATTGTCCCATATTTATGTTGTCTGCAAAACTTTTACCCAAAGTGCTAACTGATAAGTACTATGCTAATTCGCGCCACCAATGGGTCCTAAGTTTATGAAATAGCTAATTGTCTTTATGCTGTGAACAAATAGCCCAAAGCTATTTATGTACCTCTCTTGAAAGAAATGTCCTGTTTGTACACCTCTGTCCAGCTGATGGTCTGTGTGAGCTTTGCAGACTGGTTTCAAACTACTAAATTATCAAATTACCAATAATTTAAACCTCTAAATTTGCGTGTTTTTTTTTTTTTTTTTTTTTTTTCTAATCATGTATGTACCCTAATACTACTACTATGCTCAGGCACAGAATGGCCAGTAGGATTGTTTAGCATAAGCATCTGCACATACTGATCTTAACAATCAGATCTGTAACACACATTAAGCAAAGAGCATAACCTTGCTCAGAAAGCGCAATGGGGTCTTGGTCCACAAAGGGCACATACCTGAAGGTTGCTTAAAACACAGTAATATTTGATTTTACTCATTTATGCTAAAAAAGGGATATTGACAAATAGATAAGAACTTTAGACCCAGATCAGACGCCGCATATCATGGTGTCTGGTGAGCATTGATTAAACACACTTGATTGCATTCTGATTAATAGGTTTCTTTAATCTGTGGTGATAGTACTGATGTGAAATAGGTTACCTAGATCACCTTAAAGAGTAGGTAGCTTTAATTACTGTACTAACAAATGTCTTAGGATAACCTAACTTAATAACGGAGGTATGGAGACTGCCCTTTGAGGTTAAGAAGTGGATGACATAGGCCTTTCCCCTGTACTCATTATCCATATGCTTTTTTCTTTCTTTCTTTCTTTCTTTCTTTCTTTCTTTCTTTCTTTCGTATTGTAACAACAAATGTCTTAGGTTAACTTAATAACGGAGGTACGCAGACTGTCCTATGATGTTAAGAAGTGGATGACATAGGTCTTTCTCCCGTATTCATTATCCATAGGCTTCTTTCTTTTTTCTTCCTTTAGTTTATGGTTATCATAAAGTATTTTTTTTATTCATTCATTCATTTTTTTTTTTTTTCAAATTACTTATATTTAATTAAATTTTCCCATTTGTTTTCTCCAGGTGAAATGATCGTTTTTCTTTCAAAAATTGTACCAAACTATCATCAGTAATTAAATACAACCTTAATTAATCAACTCATTTGTTCTCTTAGATTAACTATTGTTCTTCATTTTAAAATCTTATTGAATTACCATTCATTAAATATAACACTTTTTTAATTTATTAATTGCTTTTGTTTTCTTAGGTTAAACTATTTAAATTCGTTTAAAAATCATATTGAATTATCTATAACTAAATACAACACTTTTTATTCAATTTGAAATAATGAAATAATAATAATAATAATAGTAATAATAATTTATTTTAATCAATTAATTAATATTTTGTTATTATCATTATTAATCAATTCTTAGGTTAAACAATTGATATTCTTTTGAAAATCATACTGAATAATCTGCTGACATTCATTCATTCATTCATTCATTCATTCTAACTCGGACCTATTCCAGTGTAAATTGGGTCCAAGAGCAATGCATCCACACATGATTTAATCTGAATTGTAGTAGTACTGTAGGTGTGTGACACTGGGTTGATTACACACCAGCTACACAGGTAAGACGACGCTTACGGGCCTCCAGTCAAAGGGAATTAATCGAAACCGATCTAAATTGGAATATCGATAACCTGAGTGACAGTTCCTGTAGTACGATAATTCCTGGTAGTGAACATAATGTGTCGGCATGGCGCGGTACTACTATATAGTCAGAATAATTAATCAGAATGTCTGTGAAACAAAAGAGAAAGCATGAGCTACTGTAACATCATCTAAAAGACGACAGGTGTGACGAAGTTCACCAAACATCTACAGTGAGCTTTGTTGATATTCAGGCACACTCTCAGCTTTTTCACGTAATTTAATTTATGAGCGTACGGGGGCCAAATCACCAGTCGAATTTCATTAGTTCACTATGTACAAAAAAGACGAACGAAACATTGAACCTCAGGGTTGAGTGGCCTACAAGACAAGAATAAGCAAACATATGCGTCAGTCCTGTTTCTTAAAGATTTTATAAAGGGAGTAACAGCTTTTTTACATGGTATCAGTTTTTTTTGTTTATATGTGTGTTCGAGATCGGTGCCATCGTACGTGTTTACGACATCGTTCAAAGCATTTCTTTGCTTTTAAATAATATCTCACATTTAATCATGTGCAGAAACATTGCTTCTTTTACCACAAAGGTAATATTTGCAAATCACAACAGGCAAATCGAGTAAAATAGCTACAGAAAGTAATTTTGATCAAAAGTGTTTTCGACGTCAGTGCAAAACATGCGTTGACAGTACCGATACGAATCACTTTGTTGAAGTGTTTGAAGCTTTAACATTGTTTCTAGGCAAAACTCATTCACCAGTGGGGCGAAAATATTTACTGTCACCAGCTAAACTATGTCTTCTGTATAATCGTTATGTAGACGCATAGTTTGAAGCAATTTATTTACCTTATTCGCATCAATATGGCGACTATCCAAGTGGTTCCGATATCCTTGCTATGACGTAGGTTGTCACCCTTGAAATTATAATTTTCTGTTTCTTACATGTTTCAAGCGGCGACTTTTTACATGTAGCTTCACTAATCACGCCATTCATCTACTGGAAAACTGACTGTTTCCAGCCATTTCGCGACAATTTAGTCCCAAAAACCTTTTTTTCTGGGTATTATATTGGGTGCAAATTTTAAGTTTGTACTTGAAAAATACAAAACTATTTTCATGAATGGTTTGCGAACTAATTGGTTGATAGCAGACCCAGGGCAGGCGCGGACCGGTCTCGTCGCGCGGCACAATATATGACATGTGTCCAAAATGACGTCACTGTCATCGAAACTTGTGAACAGACATGAAAGAGAGCAAGTTAACGGCGTTAGAGACAGACAGACAAACAGACAGAGTATATAAACGGGCATAAAACAGAATGCATAGTGTGTGTGTGTGTGTGTGTGTGTGTGTGTGTGTGTGTGTGTGTGTGTGTGAGAGAGAGAGAGAGAGAGAGAGAGAGAGAGAGAGAGTTATAACAGGCACAATACAGGTAAACTTTTTAACGATGGTGAACGTGGCTTCTTGGGCGACTTCTGTGGAGAAACACCCGCAGCTATTCGATTTTTTGTCGACCGACGGGTAGGCACGGGGAATGTGAGATAGAATGCTAATGTCGTTGAAACAAGCGGAAAACCCGATTGGGTATATAAAAAAAAAAAACAACAAAAAATAACATCGCTGCACAGAGGGAAATCGAGGCGGTCAACCTACCCTGAAACCTACATCCGTTGATAGAGCACTGGGTGCTCTTTTCAGTGTGAGGCACTGTTTGTCTCTAGCAATGTTGTAAGACTGATGAGAAAGTGTCTAAGTGGGCAAATTTGCATTGCGGTGTGCGAGAGTGACACCGTATAGAATGTAGTAATAGGGAGATAATTTAACTAAACACGCACGATGCATTGAAGAGCCACCATCACGAAAACATGCCTATATAATTTTGACCCCCTTAAACCCCACTTTTATATAGTAAAACTGGGGTTTACTGGGGTATACTTTATTTTTCGTATTTATGCTCGAAAACATAGATTGTTGGAACTTGTTAGAACCGCCTCGCCGAGGCGGTTCTAACAAGTACCCACAATCTATGTTTTGAGCAGAAATATGAAAAATATCAGAGTTTTTTATCTGAAAATTTTCAGTTTTTGGAGGTAAAGTTTTCTATATATTTGAACAGGCGTGTTTTCGTAATGACAATGTATTTCTTACACACTGCTCCCTCTATGAGCATATCGTGTATCCAACCTACAAAATATGCTTCCTGTAGAGAGAACATTGTGTAGAGAACACATTGTGATCTACAATGCATCCATTTATAGAATTTTAAAACTTTATATTATTCTATATCATTCAGAAGTAATTGCCCAACACGGATATACGGTTACATAATGTGGAATTTTGTCAAGGGCAATTAACTCATGAATCAAACGAATGATGTCTTTCCTAGTAATGGAACATCTGTCGTGTATGATGCATGCATTTATGAAGTTTCATGAGAATATTTCAAAATGTTTTGGAGTTATGGTATGGAGTAGGTTTCACGGACGCGGGGACGGACGGACCGACGGACAGACATATATATTAATGTCTTTTTGCTTTTATTCAAATAGGCGTGGCATACAAAGAGACTGAGGTTTTGAAAAACTAGAAAAAGTGCCCTGAGAGGGCACGAATACCCCCGGGGCGGCACCATCAGTTCAATTTTTATTATCCTTTGATAAAATCACTGGACCATGAAATATAGGTCATTGACCTAGATATATATACCAGGCAAATCAATGGGTCACATGGCATTGGTAACCCAGGTATGACATTCCTCCTTTTAATAATCCTTCAGATATGGCAAAATCACTGAACCATGAAATATAGGTCATTGACCTAGATATTTATACCAGATCAATCGTTGGGTCTCACGGAACTAATAACAGGGCTGGCTAATCGAAACTGAAATGATAATCAATTATCAGTCCTGTGTTTGCGATCGATAATCGATTAGTAATCGCTGAGGATATGGTCATAATTTTGACACTTCTGGCTTATAGTCAGAGAAAAAAAAACTTACTCTACTTGTCACCTTAGGAAATCAAAACCTTCATTACATTACCTCTTATAGTTTAGGTCATTTATATTTAGCAAGATTGCAAATGTAAGCATGGAAAATGCAGTGAAATATGTAATTATATAACCCTACAGATGGGAAATAGTGCAACTGGCATATGAATAAAAAGAATTGATTATTAGAAAAGCAGTATCGATTATCATTTTCCTGTTGTTTATCGATCGATTGATCGATTATCCGATTAATTGTGCCAGCCCTGACTAATAACCAAGGTATGATATGTCTGCATTAAATAGTTCTCAAGAAACAATGCAAAATCACTGAACCATGAAATATAGGTCATCAATGTAGATATATATACCAGGTCAATCATTGGGTCACATGGAACTAATAACCCAGGTATGACATTTCTCAATCAAATAGTCCTCAAGATATAAGGCAAAATCACTGAACCATGAAATATAGGTCAGTGACCTAGATAGATATATATGACAGGCATATCATTGTGTCACATGGAAATAATTATCAAGGTATCAAAAATAAAAAAATAAAAAATAAATACATTTATTTAACTTTATCAAAGTGTTATAGATTTTGACTTCTTATGGTGTTCTAGATTTGGACCTATAGCCCGCCCTAGGGCATGACCCAGGGCTCCCTTGATGTATAATGGAAGAGAACCCTCGTGGGTATTTATATACTAAATATGAAATGATTCTGTTAAGTAGTTCTCAAGATATAACTGATCAAACAACTTTGATGTAAAACTTGGATATTTTAGGTGTTAACGGACGGAATCACGGACGGACGGGCGGACGGACAGACGGATGGAACCGACGAAAACTATATACCCCTTCGGCATACTTCGTATGCCGGGGGTATAATAAGCCACATCAATGATATCTTCAAGACTAACGTGATTACCGAAATGACCGAATCCGCATTTAGACGTTTCCGAAATGTAACCCCCCCTGGCCGTGTGTGTCTATAGGTTTAACTCTGTCCGACAAGTCGGACCTCAAAACAGAATTTTCTTGATTACACGGTTTGAATGCTGACTTGTCAGAATAGGTTTAACGTCGCTTTCAACAATCTTTCAGATATATCGCGACGGTGCCTGGTTTTAACAGGGAGTTCAGTGCTCACTTTTATCGTGCTGCCTCACCGAAGAATCATGCCCTAGACATTGGACATGTTACTCAACCCAGTCACAATATACTGACATTGGGTTGACCAGTTAACTCTACTCTAAATCCGAGCACCAAGCGAGGAGTAGTTAGTACCATTTTAGTGACTTTGATATGTCGCGGCACAAGATCGAACCTACAACCTCACGATCCTTGGAGCTGTCACTCTAACCTACTGCTCTACCGAGGCTGGTAACCCCCTGGCCGAAATTAAAACACGATAATAACGAAAAAGTGCCTTTTCAAACTAACGGATTTTTTTTGCTGTAACCTGTGGACAATTTGACAATTTTGCTATTTCGGCTCAAAACATAAATTGTGGGTACACGTTAGAACCGCCTCAATGAGGCGGTTCTCTCGAGTACCCACAATCTAGGTTTTATGGCAGAAATATGAACATAATGTATACCCATGCAGGGATGGGGTACTCGTACTTGTACTCGTACTTACTCGAGTACCATTTTTTCAGTACTTAGCTGTACCACTACCTACAATGTGTTTCCCGATAAAATGGATTTTGATGTATCTAGTTAAAGAGTTTTGCTGTTAACAGAGAATTATGGGAGAAACCACATTGTATATTAAGGTAGTTTTACCTGTATCTATGGAATTGAACTTACCTATAATGTGGCCTGAAAATCCGAATACCAAACTGGAAGTGGCTATTGACAGCCGGCTGTCACCAGCGAAAGTTCGCAAAAATATAGATGGTCTATTGACCAGCAACAAATAATAAAGTCATTTATTGCTTTTTCTTTCATTTATTGAACCTTTATTAATATCTTAATTTAGCATATTGTGACAGCCAGCAAAAATATTAAGACTGGCTCATCAGAGATGAAAAGATAATCGATTATCAGTCCTGCCATTGTGATCGATAATCGATTAGTTATCACTGAAGATATGGTCATAATTTTACCTGTCTGTCTGAGCATGACTTACCAAATACAAACAGTGTAGACCCAGATGAGATGCCGTAAAAAATGGCATCTCATCAGGGTCTACAGTTTATCACTCATCTAGCTATTTTTAAACACAACATTGGGTTGTAAATTGAACTTGTTCAGATTTTATATAAAGTATGGAAAGGATGTGACCTTGAAGTCAACGTTATAGACTTAGACTTTTCATATAAAAGTCAAAATGTTTGCATTTAAGTTTATGTAGCTATATCATGAAGACCTTTTTATATAGGTTTGAAGTTTTACTCAGAGAAATTTCCATCCCGGGGCATGACCTTGAGGTGAAGGTCACACTTAGAATTTTCACATAAAAGTCAAACTTTTCGATCTAAGTTTACATAGCCATATGTATACCCCCATAATACAAAGTATGTTGAGGGGTATATAGTTTTCGCTTTTCTCTTTGTATGTTCGTTCATTGCTCTTTCCGTCACATTCATGGAACTAGGGTCAAAGTTTTTATATTAAAGTTTGTAAGACCCCACATTATAAAGACACTTTGATGGATTTCATTTTTATTTGGTGTGATGGTAGATATATGTCTAAAGTTTTACTCAGTGCCATACCCACCCTGGGGCCTGACTTTGAGGTCAAGGTCATGGACTTAGAATTTTCATATAAAAGTCAAAATTTTTGCACTTAAATTTATAAAGCTATATTAACAAGACCTTTTAATGAATTTCATGTCTATTTGGCATGATGGTAAATATAGGTCTAGAGTTTTACTCAGCACGATCCCCACTCCTGGATGTGACCTTGAGAATTTTCATATAAAGGTCAAAATGTTTGCATTTAAATTATAGCTACATCATCAAGACCTTTTGATGAATATCATTTATATTTGGCATGATGGTAAATATAGATTGAAAGTTTTGCCCAGAGAAATTCGGGGCAAAGCCTTGAGGTCTAGGTCACAGACTAAAGAATTCAATATAAAAGTCAAACTTTTTGCATTAAGTTTACATAGCTATATTATCCAGACCCTTTGGTTGACTTTATTAATATTTGGCATGATGGTATACATACATGTATGTCTAAAGTTTTTCTCAGCACCATCCCCAAGCTGGGTCATGGCTTTGAGGTCAAGGACACAGATTTAGATTTTTCATACAGTTGTCAAGGTTTCTGCTTAAATTATAAAGACTGATTGATTTCACTGGTATTTGTTATGGTGATAGTTATAGGTCTAAAGTTTTATTTAGCATGATCCCTGCACAAGTGCCTTACCCATGGGCTTTACATAATACATGACTAAATTCTTTCAATGTTGTATTAATATTGCATATAACTGCCATCGCCAGAATTAAAGCTACATACATTGCGCTTTTTAAAAAGAGGCGGTAGCACGGGTCGGGGGAATACATACCCCCACTGGGCACTTTGTCTAGTCGTCAAACTGGGTGGATTTGATGTCTAACAGAAATCTTCATTATTCACCTTTATGTCTTGCTTTTTCCCCAAATGAGGTTTTCATAATGCTGAACTTACAAAATACTTAGGCAGGCAGTGATCAGGAACTGATCAATACAGTTAGATATAAATCCTGCTCTCAACATCAAAAAGGAAAGAAGCAATACACATATAAAAAATGTGTATGAAAGCAGCTCTTTCCTAGATAAGTGTTGTTTCAGATATCTGAACCTTACTGAATAATAGTCACACATAATAGGAAAAGGTAATCATAACACAGACAGGGTTTTCTCTCAGGGTTTTAAACTGAGGGTCCCAGGGACTCCCTTTTCTGGAATTAAGGGGTCCTTTAAAGTAGACAAACCTTAAAGTGCTAATTACAACTACAACAGATCGCACATTTAAATACTTGTTTTTATTTTTCAGGAAAAAAGACGACATTTAGGCAGACAATTCACATAAAATGTCGTTTTATTTTCTCTGAACAATAAAATCAATTTAAGAATGGTGTTTGCTACATTTTGCTTTAATAAAGTGCTTTAAGGGTTAACTATTTCCCAAATATTGATAATTCTTGCCCTCTAGATCAAAAATAGATTAAAATACGAAGCCGTAGGTAAATACAATTAATTTTGGATTGATCATATATGCATCAGTAATGACTCTTGTCTGTAACCTTTGAGAGTCCAGAACAAGGTTTTCGGGGTAAAACTGCCAAAATGCGAGTCAGGGAAAACCCTGCACAGACCAACAAGCAGAGCAACAAAGAACCACAACAAAAGCACCTTTTTGGAATGATCAGTAATAAATCACTTGTGGGCATAAGCGTACTTCATTCTATCCAAACCTAACATGGCTAAAAAAATTTTAAAGTTGTTGCTGAACACCTCATACAATGCAGTCAAATGCTCTTCCAAATATGGCACATGGCGACAAGAATTAAGTTCACACAGTATATCTGATCTGTTTAACGTCACTTTCAACAGTCTTTCAGTCTCATTATAATAGCACAGACCTGCACAAGAAGAGACACTAAGTGTTCACTTTAAAATTCAACTCTTAAAGACTTCAAACATCAACGTATGTCACCTTTAATAATGACTTCAGAATGATTAGACCCTGTCCCACTTCTACCCTATGTGGCAAAAATTAATAATGTTTTTTTCTTGAATTCTTGCCAACAAAAACTTATTTACAAGAGGACCATGATGGTCCTATATAGCTCACCTGAGCAAACAGATTTGCATACTTAATGTTGAAGTTTCAGCCAAGTTCACTGCTCTAAAATTTTATGTATAAATTTTATAACCAAGACGAATCATGACAGCTTGAACAAACTTGGTAGAGGGTAACCAAAGGAACATTCCTGCCAAGTTAAACTGAAATCGGTTCAGTGGTTTCTGACAAGAAGATTTTTAAAGTATTCTATTTAGATATAGAGGGAAAATAAGACCCACCCACTAGCAGGCATGTTTTTTGACAAATCAGGATTGCTTGAACATTCTTGGTAGAGGGTCACCAAAGCATTATTGAAATTGGTCAGGAGGTATTTGACAAGAAGCATTTTAAAGTTTTCTATACAGATATATACCGAAAATAAGCCCCGCCTCCTGGAGGCCATGTTTTTTGACATATCATAAAGGCTTGAACCATCCTGGTAGAGGGTCACAAAAGCAACATTCTTGCCAAGCTACATTGAGCTTGGTCCAACGGTTTCTTACGAGAAGATTTTTAAAGTTTTTTATTTAGACATATAGGGAAAAATAAGCCCTGCCCCGTAGCGGCCATGTTTTTTGACGATCATGACAGCTTGAACAATCTTGGTAGAGGGTCACCAAAGAAACATTCCTGCCAAGTTATATTGAAATCGGTCCATTGGTTTCTGACAAGAAGATTTTTTAGTTTTCTATATAGATATATAGGGAAAATAAGCCCCACCCACTAGCAGCCATGTTTTTTGACAAATCATGATTACTTGAACAATCTTGGTAGAGGGTCATCAAGGAAACCTTTTTGCCAAGTTGTAATGAAACTGGACCTGTGGTTTCTGAAAAGAAGACTTTTAAAGTTTTTCTATATAGATATATAGGGAAAATAAGCCCCGCCCCCTGGCGGCCCTGTTTCTTGTTGAATCATGACTGCTTGCATAACCTTGATAGAGGGTTACATAAGAAACATTTCTGCAATGTTAAATTGAAATCAGTCCAGTGGTTTCTGACAAGAAGATCATTAAAGTTTTCTATGTAGATAAACGGGGAAAATAAGCCCCGCCCCCTACCTGCCATGTTTTTTGACAAATCATGATAGCTTGAACAATCTTGGTAAAGGGTCACCAAGGAAACATATCTGCCAAGTTATATTGAAATCGATCCAGTGGTTTCTGACAAGAAGATTTTTTCAAGTTTTCTATATAGATATATATAGGGAAAATAAGCCCCGCTCCCTGGCGGCCATGTTTTTTGACAAATCATGACGGCTTGAACAATCTTGGTAAAGGGTCACCAAGGAAACATTTCTGCCAAGGTATATTGAAATCGGTCCAGTGGTTTCTGACAAGAAGATTTTTTCAAGTTTTCTATATAGATATATAGGGAAAATAAGCTCCACCCCCTAGCGGCCATGTTTTTTGACAAATCACGATTACTTGAACAATCTTGGTAGAAGGTAACCAAGGAAACATTTTTGCTAAGTTATAATGAAATCGGTCCAGTGGTTTCTGACAAGAAGATTTTTCAAGTTTTTCTATATAGATATACAGGGAAAATAAGCCCCATCCCCTGGCGGCCATGTTTTTGACGAATCCAAATGGCTTGAACAATCTTGGTACAGGATCACCAAAGGAACATTTCTGCCACATTATATTGCAATCGTTCCAGTGGTTTCTGATAAGAAGATTTTTTAAATTTTCTATATAGATTATATAGGGAAAATAAGCCCCGCCCCTCCTGGCAGCCATGTTTTCTGACAGTCCAAATGGCTTGAACAATCTTGGTAGAGGATCACCAAAGGAACATTTCTGCAAAATAATACTGAAATCGGTCGAGTGGTTTCTAACAAGAAGATTTTTAAAGTTTTCTATATAGATATAACAATCTTGCAAGAGGCTTGAACAATCTTGCAAGAGGATCACGAAAGGTACATTTCTGCAAAATTATATGGAAATCGGTCCAGTGGTTTCTGACAAGAAGATTTTTAAAGTTTTCTATACAGATATATAGGGAAAATAAGCCCCGCCCCCTGGCGGCCATGTTTTTTGACGAATCCAAATGGCTTAAACAATCTTGCAAGAAGATCACCAAAGAAACATTTCTGCAAAATTATATGGAAATCGGTCCAGTGATTTCTGAAAAGAAGATTTTTTAAAGTTTTCTATACAGATACATAGTGAAAATAAGCCCCGCCCTCTGGCGGCCATGTTTTTTGACGAATCCAAATGGCTTGAACAATCTTGGTACAGGATCACCAAAGGAACATTTCTGCAAAATTATATGGAAATTGGTCCAATGGTTTCTGACAAGAAGAGTTTTAAAGTTTTCTATATTGATATATAGGGAAAATAAGCCCCGCCCCCTGGCGGCCATGTTTTTTGACGAATCCAAATGGCTTGAACAATCTTTGTAGAGGATCACAAAAGAAACATTTCCGCAAAATTATATTGAAATCGGTCCAGTGGTTTCGGACAAGAAGATTTTTAAAGTTTTCTATATAGATATATAAGGAAAATAAGCCCCGCCCCCTGGCGACCATGTTTTTTGACGAATCCAAATGGAACAATCTTGGTAGAGGATCACCAAAGGAACATTTTTTGCAAAATTATATTGAAATCGGTCCAGTGGTTTCGGACAAGAAGATTTTTTTAAGTTTTTAATTAAAAAATCCATTTTTAGCTCCTGTGACCTAGATATGCAATGAACCGGAACCATTTGAACAACTTTGAAAGAAGACCAACCAAGGATCATTCTTGTGAAGTTTGGTCAAATTCCCACCAGTGGTTTAGGAGGATATGTTGTTTAAAGATTGTGGACGGACGGACATCCGGACGACGACGACGACGACGACAACGACGACGACGGACGGTGAGTGACCACAATAGCTCACCATGAGCCTTCGGCTCAGGTGAGCTAAAAATGAGTGACAGAAAAAGACACAAAAAGAAAATGAATATATACATGAACAAAAATGCCATGTTATGATTCAATAATCAAAAATAACTAATACAAATATTTAAGAATGATAAAATTCATGTATTAATATTCAAAATCTTATAAATATTTATTCTTAACTGTATCAATAAAATAAAAATCGGTAAATAACTTTAATATTTATTTTTTTGTCAATATACCATCCATATATTTTAGCCTGGTTGTCACCAGCGAAAGTTCGCTGGAGACAGCCGACTGTCTCCAGTGAACTTTCACTGGTGACAGCCGGCTGTCAATAGCGATCACCTACCAAATTACAGGCAAGTTCAATTCAATAGATTCAGGTAAAAGTACCTTAATATACAAACAGCAAAACTCTAAAACTAGATACATCAAAATCCATTTTATCGGTAAAACACATTGTAGGTAGCGTGTACTGGGTATTCAGCAAAAAAATATGAGTACAAGTACTCGTACTTATTCAAGTACTGAAGCAAATTACCCTATACTAACGAGTATTTTACGAGTACTGCTGAGTACTTTTTGTAATTATCTCTGTATTATAGCAGAAAAGTTGCATCCTAGAATGTCCAAATTTTTAGAAGCTAGCGACTGTGTATTTTTAGGATCATTATCCTTTATCAAAATGTCTTTTCAGATCTATTGGGGCCAATTATTGCCCTAGAGTAGTTGTTTTTGAGACTATATAGTGTAATGATCTAGTGTTTTTGGACAGGCAGTTCTGTGCAAACATTTGACAACCTGATCAGAATCTCTACTATTTGCCTTTTCATATCCATTGTTTGGACACATTTTGATGTCGTAAAAACTTGTCTGTGTGTGTGTGACTGTCCACATTTTCAAACATCTCCTCTGAAACCACGGGGCCTATAGAAGTCGAATTTCATGTGGAGCGATTTAATAAGCAGTTTTTAACGTATTGTGTTTTATTTCATTTTTTTTTTTTTTTTTTTTTTCATTCAGACAGAGCAGAGATATAAAGGGCAGTGCGAAATAAAGTGAAACGAAAGGAAATTCATCAAAAACGACATTCACCTAATCGACATATTGCTATATGTAATTTCATCGAGGAACACAGTAACAGTGACAGACAGACAGGCAGACAGACAGACAATTAAGAAAACGACAGTCTGACAGCTAATTAATAAACAACCTTAATTTCTCTGTCGCGTTCACTTGTCGCCATTTTGCAGCATGAAGCTTGATAATTTCTACAAGTAAATTTGCATGATAGTAAATTCCGTCTTCTAAATAAAGCAATTAAATAAAAGGGCACTTTAGTGTTTTACCGTCACAACGCAAAACAGTTTCTATAATGCTAAAATCAAAATTACCTCAATTTAAAATAACGCACAATCACTAAAACACTACAGTTAGATTTAAAAATGTCAAAAAAAAAAAACTTCTCTGAGTAAAATAAAGCCAGAATAATAAAAATCCTTCAGATGAAAATAGCATTGAAAGGAAAATAACACGACTAAAATTTCAAGAAGTAAAATAAAGCAGGAATAATAAAATGCCTTAGTAAAAAAGCTTCAGATTAAAACACCAACAAAGAAAGAAAAGTGAGACAGCCCAGGCATTACCACGGACCTTGGAAAGCGACCATTACCCTGCAGTATGCTATATACTGGAGATTAAGCCCGGATCACCTAGGCGACAAACAATGCCGGGTTTGATCACTTCGCTATCTAGGACGCCCCACAAACACACAGACATTTGGAAGCAACGTAGTTCAGTTGGTAGCATGCCTGACGTGCGATCCTGAGGTCGCAGGTGCGAATCCCAACGACGCTGGGGTGTTGTGTCCTTGAGCAAAATGTTGACTAGGACGCTAAAGCGCAACCAAAACGTATATGTACATATCGTTTGGATTAAAAATTGGGTATGCAGTGTGAGACAGGAAGGCAGGCAGGAAGACTGGCAGGCGGGCAGGCAGGCGGTCAAACCACACACACACACACACACACACACACACACACACACGAGAAAACAACCATGCTTTCTGTGACATGTCTACTGGTCGACATTTTGATACACAATGTCCGATTTCTGACCAATAGAATTATTCTTCTAGTATATTTTCATGCTAATAAAAATCTATTTGAATGATATTACACGACAGTAAAACTGTCCTTCACTTTTATACCGCCACAGAACTAAAATTGAAGTAAAATAAAGCCGTAATAATGAACGCCATAGTAAAAAACATCAGACAAAAACGTTGCCAAAGTAAAATGTTATGAAAAGGAAAATTCGCTGGAGTATAAAATCTTCTTACTACATGCATATATTATTAATTTTAACTGTACGCACGCAAGCACAGAGACAGAGAGAGAGAGAGAGTGAGAACTCTATTGACATAATAAACGCATCCACGAAGGCGCGGACATATTCGGGTATTGGTAGTTGAGGAAATCAGAAAACCCGCACAGAAATTGGATGGGCGACCACCAGCCTGCAATATGCCAGATAACGGAGATCAAACTTGGATTGGCTTGGTGACAAAAGGGTTTTATCCCTTCACTGTCCAGGAATGCAAACACGCACGCACGCACGTACACAAACACACATGGATGGGTGACCTGTCAGATACCGGATAAAACGTGCTTCGGCGGATTTTATCCCTTTGCTGTTCAGGACCATACACATACACACACACACACACACACACACACACACAAACAAACACACACACACAGCTACATACATCCATGCGTACTGGGGACCACCATAGCTCATGTGGTACCATGCAGGACTTGTGATCCGGAGGTGGCAGGTTCCAATACCACTGGCGATACTGTGCTATATCCTTTGGCGAAGCACTTTATTCTCATTGCGTAGAACTGGATAAATTCAGTAAAGCGTCCAGAAATGGCTGACAAATTGTTGACTGGGACGTTAAAGCCCAACGAAATCATAGATCTACATATGGTTTGGATGAACAACTGAGTATGCAGTATGAGACAGACAGACAGACAGACATACATGCATGCAGGCAGACAGACAGACTCACAAACAGACTGACTTACAGACATAGAAAGCATACATACATACATACTGGGGACAGGCTGAAAAGGCAGGCAGACTGACTGATAGACAGACAGACATACATACAATGAAAGCAAAAATATTTAGCAAATCGACTGAAAACACACACACACACACACACACACACACACACACACACACACACACACACACACACACACACATCTCCTTGACATTATAAACGTATTCACGAAGGCGCAGATGTACACATATTCGGGTATTGGCGGTTGAGGAAACCGGAATACCTGAGCACAGACATTAAATGGGCGACCACTGGCCTGTCACATGCCAGGTAACGGAGATCAAACTTGATTCGCTGTCCAAGAATACATACACACATACATACATACATACATATTTGGGGCAGACAGGCAGACAGACTTACATACAATGAATGCGAAAATATTTAATATATTGATTGAACACACACACGCACGCGCGCGCGCGCGCACGCACACTGGAAATACAACCTTCTTTTCTGTGCCGTTCCCACAAGTCGCCATCTTGATGAGGAGCATGAGGAGCGAATTCTAGCCAATACAATTCTTCATATGAGTAAAATTCTGTCTTAAAGAAATTTAACCATAGTGAATATTATCTTCAGTTTTGTACCGTCGTAGTTAAATAAATTCAGAATTTCTAAAAATATTTATTTAGAGCGTGCTATAGCCTACGCGGGTCTATTATTCAACAGAACATGCCTTGTTTAATACTTGTTGGGCATCTCTATTCTGGTTATAAACACAACGCTCCAAATTCCAGTACATATAACTGGGCAACTTACACTTGTAGGTAACTTTTGCAATCACAGGGCACCAAATCTCCATTGTGTTCGATTACAAAATGATGAAACTTAATTTGTGGAAAGCAGCTTTTAGTATTTACTGAAGGCAGCTTATGAAAACATAATCTCTTGAGAGATAGGTTCATTTAGTCTGTCAGTCTGCTTCCTTGTTGACATCATATGGACCCCAGACCCACGCACCCACCCATCCTATCGCACACACACACACACACACACACACACACACACACACACACACACACACACACACACACTGTCCAGCATCCCAGACAGACTATTCCTTTACTGAATTATAGACGGAAAAGAATTCAAAAGCCGCCGAAAGTCCTTGCTTATTTGATGCAAATATAACAAATATATGTGTCAAAAAAGCAGGAGATCAACAGAACCTCCTCCAATGACTTGATTAAATATATATTCAATCATTTGAAAATGGTTGGCTGCTGTTGTTAACTTCAGCGTATCGTATTTTTGCTATGTATTCGGACAAACATGCCTTATCCAACAGCGTAGACCGAGAACAAACTGCCCCTAATTGGATATACCAAGTGGCATATATGATAGAATTTCCGCCATTTTTCACAAGGAATGCAACATTTGTGACTTCATGTTTGCTTTCCTACACAATAGGTCCCTTCTGTGAGCTAATTCTTTCCATTTAGAGTAGATCCCTTGTCAGAAGGGAGGCAAAAAATAATAAATAAAAGAATAATAATTATAAATATAATAATAATATCGTAATCGACCTAATTACCGTAATACCCCTATAAGCGCACAGTCAAGCAATTCCATAGTCTTCAGATTACAGCAAATGTACTTTTTGTCTACTTCTTTATAAAGGCATATGTTGTGGGTACCCATTTGAATTGCATCGACTTGTCGATGCAATTCAAATGAGTACCCACAACATATGCTTTTGTAAAGAAACTCAGAAAATAAAATTGCATAAACATTGTCAAATAAGTCTTTTGCTGATCCTTTTTTTTAAGTGTCCCTTTTGTTGGTGGCAGTTGGATGCGCCGTCCGATTGGAGACCAGGAGGTCGCGGGTTCAACCCCCGCCGAGGTCGGCAACATTCTTTCGTGGAGATTGATCATGAAATATTTTCTACGGTCAGTCTCTCCCTTCCGCTGAGTCAAGAAGGGCAGTTGTCAGTTTCTGGCGAAAGAATGTGCACTATACTGGTTAATCGCTTAGAGGACTAAGCCTGCCCAGTAAACGTGTGGTTAAGTAAACTGACCGCGCTCGACATGACCCCAATGGGTTGACTGGGCCGTAAAACCCCAACACAAAGTAGGTAGATACATATTTTACCACAAGTTTTCCCAGTAATTTTGAAAACCTTAAGCGCACAGTGCGGAGATTAGGTCGAATACGGTAATAATAATAATAAAGTGTTGCCTCTTTTGATGGTGTGTGCATCCAGCTTAATCAAGACCAGTGCTATTTTGTCATCTACCCAGAACGCTTAGACGCACCATGAAGTAGTTCAAAGAGACCCAACCTGAGAAAATGCACCAATGCGCCCAGCAAAAACTCAGTTTAGCAAGTGAATCCGCGCAAGATGACCAGATATTTCGCTACCTGACTGAAAACATACTACGGATCCTTAGCTGTAAAAAAAAAAAAAAAAAAAAAAAAAAAAGCATCCAGCAAAGACTCTGATCAGGCTTCGCGGAAGCACAGACCTACCTGACCTTTCATCTGCATGCACATGTTGAAAGAGATATACAGTAAAACCTGTGTAAGAGAGCCACCTTTGAGATTGATTTTAGAGATTGATATGGAAAGGTGGCCGTCTTATAAAGGTGCGTCATGTAATTTTGCTAGCAAAATTACATGACATGTACCTATATAAGACAGACGCTTTTTTTCATATCAACCACTATTTAAAGTCAGTCTCGAAGGTGGCTCTCTTACACAGGTTTCACTGTAAGCCGGGGCACAGCATTTCCTACTACACTCTATATGCGCCCAATGACGATCAGCCTGCGCTTGCGCAGTCTAATCAGACTCTTCGCAAGGCACTCTGTAGCCAAAGAGCGAAAGCGTTTTCAGGCGTACAGCTAAGACCAACAAGGGCGGATTCAGGAATTTTAAAATGGGGGTTCAACTTTGCTGAGGGAGACCGATTTGAAAATTTTACCAACATTTTCTCAGAATTCCTCATGAAAGTGAAATAATTTGGACTCCAACGGGGGTTCGACTGAGCCCCACGAACCCGTCTAAATTCGCCACTGACTAATCAGCCTAACTGGATGCGCAGGCGGGTCTGAGCCTTCGCTTTGCTCACATGAAATGGTGTAGGAAATGCTGTGCCCGGCACAATGGTGTTTTTACATTGTGCATCAAAAAGGGGCGGATTAAGAGGGGAGCTCGGCTCGGTCTTATTTGAGTCTGCACCGTCAGTTCAGACCTGTCTGTCCGCATACGTAGAGTAAGTACGGTGATTTGATCAAATGGAACCCTCTCAAAAATCATCCAGGATCCGCACCTGAAAAAGGACTTGGTCTATTTTTGGAGGATATTGTAAGGAGTAACTTACGAAAACAATTACGGTACCATTATTTAAGGGAGATAACCAATGTCGTCGATACATAAGCAGGGTAACTCGTTTACGTTTATCGTTTATTTACTATCGGCGTTACTTCCCTTGAACTGTACGCTACTCTGTGTTTACTGTTTTTCTTTGCTTTACTAATTTCAATTCTATTTTTATTATTGTATTTTTCTGCATTTCTTTTAATTTTTTTGTAAATCGAAATATGCTTCTCAAATTTATACATCAGAACGGTATTTTTTTTATATATATATTTTTTAATTATATCTATTTCAAATTTCGTCGTTATTGCTTTTCTATCATTGTAACATAATGCACTACGAGCGGGACAATCATTAATCCATTTTAGTTTAGAGATTCGCAAAAGGGCAATTGGCAAACAGTGCAGACCCAGATCAAAGTCTGACCAGGATCTCCACTGGCTGTAATGGTAGGGGCGGGGTGGGGGTGGAGGTAGGTATTCAGTTTAAAATGGGATAACCAATTTTTTTTAAGATTTCTTTTCCTATATTCATCATTTAAATTTATTTCTTGAGCGAAATCAATTAATTGGTATGTTTTACAGTTCTAATAACAGTCTCTCGCTGCCTCGTGCTCAATATATTCAAATTAGGCCTCCTAATTGTTATTTATCGCTAGGAGAGTTGCTTAAATTTCAGCCAGCTTTTGTCGGGAAAGTTCAAAGGTTCACCTGACTCCGGGTTGTAAGGAAAATGACCCAGAAACGGCAGATGTAATGTCTTTGTTGCGTAATAGTTCCCGCCAAACATCAACAAGTCCCGCCAGAATGTCTTTGTTAGGAAAAGTGTAAATATTAACGAGATGGTCTCGTAAATATCACTTTAGACTGGCTCCAGTCTTCAATGACTAAATATTTTTTCTTAAAATCGTGTTAGATAATCCTCTAAAATAAAACCAGAATAATATAATGACTATAAAGGCTGGCCACTTGTGATTATAAGAAACAAAATATTTAGTCACCGGAGACTGAAGCCATTCTAATATCACGTCTTCAAGCGTCTTCTTTGGCTCCCTTTATTCGCTATGATAAGAGAAAAATTCTATGCCGCGCAGAAGGCCCAGATTGGCCTGCACATGTGCGCAGGCCCATCTGGGCCGTCGTTCTCCGCTTACAGAACGCTAGATATTATTGGTCTTCTTTTTATCCCTTATAAAGTGTTAAGCACATTTGTAGCAGACGACATTGATATTGTTATGTTGTAGAGAAAATAAGACGTGATATTACATCTGAATCGTCTATTAGGTAGGCGATTCACCAAAAACAACAAGACCTTTTTTTTCTCTGAGAAATAACTCACTAGTGACCAGCGCTTTATAGTACTAGTCTTGTCATTATTTAATTTTAGTGTCTGTATCGAAGAGAATTATAAAGAATAATAACTTAATAGGGGCTGGAATCAACCTGTAATTAGGCATGACAAGCACACTAATTAACTAGAACGTGCAGTCGGTGGCGCCCATCACAAATCCCGATGCTCCGTGCTAGTGATGCTAACAGCATGATGGACGGACGGACAGACGGACGGACTCGCTCTGGCACATCCTTACCATAACAAGAAGTCATGTAGCAAGTTTGGTTAAATTCCGCTTAGTAGTTTGGGAGGAGATAGCTTCACGGACAAAAACTTCGAAGGATTTTAATGGGCATATTGCTTTTGGTTCTTTCGTCCTTTCATCATGCTTAAAAGCAAGATATCATCATAAATTGTCAATATTATTATTATTATTATTATTATTATTATTATTATTATTATTATTATAAATGTTTAAGCTTGTGCCTTGAAATTTGGTGAGCTTACTGGAGCTCGGGAGTAAATCACCATATTAATTTTGTGAGAGTTATGTCCCTTTCTAATTTTGTCATAACTGAACGGTTGGCCAAGATTGAATAAACTGTATTTTTCCTATATATTGGCACAGACGGACCTGAACAAACAGTGAAGACCCAATACAGACGCCGCATAACGCGGTGTCTGACTAGGGTTTGTACTGTTTTTCGTCTGTCAAGCCGTCTTTTAGACACATTAACAGGTAGTAAAATGGACTTGCCCAGATTTTAGGATAAGTATGGTTTAAAGGAGTTCAGGAGTCCGGATACTTAAGGTAAAAACAGGGGCGGATCCAGGGTGATTTCTGAGGGGTTGAGTTGATCAAATTACCGTACTTACTCAGACTGGCCTGAGTAAACAATGTAGACACAGATCAGACGCCGCAGAACGCGGCGTCTGAACAGGGTCTACACTGTTTGCCACTCGCCCAGTAATTTTAAACACTTTCACGGGTAGTAAAAGAGTAAGAGATGTGAATTTTTCAGGTAAACACGGTATCCCAAATTTATCCAAAATTCCCCAAGAAAATGATACTTTAGTCAATGGGTTCGACTGAACCCCCGCCAACCCCAGCCCCCTGAATCCGCCCCTTAAAATATGACTGATTTGGGACCCTGGAATATGCTGTAAAGTGATATTTTGGTTATTGTCCCAAGTATTACACAGTTCTATTTTTCTCTGACTTTTGAAAGAAAACAATTTAGACCCAAGTATACAATAGAAATCAATATTAGCGAATATGAAAGAATGTCATACAAAATTTGGAAATCTTAGGTAAGTTTTAATATACTCATAAAACGATTTGTTGTGTCGAAACACGTTAAATTCTGAAATATTATGTAATTTAGATAGACTTTAAAAAACGACATTTCATGTCGAAAACGCTTGCTCAATGTGTTTTAAAAGATAATAAATATAAATGTGTTGATTTTCTAACTGTTAAAGTCAATCTCGGCCATGTTGCCTCCGGAAAAGAGATACTTCAAAAGACAGCAGATCGAAAAGAAAACATGTTGGATCGCTTTATAAAATAGCATTAGCTTTTATCACCATCTGAGCTAATTCAACAGACCATACATATGACGATATTTTTCTTATAATTTCCAGAAAAAAGGCTCCCTTTGAGAACATTTTTTTTCCTTTTAGAGAAACGCCTTTTTATTAGAGCTTGGTGTGCATTAGCGAAAACAGGAAGTCACAAAAGTTGTTTTACATATATATTTTTTTTTTTATTTTTTTTTATTTATTTTTTTTTCCTGTCTGCTGTTTTGGACGCCCATCACGAAAACATACCTATATAGTTTTGTCCCTTAAATCCCAGTTTTATGAGTTAAACTGGGGTTTACAGGGGTATACATTATTTTTTTTATTTCTGCTCAAAAACATATATTGTGGGTACCGTTAGAACCGCCTCGGCGAGGCGAGGCGGTTCTAACGAGTACCCACAATCTATGTTTTGAGCAAAAATATGAAAAATATCAGAATTTTTATCTGAAAACTTTCAGATTTTGGTGGTGAAATTTTCAATATACTTGAATAAGCGTGTTTTCATAACGTAACTTCTGCTAAACAAAGATATAATAGGAACTGTTATTTTCCGACAATAAAAAATCTACACTATTTACTACTCACAGCTACTTATAGATACATTCACCTGTATCTATAATATACTGAAATATTTGGTTAAATATGGTAAAGGTATAATTTTCAGCAAACGACATATTGAAATAGGTATATTTATTTTCCCATAAAACAGGTTTTGACATTTCATGCAAATTGTCTCCCTGGAGACAATTTGCATGAAATCTCAAATCCACTTTTCAGGGAAAAATAAACTTGAATATCATCATTTTTTTCTGCTGAATTAGCCCAGAGAGTGGTAAAGGTTAATTTATCCGAATATTTATGGTAATTTATACGATATCCAATAAGATTACGGTTGTCTTTTAAATTCAATTGCAGCTGAGATGGAAGTGGCTGAGAAAATTGTTGATATTAAACCTAATCCTGTGACAGACACCAGCGACTCTAGCTCAAAACAAAACCAACATATGCTAGATTCCGTCGATGAAACTCCAGTCGATCTCTTCTCACCTGAACACGGTGTCGACCATCAATTTTCATCCTGTTATGTTGATAAAGACCATGGACAAAAGCAAGAGTATAGCGTTGCCATCGAAACTGCGGATGCTGTCCTCAATTCTAGTCATGTTATAAACGTTAAATCTGCATCCGACGCTAACGGCAAAGACTTGTGGAAAAGGCAACATGTGGAAAGACGTGTCTTCGAAACTACAGGCGATCTCCTTTCTACTGGTCAAGGGAAAAGCAACAACATGTTGAAAATACAAGAAGGTCAAGGCCGTATTGTAGAAACCTCAGTTAAATCTGAACCTTCTGGTCAGTGTAATGATATCAAATCAGATCTCAATGACAAAGACCAAGAACAAACGCATCAAAAGTCAGTATCTGTTGTGGAAACCGCTGGTGATGGTGATAGTGATGAGGCTGTGGAGAGGAAACAGGCTTGGGTTGAACCGCACAGCGCAGAGAGCGTCTTTAAACGAAGTGGTAAAACAGAATCAGAGGAAGAGAAAATAAGAAGATTGTTGATTTACATGGAAGAGGAGAAACGGAAACTTGCTCAGGAAAATGGCAGGATAGTAACAGGTAGTTAACGCTTAGCATTCTGGGTGACAATTCAGCAGACGACATTTTGAAATATTTTTCTTATTTATGTCAGAAAATAAACTTGACATTTCATGCAGTTGCATAAAATATCAAATTCTATTTTATGGGAGAGATGATATAAATGGCATCATTTTGTCTTCTGCTTCATGTGCACATAGAGTGGTAATGGCTAATTTCGTTCAGCATTTTGAAACATGTCATGATAAAAGGGTACTTAACCCTTAAGCTGCCAATCACAACAATTGTCGTCTGCTTTGTCATCTGCTTGTGATTTTAAAAGTCATTTTTGCAAACAGTGTGGACCCAGATCAGACAGCTCCTTTAGGAGCAGTCTGATCTGGGTCCACACTGTTTGCCTGTATGCAAAAATAGGTTTGAAAAGTTTGCAAGAATATTCAGCAGATGACATAAACAGACGACATTTTCAGATGCAGTTTTTCTTGGCGCTTTAAAGGTTAATATGAAAATAGGCAATGCCTATAGGCGAGCTCGCAATGCACTTTGCTTAGCCAAGTAGTTTAGGGAAAAAACTTTGTCCTGGGTTTTCCATACACAATCAGGTTCTATATAGAACTCCCTATATCAGTAAGGAATGATAGAGGTAAGAATTCTTCATATACATTTCAACTTTAAGGGCCTATGGAGTACGCGGGCCAAAAGTCGTCCAAACAAATCAAAGTATAAGACCCAAGCTATACCGTTAAATTTTGGTACCGGATTCTGGTATCGGATTTTCCTAGTTGGTATCGGCAAATACAAATAGATCTGCCACATTTATTGAAAACCCGACGAACTGCAAACAAAATGTTTATTTCCGGTTTGGTTTGACTTTCCTGTTACCACAAATGGCTGGAACAGACAGACGCGCAGTGAGCTTTACATTCTGTAATCAGATTGTTTGGGATACGTCACAAGAAAAGGTCTCTATAGCAATTTTGCGAACATAGTAAAGTCCAGACACTATGGGCATCAGGGCTGCGTTCAAAAGTGCCAGTTACACGCGACTGTTTTACTCTGGACCCTTGTTCCTGTAAGCGCTCGTCATTAGGTACAGGGTTCCAGGGCAAAACGTTCGCTGTCACTCTGCACTACTGAATGCAGCCCGGGTCTATCTGGCCACAGCTGAAGTCATGTGTACGAGTCTGCGGTCGTGCTGGCTTTATATGTCATATGGTCGTGTATTGTTTGGAGAGGATATATAGTTTCATATTTTCTTGTCATTGCATGTTTAGGGTACCTTTCTGTTTTAGATGCTTGAAATTACTTTCAACATTAGTTCTTTATGTCGTCAAATTCTACTTGTTAAAAACATACTTAGGACAATATATTCAGAAATGATTGTACGTACCGTCGCGCAATATCATTCTATCGGAAGTAAATACAACAAGTATCTTGCATAATACTAAAATCACGCCTTTTGAGATAAACGCTTGTCAAATAGATTCTAATAGGAATTTTCCTTGAGAAGAAAGAACAAACACACGAAAATGAAAATAGCTGAAGTGTCAAGTTTTCCTGGTCAGACTATCTAATTTCGGCCAGTTAAGCTTCATCAATGCTCCTCATATATTTTTCTCAAATCCAGGAATGGATGCATGATCAGAAAAGACCATGCCCCGAGATTATAAAACTTTTTTCATGCTGAACTCAGCTAAGCATGAATTTTTTTCTGCTAATAAATAAGAAAATGCCAACAATAGTTGGCATTTTCATATTTATTAGCAGAGCAATTTTCATGCTCAACTGTGTTTAGCAAGAAAGAACTTGGCATTGTTAGTAATTGGAGATTTATAAGCATGAAAAGTGTCATGCTCAGTTGAGTTGAGCATGAAAATGTTTTATAACGTCGGGGCCAGAAAATATAAACTACACTATATTGATGTACGGGGAGACGTTTCACGGTCGCCACTCGGCACTGGCACCAGTAGACTGGCTCCAGTTTCCAGTGACTAATTTTTGTCTTATAAGTCTGTTTGTTGATCCGCTAAAATAAAACCAAAATAATATCATGACTATTAAGGCTGGTAGTGACCAGCCTTTATAGTCATGATATTATTTTAATTGTATTTTAATGGATTATCAAACAGGATTATACGAAAAAAACAATTTAGTCACTGGAGACTAGAGCCAGTCTATGGCACCGGCGATATAGTGAAGATAACTAGATTCTAACAGAAATGGCCCTTGAGAGCAAAGAACACACGCAGGAAATTAAAAAAAAAAAAAAAAAAAAAAAAAAAAGATGAATTGTATTTTCTGGACCTGACTAACCAGTTTCGGCCAATAAGACCATATCAGTGACCCTCATATAAAGTTTCTTATTCACAGGGACCGGATTAGAAGATATTCAGGAGGCAGACGAAGAGTCGATAAGGCTGTCGGTCGATAGTCGACCAAACAGTCAACAGATACTATGCCGACCAGTCAGCGCTAGAAGTCGACCACCAAGCGCAAGGAGCCGTCCACCAAGTGCTAGGAGTCGATCTACAGGTGGATTCGAGCGGATGAACGGTAGGTTCTGTATGTGAAAAGAGAGAAAGACAGAAGGAGGACAAGATAGTATTAAAATGTTGATGCTTAATTGCTGTTTTAAAGATTCCCAAGTGCTTATTTCTCCGACTTGCTAAAAACATGCCCCGCAAACAGTCAAATGGTACACCGCTGATGTTCCATTTAAAACATTTTGACCAAAATTTGTAGTGCACGTTTTGACGAAAACAAGCTTGGGTTGTTGGAGAGCGACCAAAAGTTATGTGGCGGTCGCTTTGATGAAGATGCGGATTATTAAAATTAAATGGAAATAAAAGTAATCAATCTTCAGCAGTTTAAGAGTACTTAATACACTTAGTACATTTTAACAAAGATAGACAACTTTTCTCATTTCCGGTTTGCGTTTCGTACATATATATATAAAGTCTCTTCTATTTCTATGAAGTATTGTGCAGAATTGTTCTAAAAACTGTAGAAACGCATTGCTTTGAACGGCAACGTCACAAAATGGCGAAAAGGGCTGCAACGTGAGAAAACGTACCACCTGATACGTGCGCCCAACGAAGACTCAAATCAGCCTGCGCATCCGCGCAGTCTGATCAGAGTCTTCGTTGTCCGCGTGAAAAAACTTTGCATCCTTGGCTGTCCAAAATGCGCCCAGTGAAGATTCAGACCAGACTGCGCGAATGCGCAGGCTGATCTGAATCTTCGCTGGGCGCACGTTTCCAACGGTTCGATTTCTGACGTTGCGGTTAAAATAATTATGCCCATTGACTGTATATTGCAGGTTCGATGGAAGACAGTGAAATGATGGATCCCCTAAATACGATAAAAGATGAAACCTGGTACCTGCCCGTCCGTCCTCCGAGCGTGATGGACAAAAATCTAGCTGCCGGAATTACTCTGGAATCAGGCGGAAAATACAAAATTTCCCTTCCGAGTGATACAGAAAAATGTGCCATTTCAAGCGTTGCCTTTCTAGAGAGTGGTGACTTAGTGCTAACGGACATGGGTAACCAGAAAGTTAAGTATGTGGATCAAAAATTCAAATTTATATCACAAATTCCAATGGCGGAACCATGTGGAGTGTGTGCCGTGGGGAATGATATTTACGTCACCAACAGTACCAATACGATACAACATTTATTTGTGAAAGATATGGTCCTAGAAATGGGTAAAACATTTGATATGAACGGAAAATGTTACGGCATCGCCAATTTTAATAATGGTATTGCGGTTGGTCTGAAATCTAGCGAGATACAACTTATGAACACGTTAGGCGAAGTGAAACGGATAATTAAAATTCCCAAAACGGAAAAGGGTAAACTGATATGCCCACGTCATTTGAGCGTGACACCAAAGTTTGATATTCTTGTGACAGACTCAGAAGCAAAGATTGTTTACTGCCTCGATAGCAAGGGGGAACTGTTGTTTAGATACCAAAACATGAGTAATCCACATGCGACGGTATCCGACTCTGACGGAAATATTTTTCTTGTGGGATTAAACAAAGAAACTAACTTGATAATGCAAATTCTTAGGAAAACTGGTGAGTGTGCTACGTGTGTAAAATCAGTGCTACAAATGCAGGACGTCGAATTTGAACCTCGCTCGATTTGCTTCAGGAAAAGTGACGGGTTACTGGTGCTAGCCGGAATAAGGCATGCTATTAAGCGATATAGAATCATGTGATAAAGCACACAGATTAACACTAATAACTGCAAATGAAGTCGGCTCTCGTTATCTCTAAGTCTAAGGAACTCTGAAATACTTCGAGATATCCGTACCTCGACATATTAGATATGCAGATTTGAGGGGAAATATAAATCGAACTACCACATTTCACAAATGAATATGCGATTTGACTCCTGATGTTAGAGATGTATTAAAATTATTGTGGAAAAGAGGAGAAATTGCTCCTTAAGAGCAATTTCTCCTCTTTTCCACAATATTTTGTTACCTGTTGTAAGATTTTTATGTTAAAACAGGGACCAGATTTTCGCATCGAGATAAGCGAAGTCGAGATTACGAGAGTCGACTGTATCACGTTACATGGTCTGTACAATGTGTAACCCATGTTCTCCGTATTATATAGTGAAAATTGAGGTATGCAGCGGTCTATACAGTATTTTGCTACATTTGTTGGGGCGGGTTTCACAGTCTACAGTTTGACACTACTATTGTGTATTCTTCCTGCGAAATTGGGGTCAGAGGCCGGCCTCGGTGGCTCAATTGGATGCGCCGTCCGACTGGAGACCAGGAGGTCGCGGGTTCAACCCCTGCCGAGGTCGGCAACATTCTTTCGCGGAGATTGATCATGAAATATTTTCTACGGTCATTCTCTCCCTTCCGCTGATTCAAGAAGGGCAGTTGTCAGTTTCTGGCGAAAGAATGTGCACAATACTGGTTAACCGCTTAGAGGACTAAGCCTGCCCAGTAAACGTGTGGTTAGGTAAACTGACCGCGCTCGACATGACCCCATTGGGTTGACTGGGCCGTAAAACCTCAACACAAAAAAAAAAAAAAAAAAAATTGGGGTCAGATGCGCATGTATTAAAAAATAATGCTTGACAGTTTGTTTTGTCATTTATAAGTTCATTTGGATGTCTTTTCAACTTACCGTAATAACCCTAAGTATTGGGACATAGAGAACTGGGCAAACTGTTGACCCAGATCAGACGCCGCAGAACGCGGCGTCTGATCAGGGTCTACACTGTTTGTCACGCATACAACAATATTGTAAACATATTAACAAGTAGTAAATAGGCTTGTATTTATAATTTTTATGACAAGTATGGTAAGGAATTAAGACGTCCGAATATTTAGGGTAAATATGGTACAAGGACTCGGTAGTCAATGTATGATTCTAATAGTCTGTCGGTCAACCATCCGCACGTACTTACGCACATACACACAGCCAATGAGCTATCACGTCATCCAAAATATAGGAATTAGAGAGCTGATAATTAGAATATCCTATAGCTTTTCCATCCATCAGCCCGTCTGTCCATCTGTCAGTCTGTATCTATCAATCCATCCGACGTCCGTCCGTCCGTACGTCCGTCCATCCGTCCATCCATTCATCCATCTATCCGTCCATCTTTTATTAGTTTTTGCGTTTTGATGAAATAATTTTGATATACCTGAATGTTAAAATATACTGTGCAGACAATTCGCATGAATTGTCAGATCCTGTTTTCTGGGTAAAATAAGAAAAATATTTCAAAATGTCGTCTGCTTAAGTTTTTACCCAGCAAGCTAAGCGTTTACGAACTCGGCTTCCGGGCTCGGTTTTATAATAATTCCTTAGCGTTAATAGTCTTTAAGTTTAATCTAAATTTTAACATACGAGATGGGGCAGTTAAAATCAACTATAAAATAGATGTATGTTCAGTAGACGATATCAAAATATATTTATTGACTTTATTGTTGAAAAACAGATTTATGAGAAAGTGCTTTGCAAAAATCTCAGTCCTCAAATTTAAGTTAGACATTAAGGAATGATTTTGAAACCAGTCCCTGAGCCATGAGCACAGTTTCATAATCATTCCTTAAAACAAGGACTGTCTTAAATTTGAGGACTAAGAATTACATAGCATATTTTGCACATACACATAAAGTCTGTTTTTCAACGATAAGCCCAGTAGATGCAGTTTGACTCCGTTAATTGAACTAATTCCTTTCAAATGATTCTAAACACCCCATTTCACATGTTAAATTTTCGGGCCTGAAATTAAGGAATAACAACTCTAAGGAATGATTGCGAAATGGGGGTCCTGGGCCCAATTTTTCAAAGCGTCGTCAGCTTAACGAGCTCGTTAGTGGTCAAAATGTTAACTGTTCTAGTAGTACAACATCTAATTCACAGGTATTTTTGCTAAAAAAATGTGAGTAGCTTTGGCTACTCACATTTTTTCAGCAAAAATATTAGCGTATAAGCTATATCTAATGATCAAAGTTTTAACGATACGTTAACTAACGACATCGTTAGTTTTGAACAACTGGGCCCTGGTCATTAATTTAATCGGTGAGAGAGTGATTAAAGCCGTTTTCAGTACATGTTTCGGCTGCTTCGAATGGTGAAGGAAACCATATTGCACGAAGGAAACACGAATCCCGGGTAAGCAACGTACAAATTTCCCACGTACCATCCACACGGGTGGTAAACCTAGGAACTACCACGAAATTGTGTTGGCGTAATTTCGTTCCAATGCCACATCCGGGACATAGCGGGGTAGTGCTAACGTCATAAAATAGACAAACAAATGTTGGTGTCATTTTTATTTTTATTTTATTTTACCACGACGAACGAATTATTGGGAAATCGGGCAATGTGGTTCCATGTAAATATGTCTCAGCTTCCTCTATGGACCCAAATTTTATCGGAAAAGTCATTTGCTTTCTTCAAATCTTTCTACCAGCACTGAGCATCGGACCACTTGTCCCCGAAGTATTTTGTCAGTGCGAAGAATTTAGCCTGTCTCCGTCGATTTGAGCTGATATTTGAAAGCATTCGTCGATGAAAATGGTGAAAAGGCCCTTCCTAGACGTTCCTAAATCGAAAAAAATATCTAGTGTTAACTCGTAAGAGAGTCAGGCCCCGTTTTTCAGGCGTGGTAGTTCCAAGATCACCGAGATAGTTACCATGCTATCGGGGTAGTTCCAACGATTTAGCAGTAGTCCCACGACGTAATACTCTTTTTCAAATACGCCAGTACTCTGGGACAGACATTTCTTCAATTTTAATTGATATGCGTTTAATACGGGGAAGTATTCCAAGTATGGCTCCAACTTAAATATAGGACATACTTGTTATCTGATACAACACACATTTACATAATCAATGCCAGTTAAGTTCGACAAAGTAATGTTGTACGCTGTGAATTTGGTGATCTTTAGCATTGTGGTTTTGAAAAAGGCGGACAAGATTTGTCCTAAAATACTTTAAAAACTATGACAGTAAATTCAGGGAAAAACAATCAAAGATTGTAGCCCATCAATGCCGCCAAGAGGAAAAGAAAAAAAGACAAAACAACCACCACAACTAATCACAAAAAATACTAGCTCTTGCTGCTCAACAACACAAACCACTAGGGTTTTACTGTGCGAAAGATCTTCCGCTTTTGTTTGATCTTACATTGCTCTAAACAGCAGCAGGCTGCAAAGGTAAATGGAAAGCAATGTGACTGCTATAGTTTATAAGGTATTTTGTCCGCCTTTTTCAAAACTACAATGCTGAAGATCACTAAATTCACAGCGTACAACATTACTTTGTCGAACTTACCTGGCATTGATTATGTAAATGTGTGTTGTATCAGATAACAATTATGTCCTATATTTAAACTGAAGCCATACTTAGAATACTTCCCCGTATTAAACGCATATCAATTAAAATTGAAGAAATGTCTGTCCCAGAGTATTGATGTATCTGGAAAAGAATATTACGTCGTGGGATCTACTCCTAAATCGTTGGAACTACCCCGATAGCATGGTAACTATCTCGGTGATCTTGGAACTACCACGCCTGAAAAACGGGGCCTGACTCTCTTACGAGTTAACACTTGATTTTTTTTTCGATTTAGGAACGTTTAGGAAGGGCCTTTTAATCATTTTCATCGATAAATGGTTTCAAATGTCAGCTCAAATCGACGGAGACAGGCTAAATTCTTCGCACTGACAAAATACTTCGGGGACAAGTAGTCCGATGCCCAGTGCGGGTAGAAAGATTTGAAGAAAGCCAATGGCTTTTCCGATAAAATTTGGGTCCATAGAAGAAGCTGAGACATATTTACATGGAACCACATTGCCCGATTTCCCCATAAAAATAAAAATGACACCAACATTTGTTTGTCTATTTTATGACGTTGGCACTACCCCGCTATGTCCCGGATGTGGCGTGGGAACGAAATTACATTAACACAATTTCGTGGTAGTTCCTAGGTTTACCACCCGTGATCCACGGCGGTGAAAGGCTAGTGGTCCGAATTCCAACGCTTTATTCAAGTGGCCACGTCAACTTGAGATGGGTCATCAAAGCTAACATTCTGCCTAAATCTATATTGGACGGTTATCGTCCCGTCAGGATCCCTGTTGGGGCCAATAGTCCAATATAGATTTGACTCTCTCAGCCCTGCAGACCAATACAGGTATCTTTGCAAACAGTGTAGATCCAGATGAGACGGCTCGTAACGAGCCGTCTCATCAGGATCTACACTGTTTATCATTCTGTTTTTGGAGTTTGATCGCCAGCCCAATTTGCAACAGTGAACATGTCCAAATTCAAAGCTGGAAGAGGCCATCTCAGAAACTTAGGGGTGAAAAGGTTAAGCAGAATGCTAGCTGGGATGTCACTCGCAACTATATGTGTAATTATCTCCCTTGTCGCCTAGAGCGGCCAAATTATTATGTTAATGTGGTGTTTGATGTCTTTACAACCATTCTTCTCATTTGTCAAAATACTACTTTGACGTCATGGTCTAATTACACAATCAAGACCAACCTTGAAAAAAGGGGCTTCAGGGATGTATGGCACGATCAGATATTCCTTTTTTTTTTTTTTTTTTTTTGTTCCTCGATGTATAAAATACTCCACAGTGCACGGACTGCGAGAGGCCTGGTCAGCAGTCCCACCTGGACCTTTCGCTATCCGCATAAACCCTATTGTCTGCTGTAAGGTTGAAATGAGTTCCACAGCGAAAACAAAAGCATTTCACAAAATCGCATTTACAATTTTAATAAGGGGGAAGTGTTAACTTTCAAGGGCGAAAACTCTGTCAAAATTGTTTATGCCCTCTTAATTTTTGCACGAGGGTGGGTACTCCGATATTTTTCGTAAGGCATATCTTTTATTTATTTATTTATTTATTTGTTTATTTATTTATTTTATTTTATTTTATTTTATTTTTTGAACGGGGAGAGTGGGAGCATTTCGATGTTTACTATATTTTGGGCTCATATTTTAACTATTAATATTTAGTGATGACCTACACTGTCTGTTATAAACCCCACTATCCTGGTTGTAGATTTGTATTTTGTAGATGTCATTTTCTTCCTGTATATCTCCCTCGTTTTCAGAAGGGGATCGATGTACAGGAAATCAAATTGTCCTCCTTCATTCGAAAACACGCTTGTTCAAATATATTGAAAATTTCACCACCAAAAACTTATTTTTTTTTTTTTTTTTTTTTTCCAGATATAAAATTCTGATATTTTTTCAAATATCTGCTCAAAACATAGATTGTGGGTACTCGTTAGAACCGCCTCGGCTAGGCGGTTCTAACGAGTATCCACAATCTATGTTTTTGAGCAGAAATAAGAAAAATAATGTATACCCCTGTAAACCCCAGTTTTACTATATAAAATTGGGGTTTAAGGGGATGAAAATTATAAGGTATATTTTCGAGATGTTGTAAACATTATACTCACAAAGTTACTGCCCTTCTAAACATTGTTGTCTGTCTTGTAAATATTGACGGGAAAAGGACGAAGCTACCTATGGTATATAGTCAACTGGGCCCAGTTCATAGTTCATCCATAGTCCCCTTGATATAAACATAGGTCTTGGCCTCAGTATATCATAAACTGAGCACTTCGTTTAAGGAGCGTCGGTGGTGTAAAGGTTAGCATGGTTGCCTTCCAAGCAGTCGATCCGGGTTCGATTCCCGGCCGACGCATTTCTTTTTCTTATCGTTTTTTTTTTTTTTTTTTTTTTTTCTTGTTGGCTTAAGAACAATTGAAAGAGGACTAGAAATCTGTTCAAAGTTCGCAAATGCACAACTAAATGCATCGGCTAAAAAAAGTAAGTCGCAGTGATACCATGGAAGAATTAGCATTCTTGTTAACGTTATTATTATTCTCTCAAATTACGGCAGCGACTCTCGACTTTTTTCATCCATAATTGAGGACCAATCCTCAGAAAAATTGCTAAGTGGTTTTGCATGGGGCCGAACCCCTGTCATGCAAGCTTCCATTTGAGAGAATAAAAATAATCTGTGTAACGCAAATCAGTCAAAAATACATAGGTCCTAAATTCCAAGTGTACGGCAGCGTCAGTAGCTTTGTAAGCGCTATCTGAGCATTCTTTTTGGGGTTGTCTCGATAGGGCAATTGGTAAATACAACGGACCGAACCCACCACTTAATTATTTTTTTTTTTTTTTTTTTTTTTTTTTTTTTTTGAGGATTATTTCTCCATTATGGATGAAAAAAGAGGAGAGTCGCTGCCATAATTTGAGAAAAAAATAATCTGTGTAAAGCAAATAAGTAAAAAAAAAGCCATACCCAAAAACATCTGCAGATATTAGCATACCCACAAAACATATTCCCTATGCTTTCATTTTACAAAAAAGTGGTTTTCATTTATTTTTCCTGTATAATGATTGTATTAGTAATATGTGCATTAAACAGTTTCAAAAAATAGTTTCGTTTTTACTTTAAAGGCTCCATAATCCTCAAAAATAGACATTTTTGTCCAAGAAAGGTTTAATAAATTGTTATATAGTATTAATATGATAATAAAATGTGGTATCTAGCAGTCTGTTAAATTTCAGTTAGTCTCATGTTTTTGAGCTGGATCAAAAATGAAATGGTTTTTATCGTATCTCTGAATTAATGTTGGGAACATTAATTCAGAGATACAAATAAAAATCATTTCATTTCAAGAGCGAGAGAGTAGGCGGTCAGGTGCCACACTTTATGATTGTATTAATACCATATATCAATTTATTAAACCTTTCTTGGATAATAAAATGTCTATTTTTGAGGAATATGGAGCCTTTAATGGCAATTAACTGAAACACAGAAAAAACAGAGCTGTTAAAAAAATAAATTAAAAAAAACAAAAAAAAACTATCAGTTCAACAGATGGTTCTAACCCCTATTTTTACAATACCCCTCAAAAAATAGCGAGAATTTAGATAGACCCAAAACATAGTAGTCAGTTTTGAGAATGACCACCCCCTCCACACCCCCACCCCCCACCCCTCCCACCACCAATACCTGCAAATGGCCAATACTCCCCCAAAAATAACCACTTTTTCCCCAAACCCCACAAAAATAGTAAAATTCAAAATTCTAAACCCCCAAAAATAGTCCTAGCCTTTGTAACAGGCAAAATTCAGAGCCCCCATCCCCCTCCAACACCCCCCCACCCCCCCATGGCCGTGAGTTCGACCATAAGCAAACCATTTAACCACTAAGAAAATTTTCTAAGGATTATTTCTCCATTATGGATGGAAAAAGACGAAAGTCGCAGTCATAATTTGATAGAGTAAAAATAATCTGTGCAGCGCAAATAAATAAAACATGCCAAGTTCCTAAATTCCAAGTGTACTGCAGCGACAGTTAGCTTTGTAAGCGCTATTTGAACAACATTTTTTTATTTATTTATTTATTTTTTTTTTTTTTTTTTTTTTTTTTTTGTGGGGATGGGATGGGGTCTCGGTAAAGACAACGGACGCTGCAGAGCTAGGCGCTCTCGCTGCATTGGTTCGACCCCAGGCTAAACCACTCTAAAATGTTTGACATTCTGTTGTTGTTGTTGTTTTTTTTGTTTCTGTTTTTTTTTTTTTTTTTTGATCGTAAAGTCGGTGGTATTGTAAGTTGTCAAATGGTGTCTTTGCGTGCACTGGGGTGTTTAAACGCACCATTTTATCGGCATTTCCTATCTATCTATCTATCTATCTATCTATCTATCTATCTATCTATCTATCTATCTATCTATCTCTATCTATATCTATCTATATCTATCTATATCTATCTGTCTATCTATCTATCTATATCTATCTATCTATTTATCTATCTATCTATCTATCTATCTATCTATCTATCTATCTATCTATCTATCTATCTATCTACCTATCATGACGTTTTACAACGTCGCATGAATGAATGCAATGTTGTATAAACGCCACGTGTCCGCTGAGATACGTCTTAACCTAAAAAGAGCACTTCAGATGGGGTTCCCGTATATCATGAGTTGGTGGGTTACCTCAACTTAGGCACACAGGCGGAAACGATCCGATCCAAGTCACACAGGTGCCCAGGAAATATATTGTCGTAAGAAAGTCATCTGAGACGTATCTGGGACGTATCTGAGACGTCAACTAATAAAGCGTTGATCATTGACCTATTGACAGATGTAGCAATGACAGGCGAACAACCTGTGTGCATCGTAATGCATAATACCATAAATACTGATCCTAAAAAATAAGACGCGTCGGTGGTGTAAAGGTTAGCATGGTTGCCTTCCAAGCAGTCGATCCGGGTTCGATTCCCGGCCGACGCACATCTTTTAATTCCTCATTGTGTCTACATAAAAGGAATTATTTACTGAATGTCAATGAGTATTGATTTTTCGCGATATTTTTTTTTTAATATGAACTTACGACACATGGGTACCTTATGGATTTTCATATTTCTATAATTTTTAGCACTAATTAGATGAAAATGTGTGTGTGTGTATGTGTGCGTGCATGAGTGAGTGCGTGCGTGCGTGCGTGCGTGTGTGTGTGACTGATGGTTTTAAATGTTTTAATCTTATTAAAATTTTTAATCTTATTTTCCTGAAAATAGGGCCACAGCCTACGCATTTCGCCCACCTCCCAGCTTGCGACACGATTTGATACTTATAGCTTCAGATACGATGATACAGGTTGTTGTTTTTTTGTTTGATTTTTGGGTTTTTTTTTTTTTTTTTTTTTGTTTTTTTTTTCTTGGTATCAATGATATTTTATGAGCGATTCCAATAGGTGCCTACAACATATATGTTTCTGGTACAAAACCAAGAAAAACAAAAATAAGAAGAAAAGCAATAGTCTAAAATTGCCATTATATTAAATCTATAAATTTAACACCTTATTTTCCAGGAATGATAGGAATCCAAAAGGCAAGAAATTAACCTAGATGTGTGAAGGCTAGATATGTGAAGTGCTACTGGAAGCAGGACTGGATGGACTGTCAAGCCCAGTTTTTTTTTTTTTTTTTTTTTTTTTTTTTTCTTCTATTTTTTTTTTTTTTTTTTTTTGCAGGAAAATAAAAAAAAGAAAAACAAATCACTCATTTTGTTGCCTGCTAACTCTATCTCGAACAGGGCTTCCAAATATTTCCGAATAGTTAATATACCGTATTTACCGTATGTATTCGGACAAACAGGCCTGAGCAAACAGTGTAGACCCAGATGAGACGCCGCAGAATGCGGCGTCTCATCAGGGTCTACACTGTTTGCCACTCTTCCAGCAATTTTTAGACACAGCATCGGGTAGTAAATTGGACTAGTTCAAATTTTAGAACAAGTATGGAAAGGAGTAGAGGTGTCTGAATACTTAAGGTAAATACGGTAGTCAAGATTGTCCAACTTCTTTTGCAGATTATTTTTTCTTCCATGTACCATAATTACCCTAAATATTCACACACCTTACTCCTTACAGTATGTATCCTAAAATTAGTACAGTCAATTTGACTATCTGGTAATATGTACAAAAATCACTGACGTATGACAAACAGTGCAGACCCTGACCTAACTGCACCTTTGGAGCAGTTTGATCTGGGTCTTCATTATTTCTTTATGTCTGTCTTTCCTAATTTTAAAGGTAAATATTTTTTTTTTCACTTGTCATACACTGAACTGAGCAAATCACATATTTTTTTAATTCTTTATAGTTGTTTGAAAAACACCTTTTTTCATCGATAAGTCACCGTTGGTCTTGTTTACCTATCTATGTTTTGAGCAGAAATATGAAAA
This sequence comes from Anodontia alba, assembly GCA_964016985.1. NCBI lineage: Eukaryota > Metazoa > Mollusca > Bivalvia > Lucinida > Lucinidae > Anodontia > Anodontia alba. The sequence goes on along the minus strand of OZ024833.1, from coordinate 29,541,146 downwards.
CACTTCAGAATTTTGTATCTGAAAATTCTCCTGTTTTGGTTCTAAAATTTTCAATATATTTGAATAGCATGCTTTCGTAATGTTTACCATAGGGGCTCCTCTTAAAGAAAAGAATTTGCTCCCTGTGGGAGCAAATTCTTTCCTTTAAAGAGAATTTGCTCTTTGTGGGAGCAAATTCTTTTCTTTAAAGAGTAGTCCCTATTTTTGAAGCGTTTCTAGGCATACTTTTTCAAGAGTTTTCCTGGATACTCCATTCTGGCTACGCCACTGGTATTTACAATAAATTGCGTTAAATCCATTTGAAAATGTTGTCCTTGGGCTTAAGTATGCTTTATTTGTATAACTGTCACACACACATAAACAAACGAGACATTTGTACATAGAGTAGGAAGACTTCTGTAGAGTAGGAAGACTTATGTACTTCTGTAAATCTGTATCCCATTTGATATCATCGTAAGTCTTTTTTTTTTTTTTTTTTTTTTTTTTTTTTTGTACATCGTGAATCGAATAGATACGAAGATGTGAACATATTGAATAACCCAAAAAGTTGACTAATGAGGGGTTTATACAGAATTCTCAGTAGTTTTTTTTTTTTTTTTTTTTTTTTTTTTTCTTATATGAGTAAATTTATGAAATGAAATAAAAATGCACTAGTTGAAGCAGTATTTTGACATATGGCTCCACCGGGAATAGAATAGCCAGTAAAGTGCTTCAGCTATATTGATATAAAACCCATTATTAACCTTTACCATTCTCTGTGTCAATTCAGCAGATGACAAACTGGTGATATTTTTCCTATCTTCAAAGAAAATAGACTCTTATATGTCAAGGCCTATTTTCTGGGAAAATATTTATAAGTATCGTCTGCTGAATATTTTATCCGGCATGGTAAGCGTTGATGTTCAAAATCAGCATTGTTGCATCCTTCACAAATATAGGATAAAAAAAAAAAAGATTGATTTTGTAATTTAATGATTGAACGTTTATACAAACAATAACGTTAAATCCGTTTTAAATATTAAAATAAAAGCAAACAAGAAAGAAAGAAAGAAAGAAAGACTGTTTTAAGTGTTAAAAGCAGCGTTACATGAATTCTATTTTATTTCACTTTCACAACCCCAAATTTTATTATCATATTTTTCTTTTATTTATTTAATTTTTCAAGTGTAAAGCTTATTATACCAAAATAATAGTTGAGTTATGAATATGGGGTATGTAAGCAACAACTAGTACGACAATTAAACAACAACTATTGAGACTACTAACTATTAAGCAACAACTATGAAGACTATTAACTATTAAACATAAACTATTAAGACTATGAACTATTAAATAAAAACTATTAAGACTATTAACTTTTAAACAACAACTATTAAGACTAGTACTATTAAACAATAACTCTTACGACAATAACTATTAAACAACAACTATTAAGACTATTTAACATCAAACAACAATTATTAAGACTATAACTATTAAAAACAACTATTTAGACTAGTACTATTAAACAACAAGTCTTACGACGATAACTATAAAACAACAACTTTTAAGACTATTTAACATTAAACAACAACTATTAATACTATAACTATTAAACAACAACTATTTAGACTATTGACTATTAAACAACATTTATTAAGACTATTAACTATTAAACAACAACTATTAAAACTGTTAACGATTTAATAACAACTATTAAGACTATTAACTATTAAACATAAACTATTAAGACTATTAACTATTAAACATAAACTATCAAGACTATTAACTATTAAACATAAACTATAAAGACTATTAACTATTAAATAACAACTATTAAGACTATCAACTATTAAACAACAACTATTAAGACTAGTACTATTAAACAACAACTCTTACGACGATAACTATTAAACAACAACTATTAAGACTATTTAACATTAAACAAAAACTATTAAGACTATAACTGTTAAACAACAACATTTAAGACTATTGGCTATTAAAGAGCAACTATTAAGACTATTAACTGTTAAACAACAACTATTAAAATCTTGTTTCAGTACAAACACGATTACCTAATACTCTCAACACAATTGACTATTAACTATTAAACAATATTAAACAACAATTATTTAGACTATTAACTATTAAGGGTTTCTCCTTTTAGAATCTATTTAAAAATGAGATTTTTGTTTGTTTTTCTTTGGTGGTGCATCTTTAATGCTATATCATGTGTCTAAGTGGCAAAAAATAAGAAAATGTATCTATAAGAAAAAAAAAGTAAATCTTTCAGTTTAATACTTTGGGTCGTTTATAAAAATAAGGCGTTATAAACTTGGATTAAATGTAATTTATAAAATCAAAAGTTGTGAATAATATGAAAAGTCGAATTGTGACAAACTTTAACAAAAATGTGTTATTGTGTGGCAGTATGAATACAGAAAGATTTTGATACATATAGACTCCTTACAGTCTACAGTTATACTGAGAGCAAGATTTCCCTTAGAATTTGAAAAGTAGAGTCACAAGGACTCAAGGACTCACTTATGTGAAGTTAAAGGATCCTTTAATAAGATATAGGAGTTTGCTGTTTTAAAGAGGTTTTAAAAACTTAAAGCACTAATACAAACTTCAGCAGACGACACTTTGATTTTTTTAATTATCACTTTTTTTTTCAGATAAAATTAGGCTTGACATTTCATGTGAATCGTCTGCCTAGCAGACTATTCATATGAAATGACAAACCTTATTTTCTCTGAAAAACCACAAAATCAATTTTAGAATATCGTCTGCTTCAAATTTGTTTAGCGCTGAAAGTGTTAATAATTGCCCAAGTAATGATAATTCTTGCCCTTTAAGTCACAAATAAATTCAAATACAAAGCCATAGATAAATAAACTTAATTTTATTAAATTGATCATATATGCATCACTCAGGATCCTTGCCCCTAGAACTTTTGATTGTCCGGAAAAGGGGTGTTTGGTGTAAAATACGGGTCAGGAAAAACCCTGCTGAAAGCAAATGAATGTAAAAACACGGTTTTCTAAGTAGATATCCTACATCTTTGCATCTTTGTTTGAATCGAATTAATCTGCTGTTCTCGAGAAAATATTTTATTCATTATTTATTTATTTATTTATTTATTGCGTGATGGGAATAATCTCATCTACATGTGATGTTAACCATTACCAGTCTGTGCAAATTCATCAGACGACCTTTTTTATTTATTTCCCCAGAAAATCGGCTTTGGCATTTCATGCAAATTGTCCGCTAAAGAGACAATTGCACAAAATGTCAAAGCCTATTTTCTGGAAAAAAATAATAAACATACTTCTAAATGTCGTCTGCTGATAATTTTACCCAGAATGCAGACCGTTAGACTAAGTAGAAATGTTTGTGTAAAAACCCTCAGTTTCTGAGCTTAGAAATTCTAAACATACCTATAATTTACTATTTAGAAAAATAAAACAAGTGCACGTCAAATGTCTTCCAGACGCCTAATCAGTTATGTAAAAAAAGTATGCAAGCTGTACCCAGCAGGCACATGACGTTAATACAACGTCGCATCAACGTCGATGCAACGTCATGACGTTGCATCGACGTTGAGCCGACGTTGTATAAACGCCATGTGCCCGCTGGGTATAGTTTAATCAAGAGAAACAAATTAAACTCTGGGCAAGCTAGGCAAAAAATCAGCAGACGACGTATTGAATTTTTTTTTCTTATCTTTACAGAAAATAGGCTCCTTATGAGACAATTTGCATGGAATGTCAAAGCCTATTTTCTGAGAAAAAAAATAAGAAGAAGAAAAAATATCAGTTTGTGGTCTGCTGAATTAGCCCAGAAAGTGGTAACGGTTAAACAGGCGAAACAAATTAAATTTAAATAAATAAATAAACAAACAAATAAAGCTACACGGATTTGTCATTTAACAAAGCTATCGAAATCAACTGCGCCCCTCCCTTCGCCCGACGCCAACAGCAAATCGGTCAAAAACACCCAAGAAAGTATTTTATTATATTTCTTTATTAATTTTTCATTTATCATTACCCCTCATTCGCCTCTACCAGGAAATAGCTAGACGGATCGATTTCTATTCTGCTATAAAATGGAACCTAATTGACGTAAAACTATGGGTAGCAGACAAAATTAGATTCCAGTGTATTCTGCAGCATCCAGCAACTCTGTTCGCTGACAGCGAAGGCCTAGGTCAGACTGCGAGGCCACTCAGGGTGACCTGGAGCTTCACCGTACGCATTTGCCACAGGGACTTTTTTTGCACGTTTAGCATTATACATCATGGGCGGATTCAGAGGTGGCTCAGGGGGTTCAGTCGAACCCCAATTTGACTCAAAATTTCATTTTCATGGGAAAGTTTAGATACATTTGATAAATTTGGGACACTTTACTTATATACTTCTCTTCAACAAGTCCATTTTACTACATGTGAATGTGTGTGAAATTAGTGCACGGTGAGGCACAAACTGTGGAGACCCTGATCAGACGCCGCGTTCTGCGGCGTCTGATCTGGGTCTATACTGTTTCCCCAGGTCTGTCTGTACGAATACGTAGGGTTAGTACGGTAATATGATTAAATCGACCCCCCCCCCCGCCCCACCTCAGAAATCCTCCCGGATCTGCCTCTGTACATGTTACTACTTTACATGATATGACATAAGACAACGGTGTTAAAGCGACATAGAACAAAAAAAAAAAAAAAAAAAAAAAAAAAAATGATATCCTTAAAATAGTGTATGCAATTCTATTTTTTTATGTATGCAATTCTATCTTTTAGACTTTCATGAAAATGTAGACTGGCACCAGTCTGTTGAATTTACGCTTTCCATGCTGGATAAAAATTTCAGCAGACAATATTTCGAAATATGTTTCTTACTTTCTGGAAAAAAAAACGGTGAAAACATATCATAAATTTGTTGTCTGCTGAATTTGCCCAGAGAGACACATAGAAACACTACAAGGACATTGTAGCTATACGTATGGGACTACACAAATAGATAGTTGCCACATGAGCCGGTTCTTGTCAGTTTTTTGTCAGCCGTCTATTGTAACATAACTGATTAAATTAAATAAAGAATTTGTCCTTAAATTGTGGGGGTTCGGTGGGTTCAGTGGGTTCCCTCCCCCCTCCACCACCACCACCCTTTCACTTCAAATGTCATTTTCACGGGAAATTTTAGATAAATTTGGGACACTTTCCCTTATACTTCTCTTCAACAGGTTCATTTTACTATTTGTGAATATGTGTAAAATTGCTGGGTATGGGGCAATGGGGCAAACAATGTAGACCCTGATCAGACGCCGCTTTTTGCTTAGGCCTGTCTGTCCGAATACTTAGAGTAAGTAAGGTAATATGATTAAGCTGAGAGTAAATTGGACAGGTCTAAATGATATATAGTCTAAATGAGAATGACCCTAGCTCACAATAAAATGTGAAACGGGAAAAGCGCACGCGAATGGAGAACACCGTTGTGTTCCAATACTTAAAATACTATTCTATTCTATTCAATGCTATATCTAATCCCGTGTTTAACTTGTAAACAACACGCAAAAGGTCAATGGTGCATTGTGGGTCAACAATTAAATCACTTCCGTGTCCGAACCAAAATGTATATTGTCTACGCCCAAAGACGTGGGAGAAAAATCAATAAATTAATTATTTGTCTATTTGTTGTCTACGCCCACGGGTCATTGCCATTGTTCCATGGACTGCTCAACGTTATAACCAGGTATTAGCTTTCAAAAAAAATTGGTCTAGTAAATGTTAAAGCTGACTGAAAACTGACAGCAAAATGCCAAGTTTCATGTTATTCCATCAAATTAGTCTCCAAAATTATAATGGGATCATGAAATATAAGTCACACTGACCTGTACATAAGAGGTCAGTGTGACCTATATTCATGGTCCAGTCATCGATCGGTCATTTGGAGACTACATGAAACTTGACATTTTGCTGTCCATCTTCAATCAGCTGTAACATCTATTGTATGCAAATCGTAGTCCAAGCTTTTTGTCAACGCTAATACTTGTCTTAGTCACTAGAGACTGGAACCAGTCTAATAAACCAGACTGGAGTCGGTCTTTTATATATAAATGGCGAGCAAACGTGAAACAATAATTTGAACATCGCCTGTACCATTATGCTATGTCATAAGATCCGACACTGCTGGTTTGAAGATGGAAATTATCGATTATCTGTCGAGAGGAACCGACATTAGTGTGATGGAAGGCAGCCGTGATTAGAAGAAAATGCCAAGCAACGGAATGCGGTTAGGGTTATAGAGGGCGGATTGAATGCGCGCGCGCGTCCCGAGAAATCCTACTTTACCATTAAAACGCCAAGCCAAACTGTGGCAGACGACATTATTATTATTATTATTATTATTATTATTATCATTATTATTATTCATAAAAATGAGGCTAGATATTGACGATTCGCATGCAATGTCAATCCTTATTTTCCCTGAAAAAACAATTTTAAAAAAATCAAAATGTCGTCTGCTGCAATTATAACAGGCACTTTAAATGTCAACCGCTAGCGAATTGTCCTTATGTCCTGAACAAACAATGTAGGCTCAGATCAAACTGTTCCTATAAATCGCAGTTACTCCAACAATGAGCAGTTTGGTCAGGGTCTACACTGTTTGTCATTCAGTCAAAACATTTTAACCCAAATAAGCCTGGCGCCCCTTTTGTGGGACATAGGCAAACGGTGCAGACCCAGATCAGACGCCGCATTATGCGGCGTCTGATCAGGGTCTTCATTGTTTGCTTACAGGATTTTTTCAGTTATAAATAGAACAAAAATGAAAAAAATACACCTGATACACCTTAAATGACAAATGGACTCACCCAATGTATAAGGAAGGGAAAATCCATTAGGCTTATTTGGGTTTAGTCAAACTGAGTATGGAGAGGAGTACATGTCTCCAAATATTTAAGCAAATGCAGTCATTCGAATAGCCTTACTTGCAGTCCTAATCTCTGTACGCATGTGTTCAAAAGTCTCATTTTCTCCTGGCGAGGCTAAAATTGTAATGGTGTTCTGTCTAGGCATATTTGTTGACCCTTAGCCTGCCGATTAAAAACATTTCAGCAGACGATATTTTGAAAAAAAAATTCTTATTTTTTTTCCAGAAAATAGACTTTGACTTTTTATGCAAATTGTCTTCTGAAATGTGAAAGCCAGTTTTCTGGGAAAAAATATGTTCAATTGGTCGTCTGCTGGATTTGCCAATGGAGTTGTAGAGATTAATGCTATACCCTCAAGGGAGATATATATTTGGGTTCCGATTCCTGAAGGGAGATATATATTTGGGTTCCAATTCGACAGGCGATATGTGGCCATAAAAAAGATCTAGAACGACATAGTCCTTTGATTAAGGAGACTTGTTATACTTGGTAGATTTTCCGCCATTTATTACAAGAGAGACAACTTTTGTGACTTCCTGTTTGCTTTCCAGAACACCAAGCTCGTTCCGAGAATGGGATCTACTCTCAAAGAAAAAAGTTTGCTCCCCATGGGAGCAAATTCTTTCCATTTATGCACTAGTCATTTGAAACTCGCTCCGGCCCCTACGGGGCCGGGAGTAACAGGAACATAGCAGGGCTTAAGTGCCGTGATTTAACCTCCGACAGGTCCTGGCAGTTCCTGTGCCGGGGTATTAATTTCCCGCCAAAATGTTTTGCATATATAAATAAGTGACACCACATCAACCTTAAACTTTAGTTTTCTAATAACCTTGGCCCAGTTGTTGGAAACTAACGATGTCGTTAGTTAACGTATCGTTAAAATTTACATCGAGTGATATGCAAATATGCTGAATTTTTTTGCTGAAAAAATGTGAGTAGCTTTTGCAGTGCAAAAGTTACTCACATTTTTTCAGCAAAAAATATCAGAATATTGTATATTGAAACTGCTATAACAGTTAACGAAATGACCCTTAACGGGCTCGTTAAGTTAACGACGCTTTGAACAACTGGGCCCTGGCTAATACTGTCAAAGATTCTTAACCTTTGAATTTAGCTGTATCGAGTAAACCAGACCTTTTACCATGAGAAAAATATGTGGTTGATTTTTGCAATAGAGAGCAGACTGTTCCAGGAAACAAAAACTGGACCGGGGTGAAGGGGCTTTTAGCAGGATTTTACCATGAATGTGTCCCGCAGTGCAGGGCTTTAAAAAACTGAAAAAAAAAAAAAAAACGCTATTCCGCGCCCCGCGTCCACCTCTCCCCCCCCCCCACCACACACACACACACACACACACACACACACACACACACACACACACACACACACACACACACACACACACACACACACACCTAGGGTCCGGGACTACAAATTACTGGTGCATTAGAGAAGACACCTTTTCAATATGGAGGCAAAATAGTTTTACAGAGTCACTTTTCCTGTAAATGTGATGCTTTCTCCTTAAGACGGTTTCCAGAAAACGAGACTTTTTAGGCTGACGTTAATGATGATGATTTTAATCATTTTGATAATGATTTTAGAGGTCAGGGCCCAGTTGTTCATAACTAACGATGTCGTTAGTTAACATATGGTTAAAACTTTGATCATTAAATATGACATACGCTGTTTTTGCTGTAAAAAATATAAGTAGGGTTTGCATTTGGAAAAAGTTACTCACATTTGCAAAAGCTACTCACATTTTTTTCAGCAATAATACCTGTGGATTAGATATTGAACTTACAAGAACAGTTAACATTTTGACCATTAACGAGCTCGTTAAGCTAACGATGCTTGGAACAACTGGGCCCAGATATAGAGGTGAGACTTTGGGAGAACATTTAGTTTTACATGTGTTGTTTGTTAAAACATTTGAATCTACAAAAAGAGGCGATTCTAATGCATTCGCACAAAATATGGTGTAAAGAGTCTTCTTTTTGACTATTCGTTTTCTAGATGGATGTATGGATGGATGGATGGCGATGATGATGATGATGATGATGGTGGTGGTGGTGGTGGTGGTGGTGTGTATAGCTAAAAGTACTTCGGTTCTGATATTTTACTAAAATACGATAATAATAATAATAATAATAATAATAATAATAATAATAATAATAATAATAATAATAATGATTATGATGACGGAAGAGGAGAAACACAGGGATAATGAAACTGTTTATGAGATTATGAAGTAGATTTCACACAGACAATGAGAAAAATGATTGATTATAATTGTGATAAGTATCACTCCGCGAGTGGGATGATAATAAGGTGTGCTACAGTACCTTGCCAAAACCATCACTTTTTTTTTTTTTTTTTTTTTTTTCTAAAAGTGAATGTATACGCGTGGTAGATTTTCCGCTACGCTGTACAAGGGTTGCAACGTTTGTGACTTCCTGTTTCCTTTTCTGTGCACGGATCCCCTTCTGATACGGGGTCTACTCTGGAAGGAAAGAATTTGCTCCCAACGGAAGCAAATTCTTTCCTATTAGAGTAGACCCCTTATCAGAAGGGAGCATATAAATTTTGACAGAGTTGTCTCTCTTGAAACAGTAATATTTCCCCATTAATTTTCGCACATTTGAACCTATCCTGAGGTTTTGAGCAAGACAATGCCTGGTGAGGAGATTAAAATAGTCTACGACATAGGAGTAGTTTGATCAGGGTCTAGACTGATTCCTCAGGACTGTCTATTCGAATATGTAAAGTAAATACGATATATCGGAAATTATGGTAGCCCATAAGTACCATACAAACTCATAAAACTTTGTTGTAGTAAGATTAGTCTTTTTAAACGATATACGTAAAGTGTTTCTTATCAAAAACATTTAAACCTCTAGCGCTCAGTAGGCTAAGTCATCAGATGAAAATGTTTGTTTTTTGTTTTGTTTTGTTTTTGTTTATTTGTTGTGTGTGTGTGTGTGTTTGTGTGTGTGTGTGTGTGTGTGTGTGTGTGTGTGTGTGTGTGTGTGTGTGTGTGTGTGTGTGTGTGTGTGTGTGTGTGTGTGTGTGTGTGTGTGTTTTCTGTTGTTGTTGTTGTTGTTGTTGTTTATCATTGAAAATCAGACTTGACATTTCATTCAAATTATCTCCTTCGGAAACAATGCCAAGTCTTATTTCTGAAAAACAAAAAAAAAATAAAATAAAATGGAAAACTATGTTTAAATGTTGTCTGCTTTTATTTATAGACAGCAGGGTAAAGTTTAGAAAGTCTCTAATGTGCTTGGGCAAAGTTAGGCTTCGCCTCGTTTCAGTATGCTGTTTAATAAATAAGCGTTTTCAAAGACTATTTCTGAGGTTTCTAAACACAGCAATAAAAGGAAATGCTTCATTTATTCAGGAATTACGCACTAAATGCAGAAGTCTAATTGACTTAATCAAAATACGGTAAATCTCAGTGGTTCGAACATTGTTGGGATGACGGACATTTATTCGAGACATGGCTAGTCCGAGCCATTGAGTGTTAATCATGACGCCAGGTCAGGAAGCAAACGGTGGTAATTTAGGGAAATCTTTTTGATCTTCTATACAATAATATTATGTTGAGTGTACTCATTAGAATCGCCTCAAAAACATGCAATTTCATGATAAAATAAGAAAATTTCCCTAAATATTTGTTTTCTTGTGCTATCGGAAGAATTTCGAGGGACTCAAGAACGAGTTCGAATTATCCAAGGTAAATGAGCCATCGGTGTTCGAGTCATCGAGGTTTTACTGTAATAACACAATATGATAAAGAGCAAAAGTGTATGAATGTTTAGAGAAAATACGGTAGTCAAATGGACGATCAAATTTTAAGGTAAGTACGGTAAAAGCTTCCGAGAATATACGGTCATTACGTAGACTGGCTCCAGTCTCCAGAGTCTGTATATTTTTTTTCTTATAATCTTGTTTGATAATCCACTAAAATAAAACCAAAATAATATCATGACTTTAAAGGCTGGTCACTAGACCAGTGACCAGCCTTTAAGTCATGATATTATTTTGGTTTTATTTTAGTGGATTATCAAACAGGATTATGTGAAAAATATTTAGTCACTGGAGACTGGAGCCAGTCCAAGTCATTACGTTATAATGTGTCGAAAAACTTTTCTTAAATTACGTACAGAGTAATCAGTAATACCTGTCAATAACTTATTCGTACACACTATCTGTCCGTCTGTCGCTTTGTGTTCGTTGATTCGTCTGTTAGTTATATAGTCAATCAGACAGTAAGTCATTAATGCGTAAGCAAGTAAGTCATTCAGTTAGGGATTAGTGTATCACAACACAACCACCTGCAGCAGACATATTAACAAATAAATAATAATAAAAGAAAAGTCAATGCGGCTGTTTGTATGATGGTGCATGTTAAGTGTCGTAAATAGTATGCTAGACTGGCTCCAGTCTCCAGCGACTAAATATGTTTTTCTTATAATCCTGTTTGATGGTCCACTAACATAAAACCATAAAACCAAAATAATATCATGACTATAAAGGCTGGTAACTAGTGACCAGCCGTTATAGTCATGATATTATTTTGGTTTTATTTGGTTTCATTTCAGTGGATTACCAAATAGGATTATAAGAAAATAAAATAGTCACTGGATACTGGAGCCAGTCTAGTTGTACGCCTTTATATGTATATACGTTTAAACTGAACATATGAATCACAACGTGAAACAGTACCTTCTTACAAATTTGCCCAGCGAAGATTCAGATCATCCTGCGCATTCGCACAGTCTGATCAGAATCTTCACTGGGCGCATTCTGGATAGCCAAGGATGCAAAGTTTCTTCATGCGGACAACGAAGACTCATATCAGACTGCGCGGATGCGCAGTCTGATCTGAGTCTTCGTTGGGCGCACATGTCAGAAGGTACATTTTCTCTCTTTTCGGCTCATATCTGCATTTCGTCTAGACCAGGGAAATTATAACAGTAAAATATCCATATCAAACAGTCATAAGTAATGATGAAAAATTCACATCGACACTTAATTTATTCATATGCATGAGCGAACGAAGCGGATTAATCTCCAGTGATTCTGTTTTGTGGTTTTCAATTTATGGAGGTAGGAAAAGAGGTCTGAATGAATACATTCCTAGAATGCGGAAGAAATCGAGCAGAATGCGTATACATTTATAATCTGATATATTTCATAAAAGTTTAGTTTATTTTCCAATCAAAATTTACGTAAGACAACTACACCCAAGACTGGCTTCAGTCTCCAATGACATAATATTTATTCTTATAATCTTGTTTGATACGTCCACTAAAATAAAACCAAAATAATATCATGATTATGAAGGCTTATCACTGATTTCACTAATAGGGAGAAAAGTTTAGTTTCATTTGATTCTATATAAGTACAGACAAGAGAGTCTAATAAGCTCTTGTACAGATAATGCATTTATATGCAGCCATTATTTAATTCAGTGAACTATTGTAAGTATAAATACACCCAAGCATACAAAAGTAAATTTCGTTGCAAACCATTTTGCTACATCCATGCATGCACAATTAAATTTTGTTACACACCATGTTGTTACATCCATGCATGCAAAAGTAAAGTTCGTTACAAACCATGTTGCTACATCCATGCATGAAAAAGTAAATTTCATTACAAACCATGTTGCTACATCCATGCATGAAAAAGTAATTTTCGTTACAAACCATCTTGCTTCACCCATGCATGCAAAAGTTAATTTCGTTACAAACCATGTTTCTACACTCATACATGCAAAAGTTAAATTCGCTACAAACCATGTTGCTGCACCCATGCATACAAAAGTTGATTTCGTTGCAATGTTTGCAATGAAATTTTACTTTTGCATGCATGGATGCCGTTGAATTTTCTCAAAATCTAATCACAAACGTACATTTGTTGAACATACATGTTTAAAAAAAACTGTGTACAATTGCGCGACAATATATTTTCAGAGGAACTCTTAATTTTCAATCTAAGAAAAGAAAGAAAACTTAAAAACAAAACGTTCGAAATAAATCATTTCTGTTTGTTCTGCCTGCGGGAAACAAAAACGCCATTGGTCCCACGGATGGTACATCCCAGCTAGCATTCTTTATAAATCTATAGCGGGCCGTTATCGGCCCGTCAGCTACCCTGACGGGCCGATAACGGCCCGCTATAGATTTATACAGAATGCTAGTTGGGATAATATCATGACTTTACAATCTTCACATTTTTTATAATTATTATATCTAATGATTATTTCGGTATATACGTATATGACCCCCTTTTCACGGCTTCGATTTTTTTCTTGTGTTCGAATAAACCTAAAGTAAATAATAATATAATTATGATTCAACACAGCACAAAGAGTTTTTTTTTTTTTTTTTTTTTTTTAGACAAACGGAATTATTATGCATAATCAGGTAAAATGTAGAAAACAAATTCTCCCTAGCATCACTCCAAAATTAGGGGCTACTCTTAAAGAAAAGAATTTGCCCCCAAAGGGAATAAATTCTTTCATTTAGAGCAGCCAATATGTTAAAGGAGGAAAACAGTTCATGTCAGGCGACATCTCTATATTACAAATATTTTTTTTTTCCTTACGCTCACGCGTAATAAGTGTAATCAACATTACACACACAGCCAGAGAGAGACAGAGAGAGCACAGCCATGTCGTCATATCTGAACAACGATGACGAAGTAGCACTCTGGGTAAAAAAAATCAGCAGCAAACAGTTTTTTTTTTTTTTTTTTTTTTTTTTTTTTGTTGTTTTTTTTTTTTGTCAGAAAATAGGCTTTGACATTTCAAGCAAATTGTCTCCTCAGGAGACAATTTGCATGAAATGTTAAAGTCTATTTTCTAGAAGAAAAAAAAATCAATTTATCGTCTGCTAAATTTTACCCAGAGAGTGGTAAAGGTTAAATGAATAAAAGAATATAGATAATCATGATTTGATTAATATGCTTTCATTTCCAAACAAAACTCTTCGACTTGAATAATTCAAAATCCGTATGTGTATATCGTATCATTTTTGTGGATAAAAAAGAACAGAACAGAACTTTATTGATGAATAAATTCTCAGGCAATGCGCAGGTGGCGTAAGATAATATAAAACAAAAAAACAGAAGTGAACCAAATACATACACATGAACAAATACAGTCGACTCTCGTTATCTCGAATTCCAAGGGACTCTCTGAAATACTTCGAGATATCCGTACTTCGACATATCAGATTTGCAGAATTGAGGAAAAAATAATTCGTATAACTACATTTAACAAATTTATATGTAATTGGACTCATGAAGTTAGAGATATATTGAAAATATTGTGAAAAAGAGGAGAAATTGCTCCTCAGGAGCAATTTCTCCTCTTTTCCACAATATTTTTTACCTGTTGTTAGATTTTCATGTTTAGGCAGGGACCAGATTTTCACTTCGAGATAAGCGGTTATTCGAGATAAGCGAGTTCGAGATAACGAGAGTCAACTGTATAGTATAATGTTTGATGTTTATTAAAGGAGGCAGCTTTCAATCAATCAATCAATCAATCAATCAATCAATCAATCAATCTATCTATCGTTTTCCAAATGCAGTGGATAAAAGCCAGTGCATCGGAATATTTTATTACTTTGTTTATTTCACTTCACTTCACGTCAATTTAAAATGCCTGTATCCGTTTCGGAAATTCATTAATAACTAATAGCAGCAATGTTATTATTATTATTATTATTATTATTATTATTATTTTCAGAAATAAGGCCAATACAGCAAATATTTCAACGTAAAGTTTTTATCTTTCCGCTCAGTGCGTTCAGAGTCTTCTCTGTGTGACAATATACAGTCAAATCTCGCAAACTCGAAATCTTCGGAACCATGAAATATTGTTCTAGACATGGGTAGTTCGAGCCACTGAGGGTTAATCATAACGCCAGGCCAGGAGGCAAATTGATATAATTTAGGGATCTTTTCAATCTTCTATATAATAATAGTATGTTGAGTGTACTCATTAGAATCGCCTCGATGAAGCGATTCTAATGAGTGCACACAACATACAATTGCATGATAAAATAAGAAAACTTCCCTAAATATATGTTTTCTTGAGCTATCGGAAGGAAGAATTTCGTAGGGACTCAAAACGAGTTCGAATTAGCCATGGTAAACGATTCCCAGCTAGCATTCTTTATAAATCTATAGCGGGCCGTTATCGGCCCGTCAGCTACCCTGACGGGCCGATAACGGCCCGCTATAGATTTATACAGAATGCTAGTTGGGGAGCCATCGTAGTTCGAGCTATTGAGGTTCGACTGTATTCAACAATCTGTAAGCGGACAAAGAAGGCCCAGATCACCCTGTGCGGTAAAGGCTCTCATGCCATGTGTAAATAGTGAAGACACCAGATCAGTCTGCACATCCACGTAATTTGATCAGGGACGTCTCTGACGATATATCATACAATCTGTAAGCAGGCAACGAATGCCCTGATCAGCCTGTGCAATTATGCAGGTTTATCGGGCCTTCGCTGCCCGCACATAGCGTAAGGGCCGTTTTCATGTGTTGCACGCCATTATATTAAATAAGGACAATCTGGCGCATGCGCAATTTGCAAAGACCTATAGACTGGTTTTATCATGAATACTTGTATGTAATTGTGCGGTTCGAGGGAATTGTGCATTTCTTGGTCCGACTGCGCATGTGTACAGTTGTACTTTGTCAGTTCGCGGAGCGAGAATAAGTTTTTTTTTTAAATTTTAGTTGATAATGTAAATTTAAAGTGTGTTATTTTGAAAAGAACAAACGAAGAGCAAAAAAATAAAAAATAAAATTCAATAAAATAAATGTAAATAAAATCACAAAATTTATGCCAGTCGACTATACAAACAAACAATGATATGCTTTTTAATAGAACATGTATCTATTTTCATATATTGATTGATTGATTGATTGATTGATTGATTGATTGGTTGATTGATTGATTGATTGTGAAAAATAGACACGCATTTTATTATAATTATTTACATGTATATTCCAGTTTAAAGTTTTGCGGAAAATGGCATTCGTTTAACGCTTAGTAACGTACTGCGTGAAATTTCAGCAAACAAGCTAGTGTTCGGGTTTTTTTTGTTTTTTTTTTGTAATTTCTTCCAGCAGAATACGGGCTTTGAAATTTCATGGAAATTACCTCCTTAGAAGACAATTTGCATGAAATGTCAGAGCCTATTTCTTGGAAAATAAGGTAAAACAATATCAACAATTTGTCCTCCGCCAAATTTGCGCACAATGAGGTAAAGGTTAAAGATATGTAAATGCAAAGAACTCTAACCACGTCGGCACGACCATAATGTACTATGCATGTGGAAACCATCGATTTATTTCAATTAAAAATAGTTACATTTCCCCATTCTTAAATTCATACTTTATTATTACATTCACAAAATCATCGATAAAGTCCGGTTATTATTATAAATAGAAACACCGATAACACATGCTTTGGTAAAAAAAAAAAAAAAAACAGCATAACACATTTTAGTTTAACTCATTGTAGACTGAATGGTATGCTAGACTGTCTCCAGTCTCCACTGACTAAATATTTTTCCTTATAATCCTGTTTGATAGTCCACTAACATAAAAAAAAGAACACTTTATATTAGGAGATTCTATTTTCGATGCTAGGTATGTCAGGCTATGTGATTTAGATATTCATAGAGAAACTTAATTGAACTATTTGCAAACAGTGCAGACCCCCCTGATCAGACGCCGCGTTCTGCGGCGTCTGATCTGGGTCTGCACTGTTTGCCAATTACCAATTTTAGGGGTCTCCAGACTATAATGGGTTAAATATATTCTATTCATATAAATTTCCATACAGCAATACAAAACACATGGTTCTTATCAGTTATACATTTATACAAAACGGATCAGAATAAAATCAAACGACTCTCGTTATCTCGGCGACTTCGCTTACCTCGAATAACCGCTTATCTCGAAGTGAAAGTCTGGTCCCTGATTTAATATGGAAATCTAACAACAAGTAACAAAATATTTTTTTCCACAATATTTTCAATATATCTAACTTCAGGAGTCAAATTACATATTCATTTGTGAAATGCGTCGATTGACATTTTCCTCAATTCTGCAAATCTGCTATGTCGAGGTACGGATATATCGAAATATTTTAGAGAGTTTTTTGGACTTCGAGATAACGAGAGTCGACTGTATTTAAATCTGTGTTCTGAATTGCACTTCTATGAGGCAGACCAGAAATAGGTGAATTTCATGCGCAAAATGTATTTATCAGTTAAATGTGAAAATAACAAAAGAAAATAACGCAATGATCTAATATAAATGACATAGTATATAACTCAGGATGAATAACTTATTGCCTGTACTACGAATAAGTAACAGAAGTTATATACAGTCGACTCTCGTAATCTCGAACTCCAAGGGACTCTATGAAACACTTCGAGATATCCGTACTTCGACATATCAGATTTGCGGAACTGAGGAAAACAATAAATCGAACAAACGCCTTAAACAGAATGAATATGTAATTTGACTCCTAAGTTAAGAGATACGTATATTGAAAATATTGTGGAAAAGAGGAGAAATTGCAATTTCTCCTCTTTTCCACAATATTTTGTATAAATGTATAACTGATAATAACCATGTGTTTTTTCATTAGCTCTCTGGTAGCTCTCTGTGTTAAAACAGGGCCCAG
The DNA here is from genome assembly GCA_964016985.1 of Anodontia alba. Classification (NCBI taxonomy): domain Eukaryota; kingdom Metazoa; phylum Mollusca; class Bivalvia; order Lucinida; family Lucinidae; genus Anodontia; species Anodontia alba. Next base: position 29,523,511 of record OZ024833.1, on the reverse strand, counting down.
ATTTTCACTTCGAGATAAGCGGTTATTCGAGATAAGCGAGTTCGAGATAACGAGAGTCGACTGTATATGCATTCTATAAATTCTATAAGAATTCTAATTGGCTCTAGTAAGCTCTAGGAAACCCCACGGGGAATGGAGTTCCTTCTTCGGTAAAACCCCAGTCACACTAGACCAAGTTCCCACTGCGTCAATGTAAAACCGGGCCGACGTAGTACGAACTTGTACGACGTAGAAGGAACGCAGTAGAAACCGATAAGGACGTGATGCGATCTTTATGGTCTTGGCTGACGTGGATGATTTTTAAACATGTTCAAAAAAAACGTGGCGAGGACGTGATCGAATAAGGACACAGTAAGGACTCAGTAAGGACATGGAACAACGGCATTGACGTAGTACCAACGGAGCATGAACCTAATATGGTCTACATTGACGTAGTACAAACCTGGTATGGACGGAAAAGAGAGAACGCAGAGTGCCGCAGTTGACTTTAATTTATAACATCTTGAAGGGCGCAGTGAGAACGTGGTTAACGCGCACTAAGCACGTGGTGTTGTCTCAAAGGTCTTGGGAAGAACGTAGTAAAAACGTAGTAAAAACGCAAAGGACGTGGTGTATGCCT